>LNAC01001110.1:30184-55409 GCA_002007465.1 Ailurus styani
CCCCCCCGCACATATCTTTGTTCTCAGGGGCCCTCTTCATGCTGGGGAATCCCTGCCTCCCTTCACCGGCCACATAGCCCCTGGGGTATGATGGAACAAACTGGAATTCAAACCAGGGTCTCCTCCAACCCATCACAGTGTGGTTCCTTCCAGTCCGCCCCACACTCCTCACGGCCTGAGGCGGCCCGCAGAGCTGAACGGCGGTGGTGGTGTCCATTCCCACTCACCGACAGCCCCCTCAGCCTGAGGAGAAGCCGGGCCTTTCAAGATCCGGGCATTACGATGTCGTCCCCTGATACCCATCCACATGCACCTGGCTCCAGTCAGACTTCACAGACACCTTCTGTTAGGGGCTGAAATGGGTCCCTTGCCCAAATTCAGATGTGCGAGGCTTACCACCCTGTACCTGACAGTGTGACTCTATTTAGAGAGAGGAAGGCCTTTGAAGAGGTAATTTAGGCGAAATGAGGTCACAGGGGTGGAAACTTATTCAACGCGACTAATGTCTTTATAAGAAGAGTAGATTAGGATATAGCGAAAAGGCCAAGTGAGGACATAGTGAGAAGGGAACTATCTGAGAGCCAAAGAAAGAAGCCTCAGAAGAAACCAAACATGCTGATAGCTTGATCTTGACTTACAGCCTCAGAACTGTGAGAAAGTTAGTTTTGAGCCACCCCCTTCTGTGGTATTCTGTTATTGCAGCTCTACCAACTAACAGAACTTCTTATTCCCGATCCCACCACGGTCTCTCACACACAGCCATGGTTTCATGTGCACTGGCTTCTGTGCCTAGAACACCTGTCCCTTGACTGTCGGCTGAGTGGACACTTCCTCATCTCCAGTGTTCATTTCAAATGCCGGGTCTCCTCTTCAGGAGGCCTTCCCAGCTAACCACAGACACCAGACAGCTCGTCTGTGATAACCTGGAGGCAACACACCTCTATTATGTGGCCGTTTCCTACACTTAATCCAATGGCCTGTCTGCTCATAGACAGTGAGTCTTCTGGAAGAGGGAGCGTCTCTTCCTCGTTTCCCCAGCCTGCCACAGTGCCCATCACAGAGATGACATTTACTTCATGTGTGATGAGGGGACAAAGCAGGGACTGGAAGGAAGGAAACAAACAGCAATGGTACTAGCAAGAATTAAACCTCACTGAGGGTTTGCTGTGTGCCAGACACTAGGCTAAGTGCTGCACCGGTATGAACTAACTCTAGTCTCCCAGTAACTATATGACGTAACTAATACTTTGATCCTCATTTTCCTGCTGAGGACCAAGGCATTCTAAAACTTGCCCAAGGTCATGCAGAGCCAGAGATCTAAAACCAGGTATCTGGGTTCAGAACCTATCCTTTTAAGAAAACGTCATTCTGAGGAGAAAGAAAAGGAGGAAAGGAAAAGTAGGAAGGGAGCAAAAGAAGATATTTAAAAGGGCAAGACCCTTAAATTCCTGGAAACTCAGTGTGCTCATCTGCTTCTCTCAGAAGAGGCTCAAGTGAGAGAATATGGAACACAGAGCCTCTATTTTCAGGAGGCCCGCCCCTCGAAGACAAGATTTAAGGGGGAGACATTTTGCAGAGTGGATAATCCTGAGAAGAGACATTTCTAGGAAGAAAAGAATTCCAAGATGAGAGCTGGAAAGCCATGCTTCTTCCACCAGTCAGTCCAGCGGCCTGCAGCGCCCTGGGTCCCCCTCCCCTCCCCCTCCAGGATGTGTGCATTCCCACTGCCCCACCTGGAGGGTCTCTAAGGACATCCTAGCGGGGTGTTCCCCCTGGTTCCGAACCCACAAATACCACCCTTGAGAGTCCCACAAATCAAGGTTACATTAAAATTTCAGTTTATTAATCCAGTTTACTGGACTTAATATGAAGAGCCGGGTGGAAGGGTCTCTGGCTTTGTTTCTAAACTGGACTTTCCTGCATTCTGTTTGTTTTAAATACGGTCTTCAATGGAGCATCTGAATATTTCTTTTTTCTTTGATTCCTAAATGCATTGAGCATCAAACAACAACTTAACGAGGCCTGAGAAAGACACGTCTCATCGTTCTACACCTGCAGACTGCTCTTCTTGGAATGTTTTGAGATGACCTACTTACCTAGGCTGGGAGTGGAAGGGTTAAAGTGCTCGGAGGAAATCAACTGTAAATAGAAAGGCTCTGTTTAACATAATCCCCTCCAGAAGACACTCTCTCAGGCGGTCACTGTAATCAACCCGGTAGTATCAGGTGAAGGTTCTTCATTATCTCCCTGTGGCATTATGTCTCACCACATAGCTGATAATAAACTGATGGATTATCAAACAAGATTACAGCTTTAGCAAATAAAATCATGTTTTCTGTGAAGAGAGAAAACGCTCGCTATCCCTATCTGCCTGGCTAAATATTTACATATCACAGGCTCTCTATAGTCCCTGTTCTTGCAAATCTGATTTTTAAAAAACAACACAGAGGTTAAGTTAACAAAAAGGGAACACACTGTGCTTTTGACACTAAGCTAAATGCACCTCTGGGAGAAAACAGGGACTGCCTAAAAGGTAGAACTAAGTAAATCCAAGGCCTCAGGTGCTGGTGAGATCAATGGGTACGTGTGACAAAAGACAAAGCTGAATGTGTTTGGAGGGATTCAAATGCCTACTTTAAAGGGAACATAAATGAAAGAGAATAGAAATCCAAAGCATGCAAGCAGCCGAGAGAGAGAGAGAGAGAGAGAGAGAGAGAGAGAGAGAGAGAGAGAGAGAGAGAGAGAGAGAGAGAGAGAGAGAGGGGAGGGGGNTGGAGAGAGACTGAAGGCTCTAAAGATTCCAAGGCCAGGGAAGCCATGTTTTTGATAATGTGAAAATATTTTGAGGACATCCAATTAAAGAGGAAAGAACTTGTAACGTTTCAAAGACAAAACCAGAGCCAAAAAGTAGAAACTCAAGGAGACAGGCTTTGTCTCAACATAAAAGGAACAGTTAAATCTATCCAAAACAGATATAGTGATCTGCCAAAAGAAAGGAAGGGAGGGAGAGGGAGGGAGGGAGGGAGGGGAGGGGAGCAATGGGCTTATATAAAGTCTCACGCTGGTCTGTCCTTTATACCTTTCAAAGCCCTTTCTCCTTCATTATCTAGATTCCCTCCCAATCCCCCCCTTCCTCAATTCCCCCAGTCTCTCCATTTTTTCAGCTGACATAAAGTGAAGCCTAGGAGAAGTGAAGTGACTTGCAAAAGATCCCAGAAGGCAGGCTTCAAACTGATTTTTGGATTCCTATTGCAACCTGCTTTCTGTGGCTCCTTTCTGCTCCAACACAGGGAAACTCCCCTAAGGGAAATGAAGGGCAGAGGGTTTGTTTTTTTTTAAGCTTTTTGTATTCATATTGACAGTTCTGATGTTGAACTACTGTTTGGTTTAAGACTCATGGACAGAAATGGATGTAACTTAAAATAGGAAACATTTAAAAATGCCTGTCTTTTGAGAGACAGAGAAAAAAAGAAAGAGAGCAATTGGTTTGGGAATTGTACTATACTGGACACTAAATTTGTTACCATCGCAGGGCTGAGTACAAAGCACTGGTAACAACCACCACGGCTAGTCACACAGCAAGTTATTTCAGACGACCTAACTTCCTTCCATGAATGACAGATCTTGCAAACACGGAAGGGCAAAGAGGCGTGAGTCTCCGCGTGTGAAATTCACAGAAGCTCTAGGTTCCAGTGACTTTTTCATCTGCTACACACAAAACAGCACTGGGCTGACCTTCGCTGCAAAGGAATTTCTGTTCAGTGGACTAGGGAGGCCCACAAAAGCATGAGGGCAAGATGTTTCGTGTTCCTGCCTTCACTTTGTCAGGGGGCATCTGGTCTCGCAGGCAAATCAACCAGAGTAATCCTGGAGTGAGAACCGGCTACCCCTCAGACACCGTACCCGAGGATCTAGTGTTCTGTGCACATATTGGTCACCCAACGAACAGTCCTGAGTGCAAAAATCACGAGCATAACACGAAGTAAAAATATAAGGCTGTATTTCCCTTTCGTAATGGTATGCCATCTACAAAACAGATCAAATATAAACCAGTGAAACCACGACTTTCCCTTTTAATAATTAGAAGTTTGAAAAGGAGATAGTATTTTTAAATATAATATCAATTGATAGATTTCAAATTATCTACAACTTTATATAAATATCAGCAATAAGTGTGTATCTTTCCTCTCCCACATCTTTTCCCCCATCTCTACAAGAATTGTCTCTTTACCGTTTAGTATGTGTCCTTCCAGTTCTTTTTCTATTTTATATATATATTTACCTATTTTCCTACTATATATATTTTACACACATACACACAGATATGTATCTCTACCAATATCTGGTTTGGCCTTTTTTAATATATATAGATGAGATTACACTTTATGTATGGTTTTGTCATTTTTTTAGAAAAGAAATATTATATGTTAAAGATCTTCTCAGGTTAGTAGTGCCTCATTTTTTAAACTTAAAAAAAATTTTTTTAAAGATTTTATTTATTTATTTGACAGAAAGAGAGAGAGAGAGAGATCACAAGTAGGCAGAGAGGAAGGAGGAAGCAGGCTGCTTGCTGAGCCACCCAGGTGCCCAGTAGTGCCTCATTTTTTTAACTGCCTCTTAACTTTCAAGAGTATGGATGTTCCATAAATTACTATGGATTCCCCTACTTAGATCATTTCCAATTTAGGGATATTATAATTGATAATGCCATAAATATTCATGTGTGTATATTTTGTACATTAAAAGTTAAAGGAGGGCGCCTGGGTGGCTCAGTGGGTTAAAGCCTCTGCCTTCGGCTCAGGTCATGATCTCAGGGTCCTGGGATCGGGAGTCTGCTTCCTCCTCTCTTTCTGCCTGCCTCTCTGCCTACTTGTAATCTCTCTGTGTCTCTCTGCCTACTTGTAATCTCTCTGTGTCAAATAAATAAATAAAATCTTAAAAAAAAAAAAAAAGTTAAAGGAAATGTTGGGTTTGGGGACTCCTGGGTGGCTCAGTCAGTTAAACGTCTGCCTTCAGTTGAGGTCATGATCTCAGGGTCATGAGATCAAGCCCTCAGCTCGGCCAGCTCTCCACTGGAAGTGGATTCTGCTTGATATTCTCTCTCTCTCCCCCCACCCCTGCCACCCCCCATCCCCATGGCACATGCCTGCATACTCTCTCTCTCTCAAAAACAAAACAAAACAAAACAAAACAAATCCCAGGTTTTAATTTTAATAGCTACTGGCAAAATAACTATTAATTTACACTTTTCCACCTACAGCAACTTTTAGTACCCACTTTCTTAGTTAGTCACCAACACTGGCTGGCTGTTACCAAATTTCTAAATCTGTGCCAATATGAAGGGCGAAAACTACTCTGTGTTTTTCCTTTTTCTGTACCTTTTCTATGCTTTTTAAGGAGCATTTTTATTTTTTTTATTTTTTCTATTTTTTTATTCTTTGCCCCAGGGGTACAGGTCTGTGAATCATCAGGCTTACATCTTTCACAGCATTCACCAAAGCACAAACCCTCCCCAATGTCCATAACCCACCCACCCTATCCCTACCCTCCCACCCCCCAGTAACCCTCAGTTTGTTTTGTGAGATTAGGAGTCTCTTATGGTTAACAAGTTTTAAGAACTCTATTATTGATCATAGTCCATTTTGAATTACATAAGCTACAAATACACTATATGACATAAACTTTTGGTCATAGATTTTTGTATTGCCTTTAATCCTATAGAAGTTCTAATTTTATGTTAAAAAATCTGCTAATCTTTTTTTCCCTAATGGCCCCGAGGTTTGTGCTTCACCCCAAAAAGGACTTTTTCACTAAGTTTTTATACTTAGTTCCTTGATGCATCAAAATTCATTTTTCTAAGAGACAGGGCTCTCTCTTTTCCTTCCAAATCAAAAACTAATGTTCCCAGCTCCATTTATGAAATCGTCCGCACTTTGCTATGTAATCTGAAATGCGAACTTTTCCATATAATAAATACCCACACTTGCTTAGGACTCTCTAATGCCTATAGCAATTATCCATCTATCTTCTCTCCACTCATTCAACACCATTTCAATTGCAAAGGCTGGTAGTCACGTTCTGATATCTGGTAGAATAACTCCTTCTTCGTTGTTCTTTTTAAAAAATCTTTATAGCTTGATATTGTACATTCTCTCTCTCCTGTAAAGCTTTTACTATACATCAAAGAGATAAATAAGAATTTTAAAATACGAGTGAGATGTAAAGAACAATAAAATGAATATGGAGCGCCTGGGTGGCTTAGTCAGTTGAGTGTCTGCCTTCGGCTCAGGTCATGGTCTCAGGGTCCTGGGATTGAGCCCCACATCGGGCTCCCTGCTTAGTGGGGAGCCTGCTTCTCCCTCTCCCTCTGTCCGTCACTCCTGTTTGTGCTGGTGCTCACGCTGTCTCTTTTTCTCTCTCTCAAATAAATAAATAAATAAAAATCTTCAAAAACAAAAACAAAAACAAAACACCTACAATAAAAGGAATACATATATAAACCCTATCCTACATTTTACTGTCCAGAAAAATTTTAAAATCAGTGTATCTAATTCAAAAAATCATGCTGGAATTATAATTTGGATTGCATTAAATTTATAGGTTAAGCAGAGAGAAATGAACTGACACCTTTTAAACATTAAGTACTCCCAAACTGAAACATGGTGCTTTCTCTTAATTTTTAGAGTGTTTCTACGACTGTCAGTTACATTTTATATTTTTCTCCATATAGGCATGCGTATTTCCTAATAGTTTCATTGCTTTTGTGCACAAGGCATTTTTATGGTACTTTCTGATTACTTACTGTGGAGATCCAGGTAAGAGACTGGTTTTGACAAGTCAATACTATAATTCTTACTAAATAATATTAAGAGCACTAATGTTTTTCAATAGATTCTTTTGGATTTCGTAGATAGGATGTATATAAATAAAATACAGTGAAACATTTTGTTCTTTCCTTCCCAGTATTATACTCATTTTTTCTTATTTTTTAAAATTCTTACTTAAACGCTTCAGCTAGGACATCTATTATTATTTTGGTAAGGGTAGCAATAATAAGCCTTCCTGTCTTGTTCCTACTTTCAATGGTATACTCTATTTACCATATAATTTTGTATTTGCTTAAATTTCTGGTAGATATCTCTACCAAGTTAATGAAGTTTCCTTCTCTGACTAACCTAGAAGTTGTTTTATTACAAATCACAAATAGATGTGGACTTTATATTATGTGGGGTTTTTTTGTTTTTTTTTTTTAATTTTTTTTTAAAGATTTTATTTATTTATTTGACACAGAGAGAGATTACAAGTAGGCAGAGAGGCAGGCAGAGAGACAGGGAGAGGAGGAAGCAGGCTCCCTGCTGAGCAGAGAGCCGGATGCGGGCCTCAATCCCAGGACGCTGAGATCATGACCTGAGCCGAAAGCAGAGGCTTTAACCCACTGAGCCACCCAGGCGCCCATATTATGTGTTTTTTAGCACTACTGGGGTGAACTGATGGCTTTTCCTCCAACTTTTTAATGTAACAAAATACATTAATAAGATTTCCTAGTGTTCAACTATTATTGCATTCCTGAATTTAATACTATTAGGTAATAATGAATTCAACTCGATACTATTTTACTTGGCATTCTAGATAGTTGTACATAAAGCAGCTTGGCCCGAAGTAGTCATTTTGAGTGTGTGTGTAGTCACTGTCAATTTCAGTATCTCAACTGTATATAGAAAGATAGTTGAGTTGGGATGATTTCCTTCTATTTATTTATAGTAGGGATTAACTGGTTCTCAAGCATTTGCTAATTTAAAGTTCATAAAATAGTTAAGACTGTGTATCTTTTGGGGGCTTGATTTTTTTATTACTTTGTCAATTTCTTCTATTGTTCCCTTTAGGTTTTCATCACCTTTTAACATAATATTAATAATTTATATTTTAATAGAAAAGTGTTTCTTTTCAAATAGATTTTGAATATGTTATTTAAAAGTCAAAGACATTATAATTTTATGGTTTTTAAAAATTTCCTCTGAATCTGTAGTTAAGTCCTCTCCCTTGTTTCTAAAGTATATTTGTATCTTATCTCTTTTTCTCTCGATTGGACTCACCAAAGGTTTTGTCTACTTCATATACCTCTTCAAAAAAGCAGCTTTGGGTTTTACAGAGAAAGTCAATTGTTTTGCTTTTTCTATGTCATTAATTTATTATCTCCATTCTTGTACACTCCTGTTTATCTTACTGCTTCTTTTCTCAATTACTGAATTTTTCAATCCCTTCTTATATTCTAATAAGTGAATTGAGGCTATAAAATTTCCTCTAAGTGCTGCTTTAGCTACATTCAACAAGCAAAGATTGTAGAGCTTCATTTATTTATAAATGATTAATAGTACCTGTCTTTATTCCCTCTTTAAACCAAGAATTATTTAGAAGAGTACATCTTCTTTTGAAATATGTAGAAGGCTAGAAGATTCTCCTTTTGTCATTACTATTTAATTTTACTATATTTTTTAAAAGATTTTATTATTTATTTGACACAGAGATAGTGCACACAAGCAGGAGGAACAGCAGACAGAGGAAGAGGGAGAACCAGGTTCCCAGGTGAGCAGAGAGTCTGATGTGGGGCTCCATCCCAGGACCCTGAGATTATGGCCTGACCTGAAGGCAGATGCTTAACTGACTGAGCCACCCAGGCTTCCCTAATTTTACTACATTTCCTTCAGATAATATGAACTATGACTTTTGTTCTATGGAATTCATGGAGGTTTTCCCAGTAGACTCATACACGATCAAATTTTGTAAATGTCCCATGTATGTTTGAAAATTGTGTTAATTCTCTAGTTGATAATCATCAAGTTTATAAATATTTAAAATGTGTGAATTACATATAACAAGTTTGTTAAATGTGTTTTAAAATTCTATTTCCTGAATTTATTCATTTTTGAGAAAGTTAGAGTAAATTCTCCCACTATGATTGTGCATTATCTACTTCTCTGTATTTTCATCATTCTTTTTTCCCTTGGCTTTCTTTGCTTTATATTTCATAACTTAGTTCTGCATACCATTTCATGATAATTGCATATTCTTAGCAAACAGTTTTTATTGTTTTTCTTTGGGGATGTCACAGATTTTAATAGCATAAAATTGGATATATATACATATATATATACGCACACACATACATATACATATATATACATATACATCGTCTAAAAGTTTTTGTTAAAAAGGGAGAATGTAAGCCATTGACATTTAGTGTGACTACTTCTATGTCTGACCTATTTCTGACAACCTATTTTCATGTTTTCCATTTATCATTTTTTTGCATCAATCTCTTTTGCCCTCTGTCTTTTGTTAAATTAATGTAGTTGTTCCTTTTTTTTTAAACATTTAAAAAGATATGTATTCCATTCTTTTCATATTTTTCTTAGGGATTGCCTTGACATTTTAATATTCACATATAAATATATGTATCTTGGGGCACCTGGGTGGCTCAGTCAGCTCAGGTCATGATCCCATGTATTGAGCCCCACATCAGGATCCCTGCTCAGTGGGGAGCAGGGAGCCTGCTTCTCCCTCTCCCACTCCCCTGCTTGTGTACTCTCTCTCTCTCTATCAAATAAATAAATAAAATATTTTAAAAAATAAATAAACATATATCTTATCAATATCTAGAGATAATCAGGATCTCTATTATCTTCCTGATCAAGGCAAGAATCTCAAGACATCTTCAGTTCTGGCCCCACCAGATTTCTGGCTTCCTATTCTCTAATCCCTCTATTCCCCCAACTACTACTTACAGGTTGGAATTTTAGTTCCATATTATTAATAACTGTTTCTTTATTAAGTGTCAATAGTTTAATATTTAGACTCAGCTATAACTTTTATAATTTTTTTTATTTTAAAGATTTTATTTATTTGACAGAGAGAGAGAGAGAGAGAGATCACAGGTAGGCAGAGAGGCAGGCAGAGAGAGAGAGAGAGAGGAGGAAGCAGGCTCTCTGCCGAGCAGAGAGCCCAATGCGGGCCTCGATCTCAGGACCCTGAGATCATGACCTGAGCCGAAGGCAGAGGCTTTAACCCACTGAGCCACCCAGGTGCCCTATAATTTGCGCCCCACATCTTTCTTACTGCCTTTTTTTGTTTTTTGTTTGTTTGTTTGTTTTATTTGACAGAGAGAGAGTGAGCATAACCAAGAGGAGCAGAGGGCAGGGGGAGAGGGAGAGGCAGGCTCCCCTTTGAGCAGGGAGTCCGATGTGGGGCTTGATCCCAGGACCCTGGGATTATGACCTGAGCCGAAGGCAGATCCTTAACTGACTGAGCCACCTAGGTGCGCCCTTACTGCTGTGTTCGCTTTGTTTTTCTTTTTCTTATTATTTTACAGCACTACATTTTAAATATTACTTTCAAAGTAATATGTTGGTCATGTCCATAGTATCTTTATTTTGTTCTTTCACTGGAACACAAATTTGGTTGGCTATAAAATCTAAGCTGCAAAATTGTTTTCTTTCAGTAACATAATCTTTAGTAGTTTGACTATAAGTGCTAGTCAGTGGTTGTGAGTTTTTTGTGGGCTTTTTTGGTGTTTTGGTTTATTTGGTTTTGGTTTTGGTGGTGGTTGGTGTTGTCTAATGAGAAGAAAAATGTGTCAAATTTTCCTGTGTGGAGAAAAAAATTACTGAGTTTGATGTTTAAAACATATAGGAACTGCCTTTTTAAAATCTCCCTCTCTAATTTTGCATGGGGCAAAGAAGCAAAAAACTGAAACTGAAAATGGTACTAATTCTTATAAACTTTTATGTAAAATGAGTTCTAAGTGCCATCTGCTAAAACGAAGAGATTAACAATAGATAGGCAACCAAAAGACCTTTATATGCTAGTCAAGTCACTTTCTAAAAGCCTTGGAACTATGTTCACTCTAAAAGGGGTCCGATAAGGGTAGGTAAAAAATGTTTTTACAATAGTACTGCTGCTCAAATAATTGGCTACTGATAATCAGTAATACTAGTAACGACAAGGGAACCAGAGAATACTAATGTATTTGTATTTCTTTAAATTTTGCTCTCATGCACTATGTTGTTTTTTTTTTTTTTAAAGATTTTTATTTATTTATTTGACACAGAGAGAGAGATTACAAGTAGGCAGAGAGGCAGGCAGAGAGACAGGGAGAGGAGGAAGCAGGCTCCCTGCTGAGCAGAGAGCCCGATGCGGGCCTCGATCCCAGGACACTGAGATCATGACCTGAGCCGAAAGCAGAGGCACCAACCCACTGAGCCACCCAGGCGCCCCTTTTTTTTTTTTTTTTTAAGATTTTATTTATTCATTTGACAGAGAGAGAGAGAGAGAGATTACAAGTAGGCAGAGAGAGAGGAGAGAGGAGGAAGCAGGCTCCCTGCCGAGCAGAGAGCCCAATGTGGGCCTCGATCCCAGGACCCTGGGATCATGACCTGAGCCGAAGGCAGCGGCTTTAACCCACTGAGCCACCCAGGCGCCCACTATGTTGTTAATATAATAATTTGCCACTAGAAATTGTCATGTTTTATCATTTTAACAGAAATCTTTTTCTTTAGGGAAACATCTATTTATGAACAAAGAATTTCACCACAATCTTTGTTCTCAGTTATTCTAGTCAATGGAAAACTTAGTCATGAAGTCATAAAACTTAATCCAAAATATACCATTAGCCACATAAGTTTCATGGGCTATTGTGAAGAAGGAAATAAACTTTCTGATGACCACTTTTACACACTGGAATCTGTAAAATGACAGAAAACATTTTTCCTCCCTCTACTATTCTTACCACCATCTCCTTCCCCTCAAGTTTTCTTGTCATTGGAAAAGGAGAAAACGAACTTCACAGAATCTTATTCAAACCAAGAAGAACAATTCATTGTTCATATTTCAAATCTTCTGTGGAAAGCTTGTGCCTTTTCAATCACCCACACCATTCCTCACCAGCACAGCCTCTTGAATGACTAACAGTGTCCAAAATAGAATACACAAATTATAGCTGCTAAAAGGTCCCAAAGAATCAACTTTGTTTGACAAAGTTTTATTAGATAAATTAATCAAGGAATGTGAATGTGAGTAGTTATCTTTGGCTATAAAAGTAGGGGTAGGAGGGAAGTGAAGTTAAGGGGTCTCCACAATCATTTTCTGTATATCTGGTTACTATTTAAAACCTTTACAATGACAATATAAGCATACAGAATAAAGTAATATAAAAGAATAAGGAAAATATCTCAAAAACACAAAAGAGAATGTAAACCATTAGAGATGACCTAGTCGCAAATCCCTCAGTTGTGATAAAACTGGGATTAGAAGGGCACCTGGGTGGCTCAGTGGGTTAAAGCCTCTGCCTTCGTCTCAGGTCATGATCTCAGGGTCCTGGGATCGAGCCCCGCATCCGGCTCCCTGCTCAGTGGGGAGCCTGCTTCCTCCTCTCTCTGCCTGCCTCTCTGCCTACTTGTGATCTCTCTCTCTCTGTCAAATAAATAAATAAAATCTTAAAAAAAGAAACTGGGGGCGCCTGGGTGGCTCAGTGGTTAAAGCCACTGCCTTCGGCTCAGGTCATGATCCCAGGGTCCTGGGATCGAGGCCCGCATCGGGCTCTCTGCTCGGCAGGGAGCCTGCTTCCTCCTCTCTCCTCTCTCTCTGCCTGCCTCTCTGCCTACTTGTGATCTCTCTCTCTGTGTGTCAAATGAATAAATAAAAATCTTTAAAAAAAAAAAAAGAAACTGGGATTAAAGAATATAACTGATGTACCCCAGGTCACAGGATAACCTAGTTTCTAGCTCCTAACCTCCCTTGAAAGGAGGGAGGTGGGGAACAGCAAAGAGCTGCTCTAACAACAGGCATCCTCCCTTGAGAAAACGAGAGATGCCAGGGCTTGAGAAATGAGTTAACCCAGAAACCACACAGGAAAACTTTGGTTCATATACTGGAACAAGTTAAGAAATATGGCAAAACCAGTGGATATGAGTTGAGGAAAGGTAAGGATTTAAGCTATAGTCAATCCAAAGATTTGGAATCTGGGCTATGGGAACCATCCAAGACATTAGCATCAAACTGGACCAACAGGTTGCCCCTCAACACCTCAAGAGACTGAGCCTTTCCTTTGTGAGTTTATTTAGTGGCTTAGTTTGTTATAAACAATCACAGGGGTGCAAGTGGAGCTGAGAGTAGATTGCTGGCTAGAATGTAAGAACAACATGTTGAATTCTACTTTAAGTATCCTTGCACTACTCTATCATATGCCGAACACCAGTAGTAAGAATTTCTCATGTTTACCTATGAGTGATGCAAAAACAGACATAAAAAGTGATAAACCCTTGGGTAAAAAGAGCTAAAATCCTTCAACAGGAGCAATAAAGAATCACAAAGGCCATGTTTTCTTATATTCCTATAACTTAGCGGTATTATTTTCATGTGCTTGGGACTGAGTCATAGACCATCTTTCAGTCTTGCATTTGGGAGAATCAAAAATGAGAGTGACTTTCTGGGGAACTCAAAAGAGGTGAAAAAATTTAAAGACGGGCACAAATGGATCTGGTAATTTAACGACTTCTCTTTGCGTACCTATACTCTCCTGAGATGGAAAAAAAAAAGCGATATCTTCCAGGATGATATTAGAAAATACCACAAAATGATAAATACCAGAGTATACTGCAGTTCAAGTTAAGTTTCACATTTACTGGAAGTCTAACAGACTTCTTGATAATTAATCTCCAAAATGTATAAATCTACTGCAGATATGTGCACATAAATTATAATAAAGAACGCTGGTATGCAATTTGATTCAAAGTGCTTTTTAGTAAAGTACATAATGATGCATGCTGAGGAGATGCAGGTATATTTAATTGGATATAATTAAAATAATGATGTGTGTTTAAAATAATGATATATTAAAAAAATTGTAAATGAAAGTGGCTGAAGAACCTGTAATAAAAAGCCAAAGCAGTAAGTACTTTTTGATTACCTGATTATTCACAGAGCTACGGCCTTTCATTTAACAAGTAATGCCATAATGCAGTAATAATGTCACACTGGAGGGATTCAGGGAACCCTGCTGACAATTTGGGCCTTTGCTTCTCCCTCTTCAGAGCATGTCCCCAGATCTCTTCTGATGCCAACTTCCTTCATCAAAAAGAATTTTCTCCAGATGGGTAAAATGTTGGTGAAGCTGGGCAATGGACACAGGGGGTTTCGTGTATTTTTCCTCTTTGCTTCGGTGTTAGGTTTGAGTTGTTCTTTTTTTTTTTTTTTTTTAAGATTTTATTTATTTATTTCACAGAGGGAGAGAGATCACAAGGAGGCAGAGAGGCAGGCAGAGAGAGAGAGGGGGNCCCAGGACGCTGAGATCATGACCTGAGCCGAAAGCAGAGGCTTTAACCCACTGAGCCACCCAGGCGCCCTGTTTGAGTTGTTCTTTTATCAATTAAAAAAACAGAAGCAGGGCGCCTGGGTGGCTCAGTGGGTTAAGGCCTCTGCTTTCGGCCCAGGTCATGATCTCAGGGTCCTGGGATCGAGGCCCGCATCGGGCTCNCCCCTCTCTCTCTGCCTGCCTCTCTGCCTCCTTGTGATCTCTCTCCCGCTGTGAAATAAATAAATAAAATCTTTAAAAAAAAAAAAAAACAAAAAAAAAACAGAAGCATCTCTCTACATCTGAATATATACATTCTATAATGTTTGGTAACTTTGCTGCTTCCCTATGCAAAGGACATAACCTATGAATGTGTCTGTGCAGGCGCTGGTTCTCCTGCATGAAATTCCCTTCCAATTTCTACTAAAAATTCCCTTCTGGTAAGTAGACTAATAGCAGATAAATGTACATTTCCAACTCTTAGCCCTGGTTAGGTAAGGCCCCCTGTAAAGATTGCTTTTAATCTCGGCTACTTCCCACTGTCCTGAGTGTTTCTTTGTTCCCCTTCCTTGTCGTTCACCGTTCTTCCTGCTTCAGGTTGAATCAATGAGTCACATCCGCCTCATCCATGCACCAGAATTTCTCAGATGAGCCGCCGGAAGAGCTACCCCACTGCCCAGACATCTCATTATCTTCTGTCCTCTGCTGCTCTGCTGTGACCTCAAACCGAGCTCAGTTCAACTCCCTGCAGAGTTGTATGGGCAATCAGTGTCCTTGAACCCCCATCTCTATAATTCATGATCTTGGGAGAGGCAAATGGCTTGGTTGATTTTTTTTTTTTTTTTTTTTTTTTAATTNATATGACTAAGCTTCTGCACTCAAAAGGGGAAACTAGGCTTGTGGTGCACATACAACATTTCTTAAGTATAAAAACCATATTGTACAGGTTCTCTATATTTCCTCCCTTACTTTTAATGTTTAATAAATTGATACCACATTTTCACTAGTTTGAAATAGATATTCTAGACTTCTGAAAAGTCATCTCAAAAACGTGTCAATTCCTCTAAGAGTTAAAGGTGGTTTTTTTTTTTTNGATTTTATTTATTTATTTGACACAGAGAGAGAGATCACAAGTAGGCAGAGAGGCAGGCAGAGAGAGAGGAGGAAGCAGGCTCCCTGCTGAGCAGAGACCCTGAGATCATGACCTGAGCCGAAGGCAGAGGCTTTAACCCACTGAAGAGTTAAAGGTTTTATAGCTTCACAACTTCATCCTAAAAGTGACCGTGAAGCAGAGGTATCTTGTTTGCAGAAACACATGTAGGACATCCAGAAAACATGCATTAGAAATAAAGGTCGATAAACTTTTGGGCATTATTTTGTCTATAGCAATTTCATTTCAACGTGCATGGACTATGATCCCAAGCTTGATTATTCAGTGGTTATGATTCAGTTTATAAACTGCACCCATCTCCTATTCCTGTTTTATTTAGCCCATCTTTTAATTGTGTTATTATGCAATATTAATATCAATTTTATAAAGAAAAGGCAAAGAAATAAAGGTAGAAAAAAACCACAAGCTCATCTACTGTACCCATTTTAGTGTCTCTCCAGTAAGACTGTTTGGAGGGAAACCTAAAACCACTGACCAAAATGAAATCTCTGGAGATTGAAGACTCATTTAATTTCCTCCCATGCTAAAAGCAATGAGGGAGTTGTGTTTATATCCCAACTTTAGCAAGATAACCATGGGATCCAATTCCTGAATACTGTGACTGAATTTGTATAAGATTTTGAGCTAACATGGTTTACATAAACAAATACACTGAGTATCCAGGACTGAGCTGGATGTCTGAAAAAAATCATAGTCTACATCCCATGAGAGTGTTTACATTTGAATTCTTACTATGTCTATGTCTTGAAGGGCAGTTGAAATTTAATTAAGTAAAAGATTAAAAATAATTTTAAAAATAAAAAGAAATTTTAAAAGACAGTTAAAGTCCTCTCAGCAAGTCTTAACATTGCAAAGTTAGTTTTCTTAACATTTCTCTCTGTTCCCTTTCATTTCCTTCTCGCTCACCCACTATCATTGACCCAGATCTCTACCACCAGATTGTACATGGTAGAGAATGCGGAAACACATGGAGAACAACGAAGGGCGAGGAGGGATGAAAAGAGCCAACAGAAACTTTTACGAGGGCCAGGGTTTGGAGATAATGCTGTAAGCTAAACACAAAGCAGCCAAATTATTTATTTTGCAGTTAGTGGAATTTTCTTCTTCAATGTCAAGAGGCAGGAGCCAAACTTTAGAAAGTCACAGTTTTCCCAAGACTTAAAAGAAAGATAGCCTTGATTATGCACATATTCTTGGAATGATTGTAGGTTCTAACTGATATTCTTCCACTGGATGGACTTAACAGGCCAAAATGCAATCAAGCTCGGGGGCTCCTAGCTCCAGTTACATCTTTGTAAATGAGATAGACAGATTTCTAAATTACATCTTCAAACTGCGAGTACATTCTCTGTAACACATCTCCTCCATTGCCACAAATTTGAGATTCTAACAACTACTCCATGTTCTTTGAGGTATTGTAATCTACGATTTTGTAAATCTCTAAAGGACAAAGAAAGGTATGCAGGAGTGAAAATATGTAAGGTATTACATGCCATTGGAAGAAATATGACTTTCCCTTCAGGGGGAACTATGTATGACAGGTTTCTAAGCAGGATCAAGATGAGACCAGATTTATTTTAGAAAGAAAGTTCTGAAGATGCCCATTTCTTCTAAAACAATTTATAAACTTAATACAATTAACATAAAAATTTCAACAAGTTTTTTTTTTAAACTTGATTAAATGATGCTAAATTTTATTCGGAAAATAAAATGCGGGGCAGGGTGGCTGGAGTTAATCTCTGCCGTACCAAAAAAAAAGCAAATAAAGAGTGAGCAGAGGAGAACATGGCCTATTAAATATTAAAACCTATTAGAAAACTACTAAATTTGAAGCAAATGGCCATCTTTGCTAGAATTTGTAGCCAGATTGATGGAATAGAATAGAAAGCCCGGAAACAGACTTAAAGTTCTGTAAGAGTTTAGTGTATGACAAAGTGCTGGCACATCAAATCACTGGGGAAAGGTTGGATTGAACTATAAATAATAATCGGAAAGCTGGCCAACCATTTTAGGAGAAACAATGTTCAGACCATTGTTTCATACCTCATACCAAAAAATTTCCAATTGAAAACAATTATAAATCGTGAAACGACAAAAACACTGAAAGAAATTATATGTGATCAAAAGTGCCATTTCGGGTGCCTGGGTGGCTCAGTGGGTTAAAGCCTCTGCCTTCAGCTCAGGTCATGATCTCAGGGTCCTGGGATCGAGGCCCGCATCGGGCTCCCTGCTCAGTGGGGAGCCTGCTTCCTCCTCTCTCTCTCTGCCTACTTGTGATCTGCTCTCTCTCTCTCTGTGTCAAATAAATAAATAAAATCTTTAAAAAAAAAACAAAAGTGCCATTTCAGATACTTTCCTAAGAAAGTAAGACAGAGATATAAGTACATAAATAATAGAATGATGTCCAATATCATTCATAAAAGTAAAATGACCTGAATTGCTCTCAAAAGGAAGTTAAGTAAATTATAGTACATCACTATAATGAAATAATATAAAACCATCAAAAATGATGCAGATGTATATTAATTCATTTAGAGAAATACTGAAAATCTATTCTTAAAAAAGGCAGATCACCAAATGGAATTAGGTTATAATCGAATTTGTGTGTATTATGTGTATAATTGCAGAAGAAGATCCAGAAAGATACACTCTGGGATTTCATTTGGTGATGGGATTTGATTATTTAACAATAAGAAGGTATTTTTGTAGTGGACATAAAACAGAAAAGAGCTTGTATTTCGGAAAAAAAAAGAAAAAAAAGATTTCGTCTGGCAATAGTTTGAAATGGGGCTGGAGTAAAGAAGATGAATGATACATTAGGAAGTGGCTATAAAAGTCCAGGTGATAGCAGATGAGAACCTGAAGAGATGTAAGGATAATAAAGCTGAGTCTGAGAAATATTTGGGTGGTAGAAGCAGCAGGACCTGGTCATCAGCTGGGTTTTTGTTACTGGGGTTTTGTTACTGGGTTGCTATTTAGGATGCCCATAAGTTTAAAAAGTAAATAAACAGGTCATTAATTATAAAGGAGGATACCACTGTACAGTAGGGTAGGTGAGTAAGCCAACAGATCTGCCTTTAGACATAAATCTCAGGACATCATGGAGGAGCTGTCCAGCAGGCAACTAGAAATAAGGGGCTGGAAATTGGGATCTGGTGTTTATCAGTATGAAGGTATTGGTAGAAACCATAATCATGGTTTATTACCATAAAATCATGGTAATTCTCCAGGTAAAATGACCACAAGATTCACACAGCTTCTAGAGATCTTATCTCACTAGACTAGATTTTCCAAATTACATGAGATTTTATTTCCTGAAATCCTAAACATTCAAATCTCCTATATCATTAAGCCTCCCAGTCTATCACAGTCTGGATTAGGTAACTACCAGACACTCCTTTAAATCTTCTGGTGGCTTTTCATTTCAGTGAGAACAAAATCCAAACTCTTGGCCAGGATCTACCATCCCTACATGACCTAGACTGATACTCTCTCTGATTGCACTTCCCATCACTTTCTGCATCACTCACTGGGATCTTACCATTCTGGCCTTCTTTCTGATCCTTGAACACACTGAGTTCTTTCCCATTGTGGGGCTTAGCACATAATCTTTCCTTTGCCACCAAGGCTCTTCCTTGGATCGTCTCATGACAAGTCTCATGACTGGCTGCTTCTTATCTTTCTGATCTAGTTCAAATGTCACCCCCTTCCAGGGGCATTGATTCCCTAATCTCCATTTCTAAAAAACCACTCTCCTCTACATCCTGCCGCTCTGTCACATCACCACATCACATTTCCTTCACAGAACTTACCTCTACTCAACATTAGTTTGTTACTTGTCTACTGTCAATCTTTCCTTCTAGAATGTAAGCTCCATAAGAGAGATTATGTCAATACAGCACCTGTAATAGAGCCTGACACTAGGCTTTCAAATATTTGTGGAATCGTATACTGTGGAATGAATGAAGGATCAAAACATTTATAGTAAGTAACATCAGATTTGCCATCAAAAGACCTAAATGCAATATAAACTTGGCTAGGTCACCCTCAATTTCCATATATCTAAAATGTGGTCAAAAAGGTTTACCCTGCCTACTACATATTAGGGTTTTCATGAGACTTCAGTTAACTATTCATTCATCAACAAATGTTACCCAAGTACCTTCTGTGTGCTAAGTACTGTTAGTTGCTATACTCATGGTTATGAATAAGGAGTTCAGTCTGGTGGCTGAGACAACCGAGTTTACAGGCAGTTATGAATAGTAAAGCTACTGAAAAGACCAACTACGGTGCCATAACAGCAAATAGGACAGGTACCAAATCCATCCTCAGGGAATGAGAGACGGTGAGTAGAAGTAGGGGCACCTGGCTGGCTCAGTTGGTAGAACATGTGATTCTTGATGTAGGCGTTGTGAGTTCCAGCCCCATATTGGGTGTGGAGATAAAATAAAATTAAAATAAAATAAGAATGAATGAACGAACGAACGAACGAATGAATGAATGAATGAATAAATAAATAAATAAATAACTCTGTCAAGGAGAAGGCTGGGGAAGTGGGTGGGAAGAGAAAGGGAAAATAGTACAGACAGAGGGAACAACATGTGCAAAGGCCCAAGGCAAACAAAAACAAGACATGTCATTCATTATGGCAGAGACTAGGAAGGGAGAGTGGTGGCAAATTCAAAACAGAACTTTAAAAAGAATCAGGTCAGGATGGGCCTCTGCATCAGTGTGAACTGTATGGAGAACTTTGGTAGGAAACAAAGGAGGCAGTGGTCAGAGGGAAGGCTGATTAGGGCATGCCACAGATCAGTCCAGAAACAGGAAGAAACCCAATTAGGTCTTTAGATGCCATGTTAAGGAGTTGGACTCTATGCTTAGGGTGATGGGGAGTTACTACAAAGCTTTAGGCTGGATAGTGACCATTCCAGAATGGAGAAAAATTGGAGGGAGACAAAATAACAAGCTTACATGTGTTCATTACATCAAGAATAAAGTTATAGGTGACTTGAATTAAAAGGCTGACAGTGGGGTGCCTGGGTGGCTAAGTGGGTTAAGCCTCTGCCTTTGGCTCAGGTTATGATCTCAGGGTCCTGGGATTGAGTCCTGCATTGGGCTCTCTGCTCAGCAGGGAGCCTGCTTCCTCTTCTCTTTCTCTGCCTGCCTCTCTGCCTGCTTGTGATCTCTCTCTCTGTCAAATAAATTAAAAATCTTAAAAAAAAAAAAAGACTGACAGTGATGGACATAGACAAGTTCAAGAGATACTTAACAGAGTGATCTGATGTGACTGTCAAACCACATTTCCAGTGAGGGTCGGGGGGAGGGAGGGGGCATCAGCCTACTGAGGGATCCCACTGATAAATCTTTAATAATAGCAGTCTTTTCATAACTCATTGAAAAGGTACTAATTAGTGGATAGGATTTCCTTACCATTAAGCTCTTCCATAATTTTTTCTCAAATTTTGGATTCTATTTTGTTTATTTTTAACTACCTGGCTCATGAAATAATTCATGCTTAGTGATTATTTGAGATTGGGGTCTCCAGGAAGCTGACTCTAGACAGAGTTTAGTGCATAGTATGTTTATCAAGAAGTATTCTTGGGATCAACACCTGTGGAAGGGAAGTGGAAGCAGAAATCAAGCACAATATGAGCCTAATGCCAAACCTGAATAGGTCAGCCAGGAGCTAAAATGGCCTGCCAGAGCTGCCCCAGGTTGGACTGAAATGGTCAGGCTATTATACCCATGTCAACCAGTTACTGGGAATGGGCCATCCCTAGAAGGATGTAACCTTGGGCAAGGTAGTTTCCTGCAAGTGAGATAATTCCTAAAGGTTCTAATAACTAGTCTATCTGAAGACTGCATTTCCAATAGCTGGGTCAATAAATTCTTCATTGAAGAGGGATCTGAGCAGGTATACCTCCAAAAGTGATTGCAAGTCTACTGACCAAGGGAGGACACACCCTGACAGACAGGAACTACATTACCCTAAAAAAACTGGGGAGCGTCTTCCCTTCCTACCTTTCTTTAACACACATTTAATAAGCACATTTTTGTGTGTGTCCAAGCACAGTGTCAGGGTATAAGGGTCAAAGATATACAATACAAAAATTGCCTTCATGAAAATTATAATGTACTGGGGGAAATGTTTTTTTAAAAAGATACAAAAAAATAAAATAAAATAAAAAGGAAAGATACTGTACACCTAAAGCATTATCTCATAGAGATACTGGAAATGAAAGAAAGAGAAATGGGTGAGTAATGGAGAGGAGTCTCCTTCTATAGTGTCCAGGGAAAGCCCCTTCAGAGGTCACCCACATTCCTTGGCTCATAGCCCTTTCATCTTCAAAGTCTCCAATGTGGCACTTTCTTTCTTGTCTAACCTCTGCTATCATCCTTGTATCTTCTGACTCTGACTCTACTCCTCCTAACCCTTTCATATAAAGACACTGGAATCATGTCAGGTCCACCTGGATAATCCAGGATAATCTCTCCATTACAAAATCCTTAACCTAATCATATCTGTGAAGTCCCTTTTGCTATGTAATATAACACATTCACAAATCAAGGGTGTTGGAGGGGGGACAGCCTTGGGGGATCATTATTCAGCTTACCATACTCAATTTTCTCATTTAAAATGGGTTTAATATTAAGACCGCCTTATATGGTTGTTGAGAAAATTAAGTTCATACCAAGTGCTAAGAGATCTGCTTGACACAAAGAAAACCCTTTGGTCCCATGTGGACCTCTTTACCTATGCCCTCCTCTTCATCCCTAGTGTTTCTGCCTTGGTTCCGTCCCTAATCATTCAACTCCTCCCATATCATCTACTGTCTTCAGTTTTGCCTTATTACACACGTGTCCCTAAACCCCACCCTCCCCATCCTCCATACCACCACCAGGGTGGAATCACAATGATAACATTTCATGAATTCATTCACTTAATAAATATGTATTGGGTGTCTACTGGAAGCCACACCTGCAATCATTATCTACACAGCTAATTCCTGTGCCAGCTGGACATCTTGAGCCAGGTATTGAGTCTTGTTTCTCTCTTCACTCCAGCATTATACAGTTCTGGGACTATAGTAGGTGCTCAACAATGCCTACTGAATGAATTAGTGGATGGATGAATCTATTATATATAGTTCTATGGCTCTATAAGGGTGGGAGCTGTATTAGAGTGTCATCAGAGGAACTTATCCTGATTATTTTTAATGCAGTTACGGCACTATAAAAATTTATGACTGTAGCTCACTGCATCGTCGAGAGGCATTTCTGTACCTCCCCACCTCCAGAGGCCTTGTGAGCCAGAACTGTAAAGAGCGACTGGTACGGAGAGGGCATCTGGGTAAACTGTCAAAAAGGGAGGGTTTAGAGCTGGCCATCTCTTTGCAACATTTAGAAAGGGGAACCAAGTGACCCTGTGATGTGGCTGCCATTTTGGTTAAGATATATTTTCCAACATAATCTCATTTCCTCTCCACCACAACCCAAAAAAAAAAAAAAAAAAAAGCAAGATACTGAGAAGGGCCCTTCTCTGTGCTCCCCATTCAAGAGTGCCTGCCAAACCAATTAATACCTCCTGAATGTTATCTCCCTGCTATGTTAATGTTATGTTAATAAATGCAATTAAGATAACATTCAGGAGGTGTTAATTGGTTTGGCAGATGTACATGAATAAGAAGCACAGATATTTTGCTTTCCCTATTTATGGAGGCAGGAAGTGACACAAAGTTGGACAAAAGGAAACTTAATTTGCCTCCAGTCTCTTTTGATACTACTTAGGCCTTTTCTGTTAAGTAATATATGGGATTCTTAAAAATGCTAATTTAGATGGTATTACAAAGATGAAGTGATTGTCAAATGTTGCAAAAACACTGAAATTATCTTTTGCCACAGGAATTAACTACATGGTGTTTACTCCCTTTAAAATGTTACATATGCCATATATGCTATACACACGCACACACTTAAAAATGCGCCATAGCATACATGCAAATAAGCTCTCATGCTATTTTATAAGGCAGACTGTTCTAGTGGACTACTTTCTAGACTCTTGATGTAATTATTTAGTATGTTCCAGTGATTTTAGAGCTAATGTTCTTTTATTCTAACTTACAGTAAGATGGTAGCTTTTACTTTTTGTTTAGAAATTACATATATATTATATATATCTTTATTATATAAATTACATATAATTATATGTGATATATATGTGTATATATATACCTCGATATATACACTATACACACACAGTGTACTTTACCTTGCAAAACAAAGGTTTTCTCTGAAATTTATATTTATACAAATACATATTTGTACAGACTAGAAGCAGAGACACATTACATTGTATTGCCATCAAGGTCACTGTGTTTGTTTCTGGAACTTGGCATTTGCCAGCCCATCACATGGCCTTTGGCAGGATTAGTCCTCTCAGGGCCTTATGAGGACACGCCCCTGATAAGAACCCTGCTAAGGGTGGAGACCTGAGAGGATGTCAGAGCCCAGATCCACTGAGGTTCCTTCCAATCCTGGAGGACAAATCATCAGCGTCTACACCGTGAACCAAATGAGAACTAAACAGAAATGCAGGTCTTCAACCTGGACTCCAAACATGTTGGAAAGACTTCACCTCGATTCTAAGACACCATTTTCTATAAAATGCACCAGCTTTTTAATAAGGGTTTTCCAGGGAGGAAAAGGGAGAAGAGGAGGAAAAAGAGGAAGAAGAGAAGAAAGACTCTGTTAAATTTTATATTTATTACAAGAATGAAGTCCAATTCCAGAAATGCTAAAATGTGCTTCTCAAATTAAAGAATACTATACATTATCTAGAAAAAAAGGTAACAGAGTAGGTAGCTAAAATACAGCCAGTGCTTTGTTTCAAGTGGATAGTTCTGAGCCAATATCGGTTGCATAACTGGAGAATTCATCAATCCTTGAGAAATACATTTGTATGTTCTTTGCTAAACGCCCATCCGCAGCCCTTAACCATCCCTTTGTCCCATTTCTCAATGTAAGTTTCGTGGATGTTACATTTAGAATAATGGGACTATTCCTAGCTCTCAATCTGTGAGTGTGGGTAATTTCTTAAACAAGAAATGGATTTTGTGGCTCTTCAGTGACAATAGCTGTTAACTGAAGTTTGTTAAGAAATCTTCTCCTAATCTGTGTGCGTGCATGTGCAAATGTGTTTGCAATGTTTTCTAGTGAGATAGAATCATTGTGGCTCAAATTTTTTAGGTTTTACAATCTTGGCTCCCCTCCAGGCTAAGGAGGTAGAGGAGCACTCCCAAAGGCAGGGACGCTGACTCAGTGTTTCAGGGCAGTCCCCTCCAGCTCTTGGCTTTGATTGACTCTGGGGTGGCTATGAAGCCTTGACACAGATTCCATTGAGAAACCATTTCCAGATGATCCTGCTGCACCCTTGAGGGGAGTATTGCTCACAGTGGGCACTTTCTGTCCCATTGCCCCAAGAGCTCAGGAGGCTGCCTGAAGATGGGATCAGGCAATAAATCTTTTTAAAGCAGTATACTCTGGTTCAGGGGCCGGCAAATTATTTGCAGTTTAAAAAAAAGTAGGTTATACTCACTTTTTAATTATTCTTAAGTAAAACACTGCATTTACATTCTGTGGCAGAGATAGCAAATAGATTATATGTGAGGGTAAGAGGCTGAATTGTGTCCCACCCCCCCTCCTACTTCCAC
>LNAC01001110.1:55729-201882 GCA_002007465.1 Ailurus styani
GCCCAAATTCCCATGTTGAAACCGCCAGTGCTTCAAAATATGATTGTTTTTGGAGAAAGGGTCTTTAAAGAGGTGATTAACTAAACTGAGGCCTTTTAGAGCGGGCCCTAATCCAATCTGGATTGGATTGGATTCCTAAGAAGAGGAAAATACACAGAGCAGAAACCAGGGCAGTGCACAGGAAAGGAAAGACAATGGGAGGACACAGGAAGAAGGTGGCCACAGGCAAGCCAGGAGAGGTCTCAGAAGTGACTAACCCTGCTGACACCTTGGTCTTCGGTTGCCAGGCTCCGGAACTATGAGA
This sequence comes from Ailurus styani, assembly GCA_002007465.1. Taxonomy (NCBI): domain Eukaryota; kingdom Metazoa; phylum Chordata; class Mammalia; order Carnivora; family Ailuridae; genus Ailurus; species Ailurus styani. Next base: position 56,034 of record LNAC01001110.1, read on the forward strand.
ACTAAATTTCTGTTGCTTACGCCACACAGTCAGTGGAATTGTGTTATGCAGCCCCAGGAAACCAATACACTGAGAAAAACCAACACTGAGAAACCAATACACTGCAAAAAAGGATTCTGGCACAGCACACGTGAGTACAGGAGGGATCGCTGTGAAACACATGCCCAACATCCAGTCATCCTTACTCTATGGGGTGGAATGGAGAAGACTGAATACCTATTTATTCACCTGCATCCAAGATCAAACCCCAAAGTTCTTAAGTAGAAAAAGCCTGGTCTTATTCAAAGGCATTTATACAATCCACCTATAATTAGAAATAGATGGAACCTAAGTGTCTTTGTCAGTTTCCTTAACTTCCACAAAAGAATGTCCATCTCATTTCCAACCTTGCTAATTCGTAACCAGGGCACTGCATTGAACAGAATCAACAATCCAGAACAGATGCTTTTCTGGTCAGAGAGGAAAAGCCTGAAACTTAATTGAGGTTCAATATTAGTAGGAAATCTATAAATATTACTTTATGAATAAGTGAATCTCATTTGATGATTTTCTAATTTATTTTTATATTTTGAGAACATCCATTTTTAGTTTCATTTCTCCCTCCAAAGGACTTTGGAAAACCAACATTTCTTCCCTGTAGAATTGAGACCAAAAGCCGTAAGTCATGTATTTATGAAAGCCAGGCCTCTCTGCAAGATTTCAGTAGAGAGTGCTTGATTTTTTTTTTCTCATTAATTTTCTAATACTCATGTTTTAACTCTTGGGCCTTTTAAGAAATTTAACATATACTTTTGATTCTAACTAACCTTCACCTCGAAATTGGATAATTGGGTTTTGAGGTTTTTAGTTTCTTTGCTCTAGTTTAATGGGTCCATAACAAAGAAGAGCATTAATTTGGAAAATGTGCCCATGGGGTGCACTGTTCTCAGAATGACTCAATGTTATAGAGAGACCTTTGTGTGGAAATACAATTAGACACCGATTGCCTGGTGAACCCAGCCTCCCTTCCTTGTGAACAATGAAGAGGGTAAGGGGATGTGATTAGGCAATATTAGGACTTCCAAAAAGCTGTTTATTTAGTATAGATCTTGCCAAGGGAATTAGTCCCACATCACCAACACAAGCAAACTCAATTTGGGCAATTCAAGGGAGTCCATTGCTATGCACTAGATGTTTGCGTCTACTACCTCCTCCATTCATATGTTGAAATCCTTGTCCTTAATGTGTTGATAGCAGAGATCCGGCCTTCAGGAGATAATTCACTCATGAGGGTGGAGCTCATAAAATGGGATTAGTGCCCTGAGAGACACAAAAAAGCTTGCTTTCTTACTGTCTCTCTCGGGCATGCTGAACCTGCTGATACCCTGACCTCGGACCTTCCAGCCTCTAGGACTGTGGGAAATAAATTTCTGTTGTTCAAGCCACCCAGTCTATGGTATCTGATTATAGCAGATCACAACAAATTAAGACACCCATCAAGCAAGCCACTTTACCCCTTTCACACATGGAAGTCCCAACTAGCACCCTAAGTATTCAGTGCATTTTCTAGCCCAAAGGCTTAAGGATGCCCTGCTGTTAACCCTTCCAACAGCACACACTCCATTAACTATCTACAGGCTTTTCTAAAATAATTGAAGTTCCATTGGGATAGAGGCATAGAAGATGGATTCTCTTCCCCCAACTTAGTGTGTTCATGTGATTTCTAACCTGAAATGATACTGTTACCTTTAAAATGTTTATTTTTAATCCACATACAATAAAATCCAGCCTTTTGATGTGCAATTCAAAGAGTTTGGACAAATGCATATAACCACCACCCTTATCAAGACACAAAACAGTTTCCATCACTCCCCCACTCTGGTTTTAGTCAAACATCCCACCACTGGCTGTGGAAAACCACGGATTTATTCTCCATCCCTGGAGCTTTGGTGTATCCAGAATGACATGGACATAGAATCACACAGTATGTAACTTGGAAAACTTGGCTTCTTTCACTCAGCAGAATGGTTTTGACACTCATCCAAGTTGTTGGATGTATTAAATAGTTTATTCTTTTTATTGCTAAGTAGTATTTCATTGCATGGATATACCACAGGGATTATTCACTCATTAAGGGACATTTGGCTTATTTCACATTTTGGCAATTTTGAATAAAGATGCTATAAGCATTTTTGTACAAGTTTGTCTGTGAGTGTAAGTCTTCAGTTCTCCAGAATAACTACTCAGGAGTGGGATCTCTGGATCATATGGTAAGTGTATATTTAATTTGATAAGCAACTTCCAAACTATTTTTCAGAGTGGCTGTACAGCAATGTATGGGGACAGTCCTAGTTGTTCAGCAACTTCATCAAGACTTGGTATTGCCAGTTGTTTGTTCATTTTTTAATTCTAGTAATTATAGTAGGTGTGCAGTTAAGTTTGTGATTTTCATTTGTCTTTCTCTAATGACTAATGCCTAATAATGTTGAGAATCCATGCTCTTATTTGCCATCTATATGTCTCCTTTGATGCAGTATTTATTGAAATTTTTGCTTTCTTAAAAACTGGGTTGTATTCTTAGTGTTAATTTTTGAAAGTTCTTTATATATTCTAACTGCAGGGCCTTTGCCAAATATATTATTTGCAAAATTTTCCCTCAACCTGTGACTTGTCTTTTCACTATTTTAGCAGCAACTTTGATAATTCAAAAAGTCTCTGTGAGAAAGTCTAATTTGTCAATTTTTTTCCTATAAATCATGCTTTTAGTGTCATATTTAAGAATTCTCCACCTAACTCAAGCCCACAAAGATTTTTTTCCTGGGCATTCTTCAAAAGTTTTATAGATTTATGTTTTGCATTTACTTCTATTACCCGCTTTCAGTAGTTTTGTATAAAATATGAAGCATAGGTTAAGGTTCATTTTTGTTTTTTGTACATGGATGTCCAGTGGTTCAAGCATAATCTTTTGAAGAGATTATCTTTTCTTCATAGGATTGCCTTTGTATCTTTTTCAGAAATCAACTGACCATAATTTTGTGAGTCTATTTCTGGTCTATTCTTAATCTAATTCTACTCCATTTCATTGAACTATTGTATCTATATTCATTGTACCTATATTTTCATCAATATCTTATTTCCTGGATGACTGTAGCTTTATAGCAAGTCTTGATGTCATAGTGTGAGTCTTCCAACTTTATTTTCAAATTTTATGGGATATTTACTTTGCTTTTGCACATAAATCTTAAACTCAGTTTGCCAAGACAGACAGACATAACCACTTGGATTTTTATTGTAATTGCATTAGATATATAGATCAAATTGGGAGGAAATGACATTTTAACTCTATTGAATCATTCAATCCATGAGCATGGTCTTCTTTTTATTTATTTCATCAGTGTTTCATAATTTTAAGCATACAGATCCTGGTAAATTTATACCTAAGTATTAATTTATTTATTGAGTTATCATAAATGGTACTAATTTTCAATATTGGTTTCCAATTGTTTATTATTATTATATAGGACTACAATTACTTCTTGTATCTTAATCTTATAGCTTGAGACTTACCAAACTCACTTCTAAGTTCTAGGAGCATTTTTGTGGATTCTTTAAGGTGTTCTACTTAGGCAATAACGTCATCTGGAAAGTCTTATTTCCTATCTGAATACCTTTTTTTTTTAAATACCTTTTTTTTTAAATTCTTTTACTTGCCTTACTGCACTGGCTAGGATTTCCATTATGAACATTGAATAGGAGTGGTAGAGCAAACATCCTTGCTTTGTTCCCAGTCTTAGGAGAAAATATTGTCTTTCATTGTTAAGTATGATGTCAACTACAGGTGTTTATAGATACCCCTAATCATGTAAAAGAAGTTCCCTTTTATGCCAAAGTGCTGAGAATTTTACCATGAATAAATGCTGAATTTTATAAAAAATTTCTACAGTCATTGAAAGGATTAATTAGTGTTTCTTCTTTTGTCTGTTAATATAGTAAATTATAGTGATACACTGAATCTTAAAACAATCTTGCATTACCAAGATAAATCCTATCTGGGGTGCCTGGGTGGCTCAGTTGGTTAAGTGTTTGCCTTCAACTCAGGTCATGATACCAGGGTCCGGGGATGGAGATCCACATTGGCCTCCCTGCTCAGCAGGAAGTCTGCTTCTCCCTCTCCCTCAGCTCCTCCCCACTGCTTGTGCTCTCTCCCTCTCTCTTAAATAAATAAACACATAAATAAATAAATGAAATCTTTAAAAAAGATAAATCCTATTTGGTTGTGATGTGTTACATTTTTATATATTACTGGAGTCAGTTTGATAATATTTTGTAGAGAATTTTTGGTGTCTATGTTCATGAGGGTCTATAGGTTCCTTGCACTATATTTGTTTTGGCATCAGGTAATACTGACTTCATAAAATGAGTTGAGAAGTGTTCTGTCCTCTTCCATTCTCTGGAAGAAACTGTGTAGAATTAGCATAATTTCTTCCACAAATGTTTGGTAGAATTCACTAGTTAAATAACATAGGCCTAGTTTTCTTTTTGAGAGGTTTTGTAACTACAAATTAAATTTCTTTCACAGAAGTAGGACTATTCAAGTAATTTATTTCTTCTTAAGTTTTGTAGTTTGCTTAATTTACGTAATTGGCGCATTTTGTCTAAGTTGTCATATTTATGGACAGAGTTGTTCATAGCATTCCCTTATCGTACTTTCAGTGTCTGTAGGATTTGCAGTGATACTCTGTCCTTCCTTCTTGATATTAACAGTACGGTCATCTCTTTTTTTTTTTGAAGATTGCTATTTATTTATTTGACAGAGAGAGATCACAAGTAGGCAGACAGGCAGGCAGAGAGAGAGGAGGAAGCAGGCTCCCCGCTGAGCAGGGAGCCCGATGCAGGGCACAATCCCAGGACCCTGAGATCATGACCCAAGCCGAAGACAGAGGCTTAACCCACTGAGCCACCCAGGCACCCAGTATGGTCATATCTTTCTCTCTTTCCTATTCTTGGTCAGTCTGGTCAGACGCTTATTACTTTTTAAAAAATAACAACTAGACTTTCATTAATTTTTGCTAACGTTTGTTTTCAGTTTCATTGATTTCTGTTCTTATTGTTATAATTTTCTTTTTTCCTGATAGCTTTGAGTTTAGTTTATCTTTTTTTAGATTCTTAAAATTAAAGGCTACTTACTTGAGACCTTTCTTTTTTCTAATGTAAACATTTGAGTGCTACAAATTTTCCTCTAAGCACTGTTTTAACTGAATTCCACAGACTTTAATATGTTGTATTATTTTCATTCAGCTCAAAAGATTTTATAATTTCTTAGGAAGTTTCTTTGACCTATGAATTATTTAGAAGTATGTTTTTAAGTTCTAAATATTTGGGAGTTTTCCAAATATCTTTCTGCTACTATAGTTTAATTCTGTTGTTATTTAAAAAAGATACTTTGTATGACCTCAATTCTTTTAGGTTTGTTAAGATTTGTTTTGTGGCCCAAAATATGGTATATCTTGGTGAATGTTCCATGTGATGATGAAAATAACGTGTATTCTGTTGTCATTGTGTGAACAGTTCTATGCGTGTCAAATAGTTGCTGGTATTATTCAGATCTACGTACTTGCTGGTTTTCTGTCTACTTGTTCTGTTAATTACTTAGGAGTTTCAAGGTCTCTAAGTATAATGGATTTAAATATTTCTTCACATAATTTTATCAGTTTTTGTCATGTATTTTAAAGCTGTTTTTAGGTGCATACAAATTTAGTAAGTCATATCTTCTTGGTGAATTGATGCTTTTTATCAGTATGTAATGTCTCTGGTATTTTTGATTGTTCTGAAATCTATGTCTGATATTAATAAAGCCAGTACTACTTTCTTCTTATTAGTATTTATACTGTATATCCGTTTGCATCACTTTGTTTTTAACCTGTCTATATTATTATATTTAAAGTGAATTTCTTGTAGATATCCTATAGTTGGGTTTTATAATTTTTAAACCCTATCTTTAATTAATGTGTTTATAGAGTATTTATATTTCAGGAAATTACTGATTTATTTAGATTTAGTTTTGCCATTTATTTGTTTTATGTTGGTCCCCTCTGTGTTGTGTTTCTTGTCTCCCTTTTTCTGCCTTTTATTGGATTTAAAAATATATATTCTTAGTATTTTATTTATTTGCATAAATATTTTAGAGTTTGTTCTAGGGATTATAATTACATGCCTAACTTTTCAGTTCACTTAGAATTCACGTTACCACTTCAAGTGAAATGCAGAAATCTTTTTAAAAAATGTTTTTAAAAGATTTTATTTATTTATTTGACAGAGAGGTAGACACAGCAAGAGAGGGACCACAAGCAGGGGGAGTGGGAGAGGGAGAAGCAGCTCCCTGCAGAGCAGGGAGCCCAAAGTAGGGCTTGATCTCAGGACCCTTGGATCATGACCTGAGCCTAAAGCAGACACTTAAGGACTGAGCCACCCAGGTGCCCTAAAATGCAGAAATCTTATAACCATACAGTACGTATATGTACTACACCTACTTACACAGAAATCCTATTAGACAACGTTACAATTTTTGCCTTTGATAGTCATCGGTATCTTTTTTTTTTTTTAAGATTTTATTTATTTATTTGACACAGAGAGAGAGCGATCAGATCACAAGTAGGCAGAGAGGCAGGCAGAGAGAGAGGAGGAAGCAGGCTCCCCACTGAGCAGGGAGCCCGATGCGGGCCTCGATCCCAGGACCCTGAGATCATGACCTGAGCCGAAGGCAGAGGCTTTAACCCACTGAGCCACCCAGGCGCCCAGTCATCAGTATCTTAAAGATTTTAGGAGGACGTTACAATTTTTGCCTTTGACAGTCAACAGTATCTTAAAGATTTTAAGAGGGAAAATATTCTATTTATCCAGATATTTACCAGTATTGCCCTTTCTGTCATAGTTTTCTGCATCTCTTTTGGGCTCAGGCCCAAAACTTTGGTATCAACTTTTATTCTTCTCTTGCCCTCACACTCCATATGCAGCTCATCAGCAAGCTAGCTCTACCTGAAAAATAGATCTTGTATATGCCCTTAAATCTCTCCTGTCTTAAACAAATATTATATAACTGTAAAAATTAAACTTTAAAATGTTTTTTAATGAAGACAAAAGTTTTATCTCCCAGAATTTTAATAAAAAACAAATTTCTTCTTAAAAAACAAAATCCTTTATTTAAAGTTATGTAGAGAAGAAAAATGTTATTTTCAAAGTCTTTTGACTAGACAAGTTTAATGTAATGAAAAAAAAGAAGTTCTAATCCATATCCATATCATATTTCCATTTTATAGTCAATTGGATAAATTTTCTTTCATTCTGCCTCTCAGAATTTTGTCCTTTTGAAGCAGGCAAACAACTCAGCCTTGGCAATATTGTCTCTCATTTAACAATCTATTTCAGTCTTATCCTTGGCAGTTAACAATGACCTCGCGCTGCTGACACATTTTCAGTGTGTGCATGGCTGTGTATGAAATGTTGTTATTTTCCTACGCTGCTCTCTGATCATCAACCTTGTCTTGTCTCCTACTCTCCCTTGCAGCTCTAATTGTTTTTACTCCTTTGAAACCTTCTGAGGAAAGGAGGTCCTAAAAGAATAGTCTCCCTTTCCAAGGCTGCCAGCTTAGAAATTTTCTAGTTTCTTTCTCCCAGAATATTTTTGGTTTTGTTAAGACATATTTTTCCTTTCCATCTAGCCTAGACTAGTCAAGACCTATCCCCACCCAGTCTTCTTCCATTAGTAACATCTCAACATCCTCAGATGTCACAGTGGAAGAGTATGAGGTTTTAAATCGGAACACTTGATACGAGTTGTAATTCTATCACTTCCCAGCTAGAGACCATGGGCAAATCACTGAATGACTCTAGGACTGAGCCTCTTCATCTGTAAAATGGGGGTAATCATTATATCTAACTTTGAGGGCTGTTTCAAAGGATTAAATAAATTTGAATGTTCTAGAGAAGTATGATGGAGTGATACTGATTTTTGTTCAGTTTAATAAATACCTCTTAGTAATTGACAGGAGTAGCAAACTCAAAGGACAAGAAGTAATATAAATACATGCAGGAGGCAGGATTCCATGCATTAGGGAGCAAGGAGGGTGTGCGTCTAAAGAATTAGAGATCACAATCCTATCTGAGGAGGACAACCACAACTGAGCTCCTCCCAAAGATTTATCAGATAGGGGTTTATCAGATAGGCCTAACCATCCCACTCCCAATTTGAGGCAACTCTGAAAGGCTGTTCTAGTTCCAGAATTCTTTATGGTGTCAGACGAGACACCTAGGTTGGTATCAAGGCTTGACTTCTCCCATGGCCCACTCCTGGTTCCTTCTCCTTTCTCCAGGTATTTCCACAAGGGTGTTCTTGAATGAACACCTTGTATATGAAACTCCATCTCAGAATCTGCTTCCTGGGGAATCCAACCTGCAACACCATTCTGGAACCCCTGGAACAATCTGCATGCTAAGCTACGTAGACAGATGATTTCAATACCATGTGATAAGTGATAGAATAGATACACAAACAAAAGCTATGCAAAGGAAGGAGGGGCCATCTAGATCAAGCTAGGGAACTCAAGTCTTCCCAGGGCAGGTAATCTTCAGGTCACTTTTGATAGCTAATGAGGCTGTAACCTGATAAAGAAAGGGAACAGGTATTCTAGGTAGAGAAAGAAACACTAAAAACAAACAATAGATAGCCAAGGAACAGAGACTCTACATAAGCGTGGAGAACCACTAGCAGCTTGGTCCTAATAAAACTTAAAAGACCTAATAGAACTTAAGAGAACTAATAAAACTTAAAATATAAATTGGGGATTGGCACGGGATAAAGTGAGAGAGAAAAGTTACAATTTAAGAGCTTGGTCTTGATTCAGTGGATATAGAGATTCATTCATAACTCTGAACACTTATTTTCTCTTTCCTCCAATAAGCTTTAAAGGTGGTAGTTCATGGAGCCTATTTTCACTCAATAGGCATGACTTGAGAAACCTCATCTCTGGGCGCCTGGGTGGCTCAGTGGGTTAAGCCGCTGCCTTCGGCTCAGGTCATGATCCCAGGGTCCTGGGATCAAGGCCCACATCGGGCTCTCTGCTCAGCAGAGAGCCTGTTTCCTCCTCTCTCCTCTCTCTCTGCCTGCCTCTCTGCCTACTTGTAATCTTTCTCTCTGTGTCAAATGAATAAATAAAATCTTAAAAAAAAAAAAAGAAACCTCATCTTTTACTGTAATTCAAAATCTAGATATGAATATCTAACTCGCTATCTTCACTTGAATGGCCTACAAGAACCACAAATTCAGTGTGTCCCAATTGAGTTCATTACCTGACCTTCCCAATCCTCCTCCTTCTGAATTCTCTACCTTGGTGAATATTAGCACTGCCCATCCAGGTGTCCAAGCCACAGGCCCATGTATCAGTCTTGATTCCTTTTTCTTTTTCACTCTTCAAGTTCAATCCTTCAATGGATCCTACAAATAATCCTGTTTTAATATATTTTGGATCATTACATATTTACTGCTACTTCCTGAGTTCAGTGAAAGCTTTTAACAACTGATTAATCTGCCTCCAGTCTTACTCCTTTCAAATCCATTTGCCAAACAACTACAAGAGTAATCCTTCCAAAACACAAATCTGATCACGCTGAGCCTCAGCTTAAAGTCCTCCAGGGGTCCCCATAATCTTTGAGATGAAGTCCAAAATCCTTAACAAAACCCTTCATCATCTGACCACAGATTTCATGCTTTCTGCTTTACACACACTATATTACTTTAAAATTTTCCAGTTCTTTATGCTCTCCCTTGCTTTCAGAACATGTATCAGGTTGCACTCACAGCCTAAAATATCTTTTCCTGCTTTCCTTCCTTTTACCTGATTTCCTCCTCTTTCCTTTCTTTTTCTCCTTTCCTTCCTTTTACCTGATTAAGACCTATTAGTGCTGCATGGATAATCTCAACTGTTAATTTCTCCAAGGAGTTTTCTCTGACACCCTCACCCTTATTATAAGCCAAATGCCTTGTTTATAATTCTATCAATCTATCCTTACTTCTCTCTACCATGAGGTTATAATTAAAAGCAAAAAACAGGGCGCCTGGGTGGCTCAGTGGGTTAAAGCCTCTGCCTTCGGCTCAGGTCATGATCTCAGGGTCCTGGGATTGAGGCCTGAATCGGGCTCCCTGCTCGGCAGGGAGCCTGCTTCCCCTTCTCTCTGCCTGCCTCTCTGCCTACTTGTGATCTTTCTCTGTCAAATAAATAAATAAATAATCTTTTAAAAAATAAATAAATAAAAAATAAAAGCAAAAAAGTATCTTTTTTATTTCTGAATTTCCAACACTTAGCATAATATTTGGCACATAAATACTTTTCAATAAATATTTTCTAAATAAAGGAATAAATAGAACAGAATTTGATTTCCAAATTTACATTCTGATGGCAATGCAAGTCACAGTTTCAAAAGAGAACTTACTGAAAAAGATAAGAACAAGTGTTGACAAGGAGGAGGATAAAAAGGAACCTCTGTACACTGCTAGTGGGAATGTAATTTGGTACAGCCAAACTGGAGGTTCCTGAAGATATTAAAAACAGAAATACCCTATCATGCAGTAATTCCTCTATGGGGTATTTACCCAGAGAGAACAAAAACACTAGTTCAAAAAGATATATGCTGCAACATTATTCACAATACTCAAGAAATGGAAGCAACTCAAGCGTCTACCAGTAGATGAATGGATAAAAAATTCACACACATGAATATTACTCAGCCATAAAAAAGAATGAGATCTCACCATTTGCTAGAACAGACTGAGAGTATTACGTTTAAGTGAAAGAAATCAGACAGAGCAAGACAAATACCATATGATTTCACTTATATGTAGAAATTTAAAAAATAAGACAAATGAATAAACAAACAAAAAGTAGAAACAAACCAGTTAATACAGAGAACTAATGGTTGTCAGAGGGGAATGGGCCAAATGGGTGAAAACATACAGGCTTCCAGCCAAGGAATGAATAAATCACAGGGATGAAAGGCACAGTATAGGAAATAGAGTCAACGGTATTGTAATAGTGTTGTATGCTAACAGATGGTAGCCTCATTTGGGGTGGGCAAAGCATAACGTATATATTTGTTGAATCACAATATAGTACAGCTGAAACTAATGTAACACTGCACGTCAACTATAGTTCAAGTAAAACAAACAAACAAACAAAAAACAACGGACGAAGGGCGCCTGGGTGAGGCGCTCATTTGGTTGAGCATACAACTCTGGGTTTTGGTTCAGGTCATGATCTTGGGATCACAGGATTGAGCCTCGCCTCAGGCTCTGTGCTCAGTGGAGAGTCGGCTTGAGGATTCTGTCTTTCCCTCTGCCCCTCCCCCCCCTCTTTTGTACACACACACTCTCTAAAATAAATAAATGAATCTTTATTTATTTTTTTTTAAGATTTTATTTATTTATTTGACACAGAGAGAGAGATTACAAGTAGGCAGAGAGGCAGGCAGAGAGACAGGGAGAGGAGGAAGCAGGCTCCCTGGTGAGCAGGGAGCCCGATGTGGGCCTCGATCCCAGGACGCTGAGATCATGACCTGAGCCGAAAGCAGAGGCTCTAACCCACTGAGCCACCCAGGCGCCCCAATAAATGAATCTTTAAAAAAAAGGTGGGGGGAGAATCTACTGGAGGCCAGAACATAGATTATAAGATGTAGTAATGACCTAACCCAGCAAAGTGGGAGTAGAAACAGAGAAAACAGGAGCTAGATAGAAAGCTAGATAGAAAAGGATCTTGGAGGTAAAATCAGCAGAATTAGGGATTGGATGATGGGAGTGAGGGAAAGACTGCGGTATAAAATGATCCCTAGATTTCTGACTTGGACACCAAGATAGTGATACCTTAACTATGACAGAATACAAGAGAAGAAGCAGGTTGAATAAAGGGCATAAAGATGAAGGGTGTGGTGGTTCGTTCATTCAGGGCATATTAAGGGTGAGGGGCCTCCAGGAGATTCAGGTGGGGTTGTCTGGACATCAGCCTACAGGGTGAAGAAGTAGATGCCATAAATGGGATGGCCCATGGCAATAGGACTATGAGAAGGAAGTCAAGAACAGTGATCTGGGAACACTGACTTTGCCACAGATTGTGCTAGATCTCGTGCTGTTGTCCCTGCAAATGCACTCTCCTTCCTTAAGAGACTGACCTACGTGGACATGAACAGTTTCTTTGCCTTCTGGTTTTGTGTGGCTTTAGTTAACATGGGGGAGCAGCAGGAGACAGAAGGAGAGAGGAGAGTGAAATATGGATATGTAATCTCCAGCTTACTCCCGGCTTCATCTATTCACCAAATGTCATAGCAACTTTCAGGGACCTTCTTCATACAGCTATCTCTCCAGGTGCCAGTAATTGACCCCTGCACCATCAGGCTTAGGTATGGTAATGAAGCCCATGTGTCACTAGCATGGGCTGTTCCTAAGCCACACACACTTTGTAAATAGTCCCCTCATTAAACTCTCCTCAATTACCCAGCTTGACTATGTTATTCATATCCCGAAGAGAGCCTGAGTGATATAGAGGGGATAAGAGGAAAGGAAAGATAGGCAAATTAACCTGATAAACTAAACTAACTCTATTCAAGTGATTTAGCATTAACTTTCCTAGATACTCTTCTCTGAAAACTAAAGGAATTATTTCAAGAGCAGAAATTTCAAGCACCTTGGACAAATGAGTAAGTGGTTGTTCGCTAGGATGACTATAATGGGAAACTGACTTGGGAATCCCAGAAATTAAATTTCAGTGTAGCACCTTCCAAAGGGCTAAATAACTGTACAGATGAGTTACCTGTAGGTATCTATGGTGATATGGTCTCATAATGAACTTCATAAGACATAATAATGGCAGGGATTACTAAAAACTGATTATACGATACTGATGACTTGGGGAAGTGGATTTAAAAGTATTACTCTTGCCAACTCAATGACATCCCTCCCATTTGGGTCCACTAGTCAGGCATCAAAATAGAGCAAAAGAAATGCAGAGATATTAGGGGAAGTTCAGCTGTCTTACTCTACTGGAACCACAAGTTAGTAATATTTATGTACCTTGTTATGTTATGGGATTTTGATACATGTATGGCCTCAACATTGTTTTTATTTATTATTATTAATGAAGAATAATACATTAAAGCCAGACAATGACCTTTCCTTAGGTTCTTCAAATACAGAATATAGGCCACTGTCACCTCTGTCCCAGCTCTGTGATATCTCCTTCCATGTCTGTATCTTCTTGGTCTTTACTGCTTCATGGTTTATGACTCACTTTTTAAATGAACCCTGTAAACAAATTCCACTTGACTCAAGGCAGTTACTATCATACCTACAACCCCTAAGGACCCTTATATTGCCAGCTTGTTTACTGAAAGTGGCTAGACTGCAAATTTACTTTGTTTTTTTCTACGATTTTATCTAACCAACACTGCCAAAATGCAAGGGAAAAATAATGGAGGCCACTCAAGAACAATTAAAATGTCAACATGTTTAGAGAGAGATGTCTTAGTAATGCAAATACAAAATACTTCTGATGTTGATATTCAGGTTATTAGAACTTAGTGTGAATCAGGCCATCTGAACTTTGCACTGACTTACATTTAGATGAAGAAAGCAGACACAAGGCCGTGGGTTGTTTGCCTTGCTTATCTCAAGTCAACATCTAAATCAAATCAAAGAAAAATTCCACTTTGAAATAACTCTGGAGTCCATGTCTTCTGACTTGCTTCTGAATTCACTAATGTCTTGTATGATGTCCCTGGCAAAGTCACTCATTCACACATTCAACAGACACAAATTGAGCACCAGTCCCTGCCAAGCATTATTTAACCCTGAAGATGAAAGCACTTTGGCTGCTGCCTCCACACCAAACCTATCCTTGAATGCCGACTTCATGACATAAATCCTTATCATCAACTTGCCTTGAACCAAAACCTGCCCCCACATGGTTCCAGGAGAGAAAACTCTGTTGTCTTCAAATATACTTCCGAAGTGATAATACTTTTGTGCCATCCATTTCAACCTGTCTTTTTTTTTTTTTTAAGATTTTATTTATTTATTTGACAGAGAGAGAGAGAGAGAGAGAGAATGAGATCACAAGTAGGCAGAGAGGCAGGCAGAAAGAGGAGGAAGCAGACTCCCCGCTGAGCAGGGAGCCCGATGCGGGCCTTGATCCCAGGACCCTGAGATCATGACCTGAGCCGAAGGCAGAGGCTTTAACCCACTGAGCCACCCAGGTGCCCTCAACCCAAGTCTTTTTTAGGCAAAAGAAACCACTCCAAACCGCTCATGACCCTGGCCACTCCTCTTTGCACATTCAGGTCTGTTAAATATCTTACTGTGAAGACTCCAAACTGGAAGATACACCCAACATGTGTTCTATAATGACTTGGACGCTGTGTTTTTACTAACACAATGCCTCAACTTTTTGAAAACACTCCTATGATTCTGTTATGTGAGAATGGGCTTTGGAGTTAGACCTGAACTTGTATTGACAGATAATTTTGTAATCTTGGGTAAGTTACTTCAGATCTCCAAACCCTAAATTCATCTGTGAAACAAACAGAATCGTTATTTCCTTATGAATTCTGAGGGTGAAAACAGATGACATACGGAAAGCCCTTAGCACAGTATCCAATGCATAGCAGATGCTCAAAAATCATTAACTGATGCCATTGTTAACACTCCTACTTTCACACACGCTGTTATCTTTTTTTTTATTTTTACTGACACCAAATCTAGTACCATCCATCCTGTACTTAACTGCTTTTCTCCCTGAAATTGAAGATTTCGCATTTATTATTGTCACAGTTCAGGTGCTTTCATCTTCCCAGTTTATAAAGATTTCCCCTTTTTAATCCTGTTGCCTCACCTACAGATTTGACAAGACTGAGCTTTTTAAGTCCTCATCCAAGTCACTGATAATGCTATGACTAAGAAGCACCAAGGACAAAAAGCCCTGGGACACATCGGGGGCCTTCATTCCAGTTTCTTTCTATTTCCACTTTTCATCAGTTGTTTAATGAGTTGTGAAGAGAGCTTACTGCATTGACATCTTACACACATTCTTTCATCTTCCCATAAGAACATCTTCAGAGAAAAACCAGGCTGACAAATTTGTCCCTGGCAT
This sequence comes from Ailurus styani, assembly GCA_002007465.1. Taxonomy (NCBI): domain Eukaryota; kingdom Metazoa; phylum Chordata; class Mammalia; order Carnivora; family Ailuridae; genus Ailurus; species Ailurus styani. The sequence goes on from LNAC01001110.1 coordinate 71,198, forward strand.
TTTCCACATCTGTCTGCCCAGTAATTCTGCTAAATAAGAAAATGATATTTGCTCCGATTCAGTGAATTTATACTTGCTTTTGATGCTTATTTTCTTCTCTAATTACCTATAAGTCGTCTCTCTAATAATCCATAGTATTTCTTTGCCTCCTTCTTCTTCGTGGTAAGCGAAGTGACACCCCTCTTCCCAAATATGTCCATGTCCTAAACCTGGACCTGTGATTTGCTACTTCATATGGCAAAGGGGCTTTACATATGTGATTAAGGTTCAGGAACTGGAGATAAGACAATAATCCCAGATTAACTAGGTGAGTCCAATCTAATCACACAAGTCCTTAAAAACAGGAACCTCTTTTCTGGCTGTGCTCAGAGGGAGGTCAAGTTCTCTAGTGACTACAGAAAAAGATCAGAGAGGTTTAATGTTGCTGGCTTTGAATTCAAAGGAAGGAGGCCACAAGCCAAAGGATACTAGTCGCCTCTAGAAGCTAAAAAAGGACAGTAAACACATATTCCTCTAAAGTCTCCAGAAAGGAATGTAGTTCTGCCAATACCTTGATTTTAGCCAATTGAGACCTGTGTTGGACTTCTGACCTTGAGAACTGTAAGATAATATACTTGGGTTGTTTTTAGCCACTAACTCAGTGTGTGGTAATTTGTTACAGCTGCTGTTGGAAACTACTATTTCCTTCTCCTCTTCCATTGTAAACACATATTTTTGGTTGACAAAAATTTTTCTTCAAATTCACTTTTGGTCAGTTGGGGCTTAAAATGGCCAAGACACAGGAGACAAGTACAAGACATCTATGGTGAATTGCAGGAAATTATCAGTTAATCTCTTAATAACAATTTATCCTTCTCTCTTCATTAATGCAGGGTGCAATGAAATGTCTCCATAGCAAAACTTGGTTAGAACATAACCATGCTGACTATAGTGCTTTAAAAACAAATAAACAAACACAAATCTTAAATATCTTTTGATCTTTACTCCCTTGCACCTCTGATGTAATTTGATAAAAATCAGTTTTATTGAATCCATTTTATTCTTACAACATGTAACGTTGTGGACACTACATTTGTGAGCCACAGCCCAACTAAAGCCTCTGAGTTTTGTGACTTTCAATAGTCACTTCATCTCTCTGGACCTCAATTTTCAATACCTAGAAAAATAAGGACACTAGACAGGATAATCTCTAAGGTTTCTTTCTTCCTCTAAAATGCTGTGCTCCATCAGAGTGCAGGTCCAAAAAAATAATAATAGAAATAAAAAAGAAGTCCCTGTTTCTTTGCTGAAGGATAAACTCCTTGAAGTGCAGCACTTCAATCCTTTGTTCATGCCAGTCCCTCTACATGAAATGGGCTCTTCTTCTCCTTTATTTTCTCTTATGACTTATATCTCCAGCTAGGAAAATCCTACTCTGCTTTCAAGTTCCATATCAAATGCCACTTCTCATGAAAACTTCCTTGATCTCCTCTGAAATACTACAGCACTCATTGCCTATAGGCTGATCACAGACAGAGTTATTCTATTCTGTTGCAAAGTCTTGCCCCTCCAGCTGGACTGGAGCTTCTAGAGGGTGGGGGGACTGTGTTCCTTGGTGTTTGCCAACAGCGGGTACTGAGCATATCCTGCCTTCCCTCCTATTGGTGGAATGTCAGCCCACCATGTCCTGTCTTCTGAGTCCATCCCCCTGCCTCTCACAGACGTGGTGACATCGTCTCCTTCAACTCCAGCTTCTCTTCCAGCCTCAGCCCGTCAGCTCAATACCTCCCATTTAAAGAAAATTCCTCCCTTGGCACCATGTCCAACTTTATTTATTTTTTAAGATTTTTATTTATTTATTTGACACAGAGAGAGAGAGAGATCACAAGTAGGCAGAGAGGCAGGCAGAGAGAGAGGAGGAAGCAGGCTCCCTGCTGAGCAGGGAGCCCGATTCAGGGCTCAATCTCAGGACCCTGAGATCATGACCTGAGCCGAAGGCAGAGGCTTTAACCCACTGAGCCACCCAGGTGCCCACCATGTCCAACTTTAACTAAATCCTTGGATCTCCCAAATTGCATAAAGGTGTTGAGTTGTTCACCTTTACTGCCTCTCTTATGCTTCTGTCCACTCCAGTCTGGCTTCCACCCCATCACTCCAATGAAATGTACTTCCCCCAAGGTTACCAATGTCCTCCAAGTCACTAGAGTTAATGAACACTTAACTATATTTATCTTTTAGGCAGCAGCTTTTACTGCTAACTCTGACTTCCTTTTTGAAATACTGTCTTCCATTGTCTTCCATGATACTATATGCCTTCATTCTGCCTAGATGCTCCTTTAGTCTCCACTGCCAACTCAGCCTTTATTATTCACCTCTTAAAAACATAACTTCCTTAACCTTATATCCTGGACCCTCTTCTGCACTTGGTCTACAAGGTCTCCCTAGACTTTTTCCATTCCCAAAGCTCCAACTATCATGTAAAAGAGTGAATTACACAAGCAAGACCTTTGCTCTCCAGAAGTTTATATATATCCTAATGCAAAACAAAACAGACAATAGACAAGCAAACAAAGATCACAAGATAATTTCACACAGTGATAAACTAGACATAAAAGATTTTTGCATACAGATAACATGCAACACTAAAATTAAAACAAAGTTGCAGATCAACAAACACAGAACTCATAATATTCATATGAACGATTTTAATTTAATGGGACACGTGCAGATGGCTGCCTCACCCCACAACCTGAATAGGGCCAGTGTGCTGGCTCTTCTGAGTGCAATGTGCTGACCACATGCTGTACAATGGCTCAATGTTTCTACCTCTTGTCTCTTTTAAAGTTATGCAGAAACCTTCCTTCATACATCTTGTGGTGAAGTCATTTAGCCTTCACTTAGTGAGAACACAGTCTTCACATTTTAACTACCTGCGTGTTCTTTTTTTCCCCCCAAATCATTTGTCTCCAACAATTAAAGTAGCACTCCCTGGCACCACAAAAATCTTAAACACAGACAAAAATGCAGGTCCTAAAAGCATGTAGCAGCTCCCAGCTCAGCTGCTCATCCAAAGGAACCAAAATATGTTGATAGTCATTTATTAGTATCATCAAAATAGAAACACAGTGTTAAATGCTCACAGAGAACTATAGACCCCTTAAGAATACAACTGCAGACTTTCAAGAATCTTCAGACCCTAATTTGAGAAATAGGAATGAGGTGAGAAAGGTCCTTAACTTGAAATCAAATATTGTGGAAACACATCCCAGCCCTACCGTGGATAGCCAGTGGGCCTAGGATAGTTACCCTACGGATTGGTTAGAAAAATTAAATAATACCATCGTAATAAAATTGTTTGTGAAATCGTCTTTGTAGATGTGAGAAGATGCCTTAGCCAGGTTTCCTGGAAAACAGAGGAAGAGCGTAAGCAGTATGCTGGTCCTGTGCTGTCCCAGGGAAGCAGGAGTGAAAAGAGGGCAGAAAGGTCTGTTGTTCCGTAATCATCAGGGATAGGGACAGTGCAACCTTTCTTTGCCCCTGTCAGAGTGATCGGTTTATTAATATAATTAGAAAAATGCTATCCTACAATTTTTAAAGTTTTTATTCATATTCTAGTTAGTGAACATACAGTGTAATATTAATTTCAGGTGTACAATATCGTGATTCAACAATTCCATACTACACGTGGTGTACGTCATGACAAGTACACTCCTTACTCCCCATCACCTATCTCACCCACCCACCCCCACCTCTCCTCTGACAACCATCAGTTTGTTCTCTAGAGTTAAGAGTTGGCTAGTTGGTTTGCCTCTCTCTCTCCTTTATCCCCCCTTCACTCATTTGTTTTGTTCCTTAAATTCTACATACTAATGAAATCATATGGTTTTTGTCTTTCTCTGATTTATTTCATTTAGCATGATATTCTCTAGCTCGTTGTAAATGGCAATATTTTATTCTTTTCTATGGTTGAGTAATATTCCGTGTGTGTGTGTGTATATATACACACACATATATACATACACACACACACACACACACACACACACACACACAAACATACACACACACCACATCTTCCATATCCATTCATTAGTCAATGGACACTTGGGCTATTTCCATAATTTCACTAGTCTACAATTTTGCATTTAAAATTTTTACTCGGGGTGGCTCAGTCCGTTAAGTGTTTGCCTTCAGCTCAGGTCATCATCAGGTCCTAGGATCAAATCCTGCATCAGGCTCCTTGCTCAATGGGGAGCCTGCTTCTCCCTCAGCCTGCTGCTCCCCCTGCTTGTGTTCTCTCTCTCGTGCGCTCCCTCTCTCTCTGGCAAACAAATAAAATCTTTTAAAAAATTACATACTCAGGGGCTCCTGGGGGGCTTAGTTGGTTGAGCATTTATCTTCCACTCAGGTCATGATCCTGGGGTTCTGGGATCAAGCTCCCTGCATAACGGAGAGCCTGCTTCTCCCACTCCCTCTGCTGCTCCCCCTGCTTGTTCTTCCTCTCTCTCTCTCTCTCTCTCTGTCGAATAAATAAAATATACATTTTTAAATTACATACTCAATTATACTGTTTTTTTTCTGAAAGATTTTTTACTTTTAAGTAATCTCTACACCCAATGTGGGGTTCAAACCTCACAACCCCAAGATCAAGAATTGCACTGCTCTACGGACTGAGATAGCCAGACTTTCCTCAATTGTACTGTTTTTTAAAATAAAGCCAAACCTCCCTCCCTCCCCCCATATTCTTCCTAAAAATAGAAAATGTCTTTCACTGATAAAGACCATTTTTGGGGTTTGTTTTAATATGGTTTCATGCTATATGTACAAGAAAGTATATTTGCTGAACCTAGTTGCCTGATTTGAAATGCAAAACTTCAGAAATGCAAACATGCTTGCAAACATGTAAAGCAAAGCATTTTATCTGAAGACCCCAATCAAGGCAATATCCTGTTAAATTAAATAAATAAAACAGATTTTGGAGCAGGCTAAGAGGAAGCAAAACATCTAAAGTGGCTAATTGCCCTTGGTTCACCAAGAATATTAATCTTATTTAACCTGTAAAAGATAACCACAGGGAAAAATATCAAAAGGCCTCTATGTGTCCCATCATTTTTTTCCACCCAACTATTTTGCAATTTTCACTTCTCACTTCCAGGCTCTGTACCTATTTTTAGACATTCAATAACACTTAGTATAAGCCAGTGGATGTTAGGCATGAATTAATGAACAGTAATATCTAGGATGCTGGCAATACATTGTGTCAGGGAGTCAGGTGAGATGGATGGTGGAGAGGAGTGTTTCCTGATCTTACATAAGATAACACCATGGAGTTTAGTAAAGGAACAATCTCCCTATATGCTCTTCAGACAACAGTCAGAATAATGCCCAGGGGGTTCGAACATTCCACCTACCATAAGCTCCTGGAGAGAGAGTCACCCAAGAGAGTGCCTACAGAACTCACTCAGGTCAGGGGGTCACAGTGAACACAGCCATTCCAGCCGATTAGCAGGGGCTGTACACAGAGGTAAGAGCTCCAAGACAAAAAGTGGACACCTTAGCTTAGACCAAACCAGGTAAGCCAAAAACAATGGAGAGGATGGAGAAGAGAATCCAGTCCAAACAAGCATAGAGAATTTCCTTAGCTACATAATTTTGCAGTGATCATTGCTTTCAGAAGGAGGAACTTGAGGTGAACATGAGAACTCACGACACTCCACTTCTACAATGACGTGGGTAACTAGGGATGTAAACTACAATTATTTGGTTTTCTTTAGAGTGTGGATCCAGTTATTCTTTTTTTTTTTTTAAAGATTTTATTTATTCATTTGACACAGAGAGAGAGATTACAAGCAGGCAGAGAGGAGAGAGGAGGAAGCAGGCTCCCCGCTGAGCAGAGAGCCCGATGTGGGCCTCGATCCCAGGACCCTGGGATCATGACCTGAGCCGAAGGCAGCGGCTTTAACCCACTGAGCCACCCAGGCGCCCGGATCCAGTTATTCTTAATATATTTTGTCTTCTTTGGAGTCCCAAGTTAAAATGAATGAATGAATGAATGAATGAATGAATGAATCCTATCGTTCCTGCCATATATACATATCAAATTGATTTCTGACTTTTATCAAGAGTCTGGTTGCCAAATGGCTAAAACCAGATAAGAACCATTTCTCAGGTCTGTGTGCAAGTATATTATATATATTTATAGTGGGTATCTGCTATTTTGTTTGACTAGAACCCCTTTATCCTTTCAAGAAACTCCCTTCTTGGAACTACTTCATTCCATATTCCTTACGTGATTCAAAGAGATTGGGCTGTCATAGTGCCATGTTTTTAGATGGCCCCAGGCCACTGACACAATTGATTGAACCAGGCTGGGGCCCCTGTCTAAGGCCAGGATAATCAGGGCCTTCCAGGAGACTTTCCAGTCTGGAATTAAAAAATAAAGTCAGTCCCTCTTTGGTGTTCTAACCACAATATGTGAAAGTCAGTATCTACAATGAGAGAATGACCTGAACAACCAGGAAGAGCGCAGATGAAAAGAATACTGATAGCAGTTTGCTTCCTGGGTCTGGTTTTATTTTACTTTGTGTTAAATTTCTGGCTATTTCCTTGTCTTTCCCACAGATTGACTTTTAACCACACCTTTGGTTACTTACAATATTCTAATATCCCCCTAATAAATTCCTCCCTTTTTCCTAAACAAATTCAAATTGGATTTTGGTTGTCAGTAACCAAAGGGATCTTGAACAATTAAAACAATATATTGTTGGGGCATCTGGGTGGCTCAGTTGGTTAGCATCTGCCTTTGTCTGGCGCAGGTCATGATCCCAGGGTCCTGGGATCAAGTCCCTGCATCGGGCTCCCTGCTCCGTGGGGAGCCTGCTTCTCCCTCTCCCCTGCTTGTGCTTTCTCTCTTTCTCACTCTCTCTTAAGTAAATAAAACAATATATTGTTGTCTTACTTTTCAAAGGATGAACATGAAAATGTACAACAGCTAAAGAACGAGGTGGTGATTCCCAGGTCCAACTTTGTTTTAGCTAACCTTGATAGATGGCTTACCACAATTTTAAACTCAAGGGTTAGGCAGATAGCAAAGTGAAAAGAAAATTTCCACATTGTCAGGCCAACGCTAATGAAAAGGCAATCACTGTAGGAGATAGTAGGAAACAGTAAGGATTTTCAAAGAGGTCTTCTCCCTTTTGTTCTTTCTTTTTTTTTTACTATTATTGTATTTTTTAAAAGTCTTTTGCTCTGAACCCTTTGCTCCACAGGCAGTGCAGCTGGGAAGCCACGGGTGGTCTACTCCTCACCCCACCAGGATGGCCCAAGATGACATGCCTCATGATCAGTGCCCCTAACCAAGCAGAGTCCAAGGCTGGGACAAATCAAAGGAGTGATTTCTTACAAAACAGGTTTATTTTGCTTGCTGTGCAGGGGCAGTCTAGGACTGTCTGGCTAGAAGCTGGGATGTCTGAAATAAGTGTAGCAGGAAAGGAACAGCATGGAAGATACCACTGCTTAGCATTAGTGTCCGTCTGAAGACAGGCCTGCTGTTAGCCAAATGAAGTCTAGAGTATTAGATTCCTAGCTATTATGTGTGTGTGTGGTAAAAAAAAATATACATTAAGAATTGTGGAAAGAGGGCGCCTGGGTGGCTCAGTGGGTTAAAGCCGCTGCCTTCGGCTCAGGTCATGATCCCAGGGTCCTGGGATCGAGGCCCACATCGGGCTCTCTGCTCAGCAGGGAGCCTGCTTCCTCCTCTCTCCTCTCTCTCTGCCTGCCTCTCTGCCTACTTGTAATCTCTCTCTCTGTGTCAAATGAATAAATAAAATCTTTAAAAAAAAAAAAAAAAAAGAATTGTGGAAAGAAATGCCCAGAAATGAGCCCCTTCACAAGTGGGCTTGCTCTTCTGTACCTTGGCAGGAAGGTACATGCCCATGCAAGAGATAATCTTCAGTGAGGGTCACACAAGCTAGGCTGACTTTCCAGTGTGTCACTGAATTGGTACAGGGGCACCTGGTTGGCTCCGTCCGTGGAGCTTGTGGCTCTTGAACTAGGGGTTGAGGGCTCAACCCCACATTGGGTATGGAGATTGCTTAAAAATAAAACCTTTAAAAAAAACTTGTTGCATATCAAAATCAGTGAAAATGTTTGATTACTCGAGTTGTATTCAGATCTTGTTTGTTACTTTTTACTGTTTTAAAGTCCTGAATCCAAGATTTCACCACGTTTGGGCAGAATCCTATTGGTTGTTTTGCAAATGGACTTCCATTTATGCTAACTGTGACTTTTAAAATCCCAAATTTATAGTTAGATGTATACTGTTCCTTTTCAAGCAGTCCCCTGAGGAGACAACAGTAATGCTGAAATTGTTTAAAGTCTTTCTGGACCCTCCCTAAGTGCTGCCTAAAGAAAGAGCATGTGCTTTAGAGTGAACCAGATCTGGGTTTGAATTCTCGCTTTACTACTCATTTGCTGTCTTATCTGGTAATTAACTTCTCAGCCTGTGCTTTCATCTGGAAAACAGGGTTACTAATTCCTACCTTTCAGGGCTATTGGGAGATTTAAAGGAGACAGCTGATGTGAAGCGCTGGTATAACTTTGGAAACCTATAAAGGCTAAATAAATAGTTATTCTAAAGATTGCCTTTTAAATATCCCCAGTGGTTACAACCTACGTTCTCTGCATTTTTGAAATGGCCTAAATCTACCCCAAGCCCATCCCCATGGCAAAGGTGATCCAGCTGGGGCAACACACGTTCTGGTCAGACACAAAGCAGACCTTGTATGTAATGAGGCTGCTCTGGAGTATTACTTGAAAACTGCTTCTGAAGAAATTGCCAAAGAGAATTTCCAAAAGTGGTTGCACGGCTTTCCATGAGGCTTGTAATCTTCCACTCCAGTGTACACAACTTCATCTGCTACTGCCCCTCTATCCCACCTATGGCCTCACATCCACAGTCAGCCCCAACCAAGGCTGCTTGGCTCACCAGATGTCTGGTGGCTTAACCTTTAGTCACCTTCTCAGACCTGGTTTCTGGAATCACATTTCCAAGGGCTGGACTCCTGAATCACTGCTGACAACGAGATCCAGGGTCCAAGAACAATTGATATTACCTTCTTAAGAAGCTGATCTCACCTTCAGCTTCCAAAACTGTCCCCCAGTTTATTCAACCAGACTTTCCCAACTCCTAGTCCTGACAGGTTACCTTACTGAGCCCTCTCTCTCTATTGCCCCAGATCTCCCATTGTGCATGCCAATTCTCCTGCTATTTAAAATAGGTCCTGCTACACAGGCGGAGAATCCCTGCATGAAAATTTGGTCAAGTTTTTTTCATATGCAGTAGAATCCAACTCTGGTTGGTTTTAGTAGAAAGGTAATTTATTAAAGGATATTGGGATTAACATAGATCAGGGAAGACTGGACAACCAAGCTCAGTAAAGAATAAGAGACACTAGACATTGGCTGGGGCCAGAGCCAAAATCATGTCTGAGTCCTGCTGCTAAGGACACTGCTGCCAACACCATCTCATGCTGGACCTCATAGCTTGAACTGCCATCTCAACACTGTACATCAGTCGCTTGCCACTGCTGCCGCCACTGCTGCCAGTCGCTGCTGCCACTACACACATGCTCCAGATGGAGTCTCCACTGTGCCTGTTTCCTTGCACAAATAGCCTCAGCCTCAAAGTGTGGAAGGGACCAGTTTGATTGGTTTATCCCAGGTCACATGCCAATGCCCTCACTTCAAGGGAGGCTAGGAAAGTATTTGGCACTGTCGGCTTCTGTAACAGGTGGATTAAAAACCAAGTATCCACTATCAGTGTGCAGTAACTAATTATCCACAAGAACTCCCAAATTCCAAAAATTTGAAACACTTTTCCGGAAGGCCTTAAAAGAGGTTATGCCTTTAGACTCAGAAATTTTACTTCTCTATAATGAGACTCCCTCAAAATAATCTCAGCCTCTATATTGAGGATATAAAGTAAAACAGACTAAAACTTCTTCAAAACTATGTTTATGATATTATTATTAACAATTAAAAACAACTGGAAAAGCCTAACCATTCAACAGGAGATGACTGTTTGCAAAATCATGGTACTTTCACTTAACAGGACATTATGCAACCATTAAAAATTATAATTACATTAATTTTAAAGAATAAAAAGGTACAAAATGTGATATAAAATTGCCTACAGTTGTTAAGCGTCTGCCTTCGGCTCAGGTCATGATACCAGGGTCCTGGGATTGAGTCCCACATTGGGCTCCCTGCTCGGCAGGAAGCCTGCTTCTCCCTCTCCCACTCCCCTTGCCTGTGTTCCCTCTCTAGCTGTGTTTCTCTCTGTCAACTAAATAAATAAAATCTTTTTTTTAGTCTTTTTTTTTAAATTTTATTTCTTTATTTGACAGAGAGATAGACAGCACAAGTAGGCAGAGCAGCAGGCAGAGGGAGAGGGAGAAGCAGGCTCTCCGCCAAGCAGGGAGCCCGATGCGGGACTCGATCCCAGGACCCTGGGATCATGACCTGAGCCAAAGGCAGCCGCTTAACCGACTGAGCCACCTAGGCGCCCTGAATAAATAAAATCTTTAAAAGAAAATTGCCTATACTAAAGGCAAAATTTTATACAGAATGGTCTCAACCATATAAAAAATACCGACAAATAGGTAGGTAGATAGAAATAGGTAACTATATCAGGAAGGTAGTCAAGCTCACAATTGGTGGCAGATATAAAAGTACTTGTTTTTTTCTTACTTCTACTCTTTGCATGTCAGATTATTATAACAAAAAGATGTAGTGACTGTATTTCTTATATACAGCTTAAGAGTGATTTTTAAAATATCTGTTTCATACCATGTCATAGTCTTAAAAATCCTATATATTTGTCCTGCAGGTACCACTTGGATCCTACTGACTGTTGACAGTTTCCTTGGAATCCTTGTGTGGCTTTTTTCAACCTTTTTAAGTATGATACACAATCAGAAAAGAAAAAAAATAAAGTGTGTTATTTCCTTATACTTAGTCACTCTTATTTTTTTTTTAAGATTTTATCTATTCATTTGAGAAAGAGAGAGCATGAGAGGGGAGAGGTCAGAGGGAGAAGCAGACTCCCTGCCGACCAGGGAGCCCGATGTGGAACTAGACCCCGAGACTCCAGGATCATGACCTGAGCTGAAGGCAGTTGCTTAATCAACTGAGCCACCCAGGCTCCCCTACTCAGTCACTCTTGATACAACAGTGTGTCAATTAAGTTAGCTTATTTTAGATATTAAAAAGACTAGCAGCAACATAGTTAAGTGCAATGACCCACACAATTGTAAAAATCACCTTACGGGCAACTGGTGGTATTTGAGTATCAGCTGAGTAATAGATGATATTAGGGAATTATCCAGGAAGGATGTATGCTAAAAATTAGTTTGAATGGTCACAATGTCTAAAATTTAAGTTTAAATGGTCAGCAAAAATATATAAGGGAAATATGGCAGAATATTAAAAGAGACCCACATAAAATATTGAAAAAGATTGAGAGCAATTGGATAGAAAAAGGAAAAGGAATATAAGGAGGATGCAACTATTAACCAAAAAAAAGATGGTATAGCTGTATTAATATCAAAGTAGACTTTAAACAGAAAGCACCAGTCAAGATAAGTTGCAACACTTCCTTGTGAGAAAACGGTTACATTCACCAAGAGATAGATCAATTCTAAATTTGTATTCACCTAATAACTTTGCCTCAAAATATATATAGCAAAAACTGAAGAAAGAAATGAATCCATACGTACACTTAGTGAGGGATTTAAACACCCTTCTCTGAGTAAATACTGGAGCAGCCAACAGTCAAAATAAGTAAGTCGGTTAAAATACAGTTGGTTTGAACAAGATTAACAAACTTGCTGTAACTGATGTGCAAGGAACATTCCCAGCAACAACTGCAGAAAACATTTCTTTCTTCAAGTGTACCTGGAGTATTTACAAAACTGACATAACCTGCATAGCAAAGCATGGGTCCTGATCTCAGGGTTGTGAGTTCAAGTCCCACGTTGGGCTCCATGCCAAGTGTGGAGCCTACATTTAAAAAATATATATATATGTTACATTAAAAAAAAAAAAACAAACTCTGCTCCCTGGACATCACAGATACTAAAACATAGTGGAAATACAAGGACCATTACCAAAAAGATAACTAGGAAGCCAGAAATATTTGCTAATTAAGAAATACAGATCTAAGTATCTCATGGTACAAAGAAGAAATCACAAAAGAAACTAGGAAAGATCTTGAAGTAAATTAAAAAAAACAAAACAAAAAAACCTCATCTCCTCCAAAAATGTGCTACTCCAAACTAGCAGTAGCACACTACTAGTTTGCTAAACCAAAGATAGTCTGTTTTTGTTTAAAATAGCAATACTTTTCTTGCTCAAAAAAGAGCTAAACATGACCAGACAAAAAAATTCAATGTCAACATTGAGAAATACCAAATTTATCTCCTTCAAAGAACAAGGGCCAATCTTTGGGTGTCTTTTAATCTGTCTAATGCTATACAATTTGAGCAAGGAAATTAGTCCAGCTAAGGGATCTGAATACATTTTTAATATGCATGTGACAGTGTTAATTCAGGTTCATTACCCAGTACTTCTCTCTGTGAGAGCAGAGAACAAGAAATAAGGGCAGCCTTCTGGCTGACTGACAACACATGACAGTACAGGAAATGTCACCCAATGCAGCTTGAGGAGCTGCAGGTCTGAAATAGACTAAGGGAGCTTTAACTAAGCATTTCGGTAACCTACACCATAAGGGAAGAGTCCCTCGGTCAGGAATTTAGAAAGGAGACATTTGGTGTCTGTGCCAGGCTGCACATTTTCAGCAAAAGAAGTGTGTTGTGCAATCAGAACTCCTAATTTGAGCTCCCCCACTGATTCCTCTGTGTCCTTGGGCGAAGCAGGAAACACATCTATCTCCTAGAAAGACGGTGTGTATCCAACATGATAATGAACGTGGATGTGCTTTGTAAACTGTAAAGGGCTGCAAAAATGTTAATGATGATTGTGTCATAGCACTGTCCCAGGTGAACATTTACTGAGGTCACCACATAAGCACAAAACACTGTTAGAAAGTTGTTTGGAGTAACCATGTAAAAACTGAATATTCTTTCATTTCTTCTGCCCTGTCTCTTTTCATGTTCTTTCTCTTTCTCTCTCATTTTGGCAAATACCGCAACAATAAGAATAACCGTGGTGATGTATCGAGCCTATAATAATGCTGCCCTTTATCTGTGCCCTTTACCTCTCTTACTATTTTTTTTAAAGATTATTTCTTTATTTATTTATATGACACACAGAGAGAGATCACAAGTAGGCAGAGAGGCAGGCAGAGGGGCGGGGGGAAGCAGGCTCCCTGCCCAGCAGAGAGCCTGATGCAGGACTCGATCCCAGGACCCTGAGATCATGACCTGAGCCGAAGGCAGAGGCTTAACCCACTGAGCCACCCAGGTGCCCATACCTCTCTTACAATTAATCTCCAATTCTCACAACAATGCTTCAAGGTAGAGATTTTTCAAATTTCTCAGATGAGGACACCTGGCACATTTAACCCTGGGAGGGGGTGAGAAGGGTGGCAAGAATGAGGGGTAGTTGAAACAAGTCCCTCTTTTTTTTTTTTTTAAAAGATTTTATTTATTTGACACAGAGAGAGAGAGATCACAAGCAGGCAGAGAGGCAGGCAGAGAGAGGAGGAAGCAGGCTCACTGCTAAGCAGGGAGCCCGATGCAGGACTTGATCCCAGGACCCTGAGATCATGACCTGAGCTGAAGGCAGAGGCTTTAACCCACTGAGCCACCCAGGCACACCAGAAACAAGCCCCTCTTTTAAAAAATGCTAAGGAGTAGAATGTAGGGACAAGCATGCACATTTCAAGAAAGTTTCCAGAGTAATTCTGTCTTTTCTGGCCTTTTGTGGAGAACCAAACAACTAGATTAGTTAATGTGGTCAAGCTGTTAAGAGAATACAGAAGCTGCATTCAAATCCAGACCTCTCCTAGCAAAACTCATGCTTTTTCTGCTTTATTTCAATGATATATCATGCAATACACGTTTAAACTTATTTCTATTTTTGAATCACAAGTAGTAAGGGATCTTTGTTGAAAATTTAAACTAGATAACACACCTTCATCTATAAAATATTTCTGCCAAGAACTTGTAACATAAATCTAATCAAACCCCTAGATTCACTTCCAGATTACAGTAAATACATGGAATGTGGAAAAAAATTAAATGACACCACAGAGAAAAACAGACAAATCCAGAATTTTGTATGTTCTACAAGATAATTAGCTTGGATTCTTCCAAAAGTCAATGTCATTAAAAAGAAAGAAAAGGTGGGGGAACAGTTCTTTATTAAAAGGGACTACAGAGACTTAAAAACCAAATATACTATGTGAACTTTGTTGAACTGGGATCTAGGGGGAAAGATGATGAAAGATGTTTTTGGGATCATTAAGGAAATCTGAATATGGAATGGGCATTATGTAATTCTATAAGGTTGGTGATAATTTGGGGGGTTGGTTAAGTTAGGTGTGATGATGATATTGTAGTTATTTATGAGAGTATACTAATTCTTGGAAATGCATGTTAAATTGCATAGGGGTGAAGCATGGTGTCTGCAAGTTTTAAATGATAATATACATACATATATACACAGAGACAGAGGAGGGAACAAAAAATGTTAATAATGGGTGAATCTAGGGGATACAGATGTTCATGGTACTCTTCCTTCAGGTTCTCTATACATTTAACATTTTTCAGGAAAGGAGAAAAATACATATACATATACATACATATGAATATATGGGGGGGGGTTGGGGAGGAGAGAGACTGGCTGTAGGTTCCATGAACGCAGGACTGACATCTTGTTCACTCTTGTATCCCAGGGCTTAGCTAGAAGGCCTAACTCATAGAAGGAGCTATACATAATTACTGAAAGAAGAAATGAGACAGAGAAGGAAAGAAAGAGAGAAGGAGGGAGAAAAGGAAGAGAGGAAGGAGAGAGGGAGGAAGGTAAAAAGAAAGGGAGGAAGGCAGGAAGGCAACAAGGCCATCCTTGGTCCCAGCACTCTGGAATAACCAGCAGGATCATGTGGCTGTACATCGTCCAGGACTTTTTCCATCACACATATAAATCCATTTCTAAAAGTGCTGCATTAATAGAATCATCAGGGTCTAGAACCAAAACTTCCCTGTGAATCATCCACATCCTTATGCAGTTGAAGAAACTGAAGCCCAAAAGCAAGGGGACTAAGGTCCCCTGGCAGGTTAGTGACTGAGCCCTAGTCCTCTGTCCTATGACCAAGGCTCCTCCCTTCACACCGCACTGTCTTGGTTCCACCTTTGGCAAAAGTATTAACCTATCTATCGTCGTTTAAATGGAAATCCTCCAAGAGCCATGCTTAGTTACTCCTAGGTGGATTTTCATTTTACTGAAAGGAAAATTTTGTCCAGCACAGCAGTTCTGATGACCTAAGCTTGCCAAAATAAGATTCCTGAAAGGACAGCAAAGTAAAGGTAAATATAGGATGTCATGCATGTGCTAAGAGCCCCCCTAGCTGTGGTTTTATTTACTTCTCCCAATGGCCCTGTGAGACAGGCATTATATTCTATAAACTCTACCCCCCCTACAACCTGCCTCTTATGGTTGAAAGGTGAAGACAATTTCAAGATAGAAAAGGGAAGCAAAGAAAAGGAAACAGATAACAAACAACTGAAACATGTCCATGGATCCTGTGAACACTTAATAAGTGTTTCTCCATGAAATAGAATAAATATGCATATAGCCCTGTGGGGTCAGTAAGAGAGGAAATCTAACATGTCAAATCATAAACTAGCTTAGTAAACTGACATATCCAATGATAAATGATTGGATAGAGGCAAGAAAAAAATCCAAACAATAATTAGAATTAAATATTCACATGTTAAGACGTTATAACAGGAAGGCTTATGTATGGACCATAGTCTATTAAAAAGTAGACACTGATGCTAATATAATTCACTTCAGGCTAAGTAATAATATATGATTGTTCGCACTTTCACTCATTCTCTCTAGTATTTCCTTTCAAAGAAAAAAAAATACAAAACATAAAAAACCTCCCTTCTCCCAAAAGGAGAGATGACAGAAAAAAGAGTGAAAGGAATGGTACAGTCTAAAATTTCAGAAAATCACCCACAAAAGGTTAAAGTAATGCCTGTTCTTTTTTTTTTTTAAGATTTTATTTATTTATTTATTTATTTATTTATTTGACACAGAGAGAGAGAGAGATCACAAGGAGGCAGAGAGGCAGGCAGAGAGAGAGGAGGAAGCAGGCTCCCTGCTGAGAAGAGAGCCCAATGCNCATATCCAATGATAAATGATTGGATAGAGGCAAGAAAAAAATCCAAACAATAATTAGAATTAAATATTCACATGTTAAGACGTTATAACAGGAAGGCTTATGTATGGACCATAGTCTATTAAAAAGTAGACACTGATGCTAATATAATTCACTTCAGGCTAAGTAATAATATATGATTGTTCGCACTTTCACTCATTCTCTCTAGTATTTCCTTTCAAAGAAAAAAAAATACAAAACATAAAAAACCTCCCTTCTCCCAAAAGGAGAGATGACAGAAAAAAGAGTGAAAGGAATGGTACAGTCTAAAATTTCAGAAAATCACCCACAAAAGGTTAAAGTAATGCCTGTTCTTTTTTTTTTTTAAGATTTTATTTATTTATTTATTTATTTATTTATTTGACACAGAGAGAGAGAGAGATCACAAGGAGGCAGAGAGGCAGGCAGAGAGAGAGGAGGAAGCAGGCTCCCTGCTGAGAAGAGAGCCCAATGCGGGCCTCGATCCCAGGACCCTGAGATCATGACCTGAGCCGAAAGCAGAGGCTTTAACCCACTGAGCCACCCAGGCGCCCAGTAATGCCTGTTTTAAGAGCAATCTATCATTTACCAAAGTGAATGGAATCTGGACAGAAGCACATTTGGACCTAGATTTTAAATGGCCCGTATTTTAAATCTAGTTTGTAAGGACTTGAGGGTGAATGCTACCTTGGTCCCTGTATTCCTTAAATCATATGTTAATATTGAACATTCATTCTGAATATATCTTCCTCCTAAAAATATTATTTCTACCTTTACTACACAAGGGAAAGTGAAGTGGGTGACTGAAGACAAAGTTCACTTTTGTATGAAAGACAAAATAGACGCAGGAATTTTGAACTGGCCTTGCAAGAGTACTCAGGTAATTACCCCAGTTTTATGTTTTGCATAGACAGAGTCTAAAAGTTTAAAAACATGGGATGCCTGGGTGGCTCAGTTGGTTAAGCCTCTGCCTTCGACTCAGGTCATGATCTCAGGGTCCTGGGATTGAGCCCTGCATCGGGCTCCCTGCGCAGCGGGGAGCCTGCTTCCTCCCCTCCCTCTGCCTCCCTCTCTGCCTATTTGTGATCTCTCTCTGTCAAATAAATAAATAAAAATCTTTTAAAAAAAATAAAAAATAAAAGTTTAAAAACAGAATTACTTAGGCAAGTTGGCCAGCTGCTAATTTTTATACTGCAATAAAACTAGAGATTTTAATAGATCACAACACAATTAAAACAGTTGTACTCAAGTGATTTATAAGGTCTATACATTTATAATAGAGCTTATTTTTCTTTAAAATTTGCAAATTTTAACTGGAGAAATGGAAAACTTTATGATATAAAAGGATGATTTCATAAGAATGGAAAAGGAAAACTTCCTTGATATTCTGTCAATTAAGAAAAACACTTCTAGCAGTTTTAAGAATTATTCTTGAAAAATTTACTGATATATTTATTAGAAATACTATTTCCTGGGGGGTCTGGCTGGCTCAGTCGGAGGAGCGTATGACTCTTGATCTCAGGCTTGTGAGTGCAAGCCCCATGTTGGGTGTACAGATTACTTAAATGTAAAATCTTTAAAAAAATAATATTTCCTTATAAAGTATCATTTAGTAGCTGTCAATCAGCTACTAAAGCATCTGATCACCTGGTTCTTCTACCCAAATATTCATTCTCATACACGTTCAAATTATAAAGCTACAGAATCAAGACGGGTATTTGTCTTCAGAGCATGGAGGGCTGTGTTCACTTAGGACATCTTCACTCCGAGGTGACTGATTTGTGTATGGTATATGATATTAGGAAAACCCACTCCCCTGGAACCTAATTTTCCACCTTTAGATGAAACAGCTTTGTGTAGGGAAAAGGGATTGGACCACATACTGGAAGGCCAGGGTTTTTGCCTTAACTCTGCCACTTAAAACTGTGGCAATGCTGGTTATCCTCAGGCGGCCTCGGTTTACTGATCAGCAAGACGAGGGAGCTGGTCTGCCTCAGTGGTTTTCAAACTTGTTTTAAAACCCACAGATCCGGGTGCCTGGGTGGCTCAGTGGGTTAAAGCCTCTGCTTTCGGCTCAGGTCATGATCTCAGCGTCCTGGGATTGAGGCCCACATCAGGCTCTCTGCTCAGAAGGGAGCCTGCTTCCTCCTCTCCCTGTCTCTCTGCCTGCCTCTCTGCCTACTTGTAATCTCTCTCTCTCTAAATAAATCTTTTAAAAAAAATTAAAAAAAAAATAATAAAACCCACAGATCCTGGGCGCCTGGGTGGCTCAGTCAGGTAAGCAGGCAACTCTTGATTTAGGCTCCGGTCATGACCTCAGGGTTCCGAGATGGAGCCCTGCGTCAGGCTCTGTGCTCAGCACAGTCTGCTTGAGCTTTCTCTCTCTCCTTCTCCCTCTGCCCCTTCCCCTGCTCTCTCTCTCAAACAAATAAATCAATCTTAAAATATATATTTTTTATATATTAAAAAAATATAAAATCCAAATATATATAAAAGTATATAAAAATATTTTAAATCCACAGATCCCTCCCTTCAAACAGAATCACACATGGTGCTATGACATCAAATGGGTAATTGAGGAAGCAGAAAAAGTTTAGAAGGTCAAGGGGATCTGTCCGGTGTTCCCAGAGCCCCTAGGAAAGTTCCATAAAGCACCTCGGTGGTTCCTCTTAGTGTTAAAACCACTAGGTTAGCTGTTCTCTAACACAAAAGTCTTTAACAATAGACCCCCCCCCACCAACATAAGTAAGAATTAGAAACAAATTTTGCTTGGTCTGCCCAGTGTTTTATTTATTCACTTATTTTCATTTAAATGTCATTAGGTAGGCTTGCAGCCTCTAGGTCTACCCATCCTGTACCACAGCCTCTGTTGCGACACCAATGGCCTTTTCACACACACAATCATGCTAAATGCCAGGGTCCCGAGGTCACGAGTTTGTGACCCTATGATCTCAAAAGGATCATCTCCTTTACCACTAACATCTTATGATTATTTTTTTTAATTTAGTATTGCTTCCTAACCTGTTTCCTCTTTTATTTTTTTATTTTTTTTTTTTAAAGATTTTATTTATTTATTTCACAGAGGGAGAGAGATCACAAGGAGGCAGAGAGGCAGGCAGAGAGAGAGAGGGGGAAGCAGGCTCCCCGCTGAGCAGGGAGCCCGATGCGGGCCTCGATCCCAGGACCCTGAGATCATGACCTGAGCCGAAAGCAGAGGCATTAACCCACTGAGCCACCCAGGCGCCCTGTTTCCTCTTTTAAATTGCAAATAATTCTAAGACAGGTAATACAATCATTCCAAAACAGTTTCAAGGTAAATAAGTTGATAAGAATTCTCTCTCTAGCTAGATGCTGAAAATCATGGTCACAGTAGGGACTCGTGGGACAAGTTACTGAAAGGTGAAGGGAAAAGTGAGGGCAGGCATAAAAGATACATTCAATTTTCTCCCCAAGTTGACCTAGGGGCTCACTGGAGAAATGACTTAATTCCAGGGATGGGGCAGAGTAAATAGAAGATGAGCTAAAGAGGGTGAGGTGGTGCGTGGAAGCGTCATGGAACCATAGCAAAAAGACAAACCAGGTTGAAGGGGCTGCCCACTGGGCAAAGCTGGGAAAATCTGGGTATCAAAAATTAAATGACACTAAGAGATAATAATCCACCAAAAAACATAAGAATCCAAGTTCATAAATAAATAAGTAAACGGGAGAGTGGAAAGCTCCTCCTTACAGCAAAATATCAATAATAAATCTGTAAGGAGGGGCTCCTGGGTGGCTCAGTCATTAAGCGTCTGCCTTCAGCTTGGGTCATGATCCCAGGATCCTGGGATCAAGTCCGCATCAGGATCCCTGCTCAGCTGGAGGCCTGCTTCTCCCTTTCCCACTCTCCCTGCTTGTGTTCCCTCTCTCTCTGTCCCTTTCACTGTCAAATAAACAAAAAACCAAAACAACAACAACAAAATCCATAGGGAATAATGGAGTCAGAACATCAGCAGTGGATGCTAAAGCAGTTAGAAAACATTTAAAAACAAGATATTGGGGCACCTGGGTGGCTCAGTGGGTTAAGCCTCTGCCTTCGGCTCAGGTCATGATCTCAGGGTCCTGGGATCAAGGCCCACATCGGGCTCCCTGCTCAGCGGGGAACCTGCTTCCCCCCTCTCTCTCTGCCTACCTCTCTGCCTACTTGTAATCTCTCTCCCTGTCAAATAAATAAATTAAAAAAATAAAAAATAAAAATGAAAAATAAAAACAAGATATTAATTGACATAATCTCAAAATATCTTCCCAGAAATTACTTCTAATTTAGAAAGATGAAAAGCTGTAACTTTATGGTAGAGAAAGTAACTTAACTAAGAAGAGATCAGTGCCAATGTCATGGACACTGGGATGAATGGACAACAAGTACTTCCTGATACGATATATCAAACAAAGACACATCACCTCAATGGTATCTCTGCCAAAAAATACATAACCAAAGTCTAAATATAAGGAAACCCCAGCCAAACCCAGAATGAGGGTCCCTTCCACAAAATTAAAAAACAAAAACCAAAAACAAAGAAGAGTATTGATCTGCCCTCTTTCAAAAATTCAAGTTAATGGGGTGCCTCACTGGTTCAGTCCATAGAACATGTGACTCTTGATCTTGGCGTCATAAGGTCGAGCCCCATATTGAGGGGAGAGTTTACTTAATAAAAAATAAAATTAAAAATGTCAAGTTAAGGTGCACCTAGGTGGCTCAGTGGGTTAAGCGTCCAACTCTTGGTTTCATCTCAAGGTCATGGGACCGAGCCCTACATGAGGCTCCATGTTCAGTGTGGAGTCCGCTTCAGATTCTTTCTCCCTCTCCCTCCCACTCTGCCCCTCTATGCTCATGCGTGCACACATACTCTCTCTCTCTCAAATAAATAAAATGTTTAAAAAAAATTTCAAGTTAAGAAAACAAAGGCTGAGAAACCTTTCCAGAATAAAGGAAACAAAGGAGACATGAAAATTCAGTTCAATGCATAGGGAAAAAAATGGTCTGGGGAAAAATTAGCTTAAAATTATTTACTGAGAAAATGTAAATTTAAATTTGGAATGTGGCTTATGTTACATCATTGTTAAGATACCTGTTTTTTTTTTTTTTAAGATACCTGGTTTTGATAACAACCATGATTATTAAGGAGAATGCTGTTCTTAGGAAAATACCCAAATATTTCAGAGTGAAAGGGCATAATGCTCCAACCTACTCACAAATGATTCAGGAAAGAAAGAGAGTTTGCAGTAAAAATAGATTCATAGGAAGACAGTGAATGGTGCAAGATATAGATAAATATGAATCTCAATAAAGGGCATAGGGGGTTTCTTGCATCATTCTTGATAGTTTCATGTAAATTTGATACTATGCCAAAATAAAAATGTTATTTACTAAAATGCCAAAAGGAAAAGATTTCTGGTAGTGACTTGGCCATCCACTTGCCCTATACCCCAACTTGAGTGACTGATCTGCAGCAAGTAGGAAGTATGGATGTAAAAATGTATCAGCTGCTGATCAAAATGGTGTTTACCAGATGAGGTAAAGCTGATGCTAACAGAAATACTGACAACACCAGAACACTGTATATAGATGGGGACTACACTTATCGTGGTGAGCAGAGTAATATGCAAAATTATTGAATCAATGTTGTATACCTGAAGCTAGTATAATGTATGTGAATCATACTTCAGGTTTTTTTAAAGGTAAAAATTCTGTACTAATATTTTAGACCCAACTCTCCTTGACATGAAAAGGAATAACTATGCCTAAGCCATCATATTGGAATGGGTAGGAACAAACCCAGCTGTGTTTCCTTTTGGCCTTCTAATTTAAAGTCAATATTTTAATAATCTCTTTGACTCTCCAGTTGGTTGCTCTCAGGCTGCAAATGGACCACCACCAACATGTAATTAAAGGAGAATAACAAATAGTTAGAATATAGATTACACAGGTGCTGATTTACAAATGCAAACGTTGTAGCAGATTAAGCTCCCAGGAGGCTGGAGGTGTGTGTCTCTGCTTATTGCCATCATAATTCATTAATGGCCAAAGTAAAGCTGAGATCAATATTCCTGCAGTCACAGGAATGAGAAAAAATGATCAGCACCAAAATAAGATACAAAGATAGTCTCAAAATGTTTCTCCCTACATAATTAAGAAACCTGTCACTGTCATGAATTTTAAAACTTAAGATTCTTTTAGCTGTTCTATGTTCAAGAGGTGACATAGCTTAAAGGATCTTGAAAAGAATTGTTATTCCCCTAGATAAGACCATACGCAAAAAGAGAGAGAAGTCATCTTTTTTTCCATCTTGGTGGTAAAGTAATAAAAAAGAAGGATGCTAGGATATGGTAAACACCACAGAAGGCAAGACAGCATGTAATGATCTCATAAGAAGCTCAATCCTGAAACACAGTTGAAGAGAATGAACAAACAAACCTTTTAGTAAGATCTACACCTAAACCAATAGCTCCAATGCCAATTTCAGGGCCCCAGCAAAGGGGATCAAATTCACTAGGACTATGTTTGGAACCAGGGAATCTGCATTTTAACAAGAATTACAGGTATTTTAACAAGTGTTTCTTCAAGAAATAGTCAAAGAGGTACAATACTTAGTGTTAGAGTAGTAAATGCACCTTATAAGATATTAAGCAGTATAGATGAAATGGAACAAAGAAGCTTATGATGATTCTTCCCCAACCCCAGTCATCTCCTGTAAACACTGTTTTAAACATTTCTGGTTTTCGTTCTTCCAGTTGTAAACAGACCCAACCCAACCCCCATTTTTTTTTAAAGATTTTATTGATTTATTTGAGAGAGAGAGATCACAAGTAGGCAGAGAGGCAGGCAGAGAGAGAGGGGGAAGCAGGCTCCCTGCTGAGCAGAGAGCCCGATGCGGGCCTCGATCCCAGGACCCTGAGATCATGACCTGACCTGAAGGCAGAGGCTTAACCCACTGAGCCACCTAGGTGCCCACCCATCCCCCAATTTTAAGAACTAAATACTGACTGCTCTTTTACAATATGGTTATATTTTAGATAAATTAGAATAATGAATATTTGAAATAGTATAATTGGCCTATTGGGTAAGTAGTTGTTTTGTGCAAAATTTGAAATAGTTTAACTCCTGCCAAGAGTAATCAAGAATTGCATAATTTAAAGCTAGCAGGCAGTGTGTATGGCAACTGTGTTTATCTGTGTGGCTATGTGGCAAGTCACTTTAGGCAGTAATCAGAAGTACAGTGGAACTTGTAATTACGCCCTCCTGGATAATGGGAATTTGGATATGACAAGTTTGGTGACTGGCTCCGTTCTCTTGCAGCTGGCTCACCTTGCTCATTTTATTAACTCTGCACTAAGTTGATGCCACATGTTAAGTGACTGAATTTTTTGGATCTTGCTTAGGAAGTTATGGCAGAGTTTTACTTGCATCTGCCATCATTTAACATTAGCTTGTGAACCATGCTGTGATTTAAATGCACAAGAATGACAAGATGTGATTCAAGTGACTTTTATGTTATTTTAATCTTTAGAGTTATAATTTTAAAATAGTTTTTATCCAGTAACAAGGTCATCCAAGCTTTCGTTCAGTGGGAACAAAAACCCAATTCTGAGAATTTTCTTTTGGAAAAGAAGTTAAATGAAATAAAATGCTATATGGAGGCCACATGGCCATGTACCACACTTTTGATTTTGAAGAGTATTCTGTGAAATATTAGTGATAATTCTGAGAAAATTTACAAGAGTATTAAAGCAGAGACAACTTGAAGTTTGCAAACATGATCTTATAATTGGGCATGAATACTGGAATAGAAAAAAAATGCCATGGCTGCAAGATCATTGGAACCATAATGCATCCTTAAGCTACAGAGATTGCTGATACCTGTGCTCTGAGATTGTGCCCCAGGATCTTACATGTATGCCTACAAAAAACCACTCATGAATTATGTATTCTTTAAATATGTGGGGTGTTTGGAAAATCATTCCTCTTTTCAACTTCTTGGTTGTAAATGGCCTCCAGTTATGAAATAATAAGAATTCGGAGCATTTATGCTATCTTCTTCTTCCTCCCAATGCCTCTGAGTTTGGGATATTTATACATTATTTTTAAGTTTTGTTTTGGTTACCCTTATTAACTTTAAATAGTATGCTATGCTATGCCTCAATTTTTCATTCTAAAAACTTGAATCACTATCTTGACTTCCCCTTATAGAAGTTGTGGGTTATCAGTGATACGAACCTTCTCCTTTTTCATCCATTTTCCACTTCCCACTTCTGTCAGCTATACTTTTATATTATGAAGATTGATCTTCCCTTTTTTTCCCCTGCAACATAACCAAGATCTTCCTTACTTTGTCCTTGGGGTGACTATAAGAGTTTAAAATCAATCAGAGTACTTACATTAAGACTACATCAATATTGTGCACTGCCAAGCTAAGTAGCATATCATGACTTCTATTTCCCTTTCTTTGAGGGCATTGTCATAACCTCTCATCTACTTCAAATGA
Organism: Ailurus styani; assembly: GCA_002007465.1. Classification (NCBI taxonomy): domain Eukaryota; kingdom Metazoa; phylum Chordata; class Mammalia; order Carnivora; family Ailuridae; genus Ailurus; species Ailurus styani. The sequence goes on from LNAC01001110.1 coordinate 96,083, forward strand.
AAATGTTTCAGCACCATGTACTAGTCTTTCTCTGACACTCCATACAATATATTATAATTCTTCAAAATTGGGTAATAGTCTTAATTAGCCTTTTGTTTTTCTGGATTTCTTAATTGCCTATCTTTTTATTGACTAAATATATACTTTATCTTATTCTCAACGTTTTGTTGGATTGTTGGTTGATTCTTCTTTTCTTTACTTTTAAGATTTTATTTATTTGCTTGACAGAGAGAGAAAGAGAGATAGCACAAGCGGGGGGAACAAGAGAGGGAGAAGCATGGTCCCTGCTGAGAAGGGAGTCCAACTTGGGGCTCAATCCCAGGAAATCCAGGATTGTGAACTGAGCTGAAGGCAGACACTTAACTGACTGAGCTACCCACATATCCTGGTTGGTTGATTTTCGTTCTCTCCATCACGTTATGAACCGCATGGAATTCTCCTTTGCCCCAGAATCCTTCCCTTTGGCGCTCTTCATTCTCCAGCTCCAAAGTGGAAAATTTTAGGGGTTCCTGGGTGGCTCAATCAGTTAAGCATCTGACTCTTGATTTCAGCTCAGGTCTTAATCTCAGGGTTATGAGTCAAGCTCCATATTGGGCTCCACGATGGATGTGGAGCCTACTTAAAAAAAAAAAAGAAAAGAAAAAGAAAAGAAAAGAAAGGAAGATTTTATATATTTGACTTCCTTTTCCTGTGTTAGATCCCTTGATGACTTCTTTGTTGGATAACCTCCTCGTTCTGCTGGAACACATATTTAAGTAACTTAAGAAAGGGGTCCCAGGAAGTAAACTTTCCTAGTGCTGGTTTATGTGAAATGCCTATGTTCTACTCTCACAGTTGACTGATAGGTTGACTGTATATGGAAATTAGTTTCAAATTCAATTTCCTCCAGAACTGAAAGGACTACTCTATTATCTTCTGCCAGCCAGAAATGTTAATGAGAATTTGGCTGCTCAATTTTCATTCCTCTGTAGGTGGCCTAATTTTTCCCTCTGGAAGCTTTTAGAAAGTTTTATTTATTCTTAGAGTTCTAAAATTTTACAAAGTTGCATCCAAGTGGGTTATTTCCCCCACTTATTATAGTTGGTCCTTAGGAGACTCTTTTAATGTAAAGATGTATGTCCTTTTCTAGGAAATTTTCTTATATGATTTCTCTCTTACTATTCTCTCCCTTCCTGGATCTCATATTACTCAGCTGTTGGATTCTTCAGACAGGTTTTTATATCTCCTCTTCTCTTTCATATTTCCCATCAGTGGTGGAGAATGCTATTTGTATCTCAATGTCTTTTTCACTGCTGTCATCTTTGTTCACATCAGTTCATTAAAATAATAACATTATTATTAACAAATGTGTCAGACTGGAGCAGAATCTTTGCATTTACCACGCTGATCTGCCAGTTCTAGAGACATGACCACCCAACTACTGTTGTAGGTAGTATCCTCCTCTAGAGTTGATGCTGAAACTGTCAGGGGATGGATTTAAAAACAAAAGACAACAAAAAAACCTTACTGAAGTCCAATTGTAGTATTGCTTTCCCTTCTGCCAGGCTCATCAGTCTCTCATAGATAAAATTAAATTGGTCTGGTATAATTCGTACTTCACAAAATCACGTTGATTACTACCCAGTACCTTGTGCTCTTCTAGGTGGTTGCAAATTGATTGTTTGATGATTTGTTCTTGTATCTTCCCAGGTATCCAAGATAAGCTGAATAGTCTATAATTACTATGGTTGTGCTTTTCCCTGTTTAAAAAAAAAAAAAAAGCAGATACTCCATCTGCTGATTCCACTTGTCAGGACCTTCTCCTGTCCAACCTTCCTTTTCTAAAATAAAGGCTGGTGGTCTTGCAATTACATTTGCCAATTCCTTAAGTACCCTGGGATGCAAGTAATCAGGCCCTGCTGATTTGAATGTCCCGAGCTCTCTGAAGTGCTCTTCAATCACTTCTTTCCCCTTGTTTGCCTTTGTACCTCCAATAAGATAGCACTTAATCTGGTTTAGTTTCCTTATCATTGCTGATTAAAAAGGAAAAAAGAGGGGGTTAAAAGCAGAGTGAAAACCTCCGCTATTACAGTTATTTGTTAATAGTTTTTGTTTATCAGTACTTGTTAATGGTTTTGTTTCGTTGATAGCTCTAATGAGTATATTTTGCATCCTATAAATTCTTTCCTGTATTCCTCTCCCCTTCTCTGCTTCTTTCTTTTTTCCCTCTCCCCAACCCACAACTGTCTCTCTTACATTTCTTACACAGGGTAAAGTAAGGGGAAGGGAGGAAAATCAGAAGAGGCAAAGAGCTCCACAGAATTTTATGGCTGAGACATTTACTAATCACAAAATATCCACATGCTCCATCAAATTTCCTGGCCTGCTTATAGTTGGGACAAGAGGCATGTGACCAGGTCTGGTCAGTAGGTGCTTAGGAGCCACAAGGTAGTTCCCCATTGTCCTCTTTCCTCCTGCCCCACTGAACTAGAAGCCACATGTTCTGGATGGTGTACCAACAAAATGCAAGTGACCCGCACGGCCGAGTCACCACTGAACAGAGGCAGCACTGGAGAGCCATCAGGCCCTCAGAGGACTACGTGTTAAGCTGCTAAAGTTTTGAGGTTTGCTTTTGCAGTGGAGTCTAGCCTATCTTCACTAATATGGTACTGATTTACGGATTAGTCAGATTATGCTAGGTTTTCCTAAGGGAACAAATTAACCCTGAAACCTAAGTGGTTTAACAAAGCAAAGATTTATTCTTATTTGTGGTATGTGGTAGATATTCTCCAAAGACGGCCCCCAGTGACTCTTCCCCCCTGGAATCACACCCCTAGATAGTCACCTCCCTCTCTGCCTCTGCACTGATCTCATGACTCACAAGAAAATGTAGCAGAAGTGGTACTGTGACAGTTCTCAGCCTCCCTAAGGAAATCCTGACAGCCTCATGATACAAAAATCTGGCCATCCTACTGCAAAGACAGGCAACACACAGATGCCTACAGAATGAGACTCCATGTGGAAAAGCACTGAGGTACCAGATGTGACTGAAGATGCCACCTTCAGTTCAATTCCATTCAGGCCTTCCAAGGACTCCAGCCCTAGCCACCATTTGACTACAATCACATGAAACCCAAAATGAGAAGAGCAGAGCTGTCCAGCAGAGACCAGCCAACTCACAGAGTTGTGAGACATAACAATAAATTGTTTTAAGTCATTCTGTATGGAGTGGCTTGTAAGGCAGCAATTACTAAGAGAAGCACAGGAGAGAGGCAGGGTTGGTGTGGGCCTGGGTTCCACATCACGTTCATGGAACCATATTGATAAAGGTTGTGTCTTACATCTTGTATCTGTACCATTCGGAACACGTGACTTCCCTTATTGCAGTGCCAAGGCAAGAGACTGAGCTGGGCATTGCACATCAATTTTTAAATGCTTCCATCCCCGTTCCTAGTCCATTGGCCCATGAGAAATGTCAATGAGTAAGCAGAAATTCAATGATGATTAAATGTCCCTGCCACAGAATGCACCATTTAAAATCTGTTTTTTTCCCCCTTAGTATTATAACAAGGTTTACCCGAGAATCAGCCAACTACCTTTCCAAAATCTGTAAACAGTGGTGTGCAGGACTGGCTCATATAGCTCCCCAAAGCCCACTGAACAAATCTCCTCTAGTTCTGCATTCTGTGATGCCATGTTGGTAGAATGAAATCAATCATGGTGGAAATATTTACACCACAGAAACTGGCAAATGCTCTTAGGTCAGGGCTCCCTTGCCTGAGAGCTGTTCATTACACATTTATCAGACCACTCAGTAGCTATACAAGATCCAAAATATACGAATTATTCGGCTGCCCCTATATTCCCACATATTCATTTATTATTATAGGTAGACTTTAAAAACTCACCATCAATGGTTTTATCTTTCTATTCCATTATTTCAAATAACAGTTGAAACTGTGAATTGAAGATATCTGCACAAACCTGAGTAACCTTTAATAGTAATAAAAAAAGATGACAACTTGAAGCTTTCTATATGTAATCAGGCTGCACATATTTTTATAGTTAACTTCGCTTTTGTACAGTATGGGAAACATTGCCATAATGTAAGTACAAAACATACCTATTTTCAGTCTGCATCAACAAGGTAATCCTTTCAGTAACTATAACATCTAATAATATTATCTTAGCTACTGATTTATTCTGGAAGCTTCAGTACCAGTTAGGCTTTAGAGTTTATAAGAACATATCTTCTCTTTTAAACCTTGTTGAAAGAGTTAATTCAGTTTCCTGTTCCATTTCATCAATTCTTGCTCTCCTAGCCTTCACCCTCCACACACACACAAGTGAGAGAAAGGCCATCAATAAGGTTCAAGCCTCTATTATGGGGTATGAAGCAATAACATTTTAAATAGCACCTTGGAGGCCTGAAGGAGTTAATACATCTTTCAGCAGTGCCTACTTTACAGCTCTGGAGTATTCTGGATCCTGAAAAATTGGATCATTATTTATTAAAAGCACAAGAAGGATCCAGTTGGAGGGAAAACCTCATGCATCAAGCAAGAAGAAAGGACATGCTTACAAATGACATTTGAAAATAAGATGACCAGAAACCTTTTGCTATAAGTAACAAGGGATTTGAACTTGATCCATGCCTAATAGCATGATAAAATATAAGATGGTTCTGGAATCAAAGACACAAGTCATCTTTAAAATGCTGCTTCCTAGGTAAAACACAGTGAGACCACCTATGGATTACACCTATGGATTTTTTTTTTTTTGAAGATTTTATTTATTTATTTGAGAGAGAAGAAGAGCAAGAGCACAAGTTGGGGAAGGGGACAGGGGCAGAGGGGGAGGGAGAAACAGGCTCCCCACTGCCAGAGAAGGGAGCCTGGGGGGGGTGCTCAATCCCAGGACCCCCAAATCATGACCTGACTTGCAAGCAAGTGCTTAAGCGACTGAGTCAAACATCCAGGAGTTCCTGGATAAATTTTTTTTTAAGATTTTATTTATTTGAGAGAGAGATGGAGAGAACACAAGCAAGGGGAGAGGCAGAGGGAGAGGGACAAGCAGACTCCCCACTGAGTGGGGACCCAGACCAGGACTCCATCCCAGGGCCCTGAGACTTTGACCTGAGTCAAAATCAGACGTTTAACCAACTAAGCCATCCAGATGCCCCTATCTATGGATAAATTTGATGTTCATTAATTCAGAGTAGGAAGAAAAAGGAAGTATTCTCACTGTACCCACCAACCAATATATTTTCCATCACCATGTGGATAATTTTCTGGGAACTCTGATAAGTGCTCGAGTTTCAGGGATTTTTCCATGTATGAATCAAGATTTTTTTGTGTACAAGTATGACTGATTCTATTCTCTAAAGATGTCCACACTAATATACGTCCTGGCCACACACTCTTCTCCAAACGTGATACTGACATTCCTTCATTGAGAGGCAGGGTCCCTTTGAACCTGGGGCAGAAGGCCGGGGGGGGGGATCTGTGGTTTCCACAAATAGGATGAGGCAGAAATAACACCTCATGACTTCAAGATTAGGTCATAAAAGGTGAGATGGCTTCACCTGGCCCCTCCTCCTGGGACCACTGCAGTGACCCCTTGGGAGGATTTCTATGGCAGCAGTATTCCCGAAAGGTTCTCTGGTTCATTCTTCCTTAGTTCACTGCTGGTGCTCTTTTAAGTTTTACCCATTTCAATCCTGAGCCTGGTGAGCAGAGGCAAGTCCTCTGCCTGGGTTTCCCTAAGAAGAACCTGGCAAGATAGGAAGGTGAAGCAGGACGCACTTGTCACTGTGTTTGTTTTGTGCTGTGGTGGTTGTGTTGTGTTTTGTTTCATCACATCACCAGTCTACCTAAATAGAAACGCCCTGTGCAATCTTTGTCACACCAGTATTATTTTAAGTAAACATAAGGAGGTAGGACAGAAGAAAATGGCTATTAATCAGAACTTCGGTCCTGAGCAGGTGCCTTCAGAACCATCCAAGTTGAACAGTTGTTCGGAGGTCATTTGTAACCAAGGCGATCTGCAGTGGACAGGATCAAAAATGATTAGTTACCTCCTGCAGAATTCACGGTTCCGGTCGTCTCCAGAGACTCCTATTCTGTAGCTCACTTCTGAATACTGCAGCAACAGATGAGCTGAGAATCCACTGAAGTGGGATTGGTTAAAAAAAAAAAAGTCACGAAAATATTGCTTGTAATTAGGCAAGCCTAATGCTCCAGGGATTGTAAAAAACAGAAATGAAAACAAAAAAATCAAAACGCTAAAGCAGTGTGTTTCATTTTTCCCCCCTTCTTCCCTTCCGAATAATCAGCTTCCTGAGACCTCACTGATATATATTCATCTTTCCTTTCAAATACAGAATTGAGGGCTTTACAGCTTGGTTTCTCGCCCATCCTTGCCCAGGCCGGCGCACAGCTAGCGAAGGGAGCAGGAAGGAGGTCTGCAACTCAGTAGTGAGCAGTGGAATCACCATCCGTGTTCCAGCTTCGGCATCCTACCCACCCCTCGCTGCAGCCTCAACATGCAGCTGATGAGGCATCTCCCCGCCTTGGTTATTTCCAGGCAGGATCATCTAGAGGTTAAGGGCTTGTTGCCTAAATGATTGGGTTTGAACCCTGGCGTAGCCACCTGCCACGTGGTTTAACCCCTTTGTGCCTCAGCTTTCCCATCTGTAAAATGGCGATAATAGTACCTACCTCCTAGAGCTGTGGCGAGATTCAATAAGTGGGCATCTGTAAAACACTAAACCAGGGGCCAGTACATATTAACCACCCGATAAACGTTAGCTATTATGACTACCAGCTAGGAATGTTGCAAAATCATAATTACAATACAACATTATATTTTATTGTCCTCTAGCTGGATACCATGAAATCACCATATAGATAAACAATAGCCAGAGCCTATGTTATTTCGGTTCTTAAACACTTTGCTACGAGATCCAAAATGTAACAGCTTGGAGTGGCTGAAGTCAGTGAAGACTAATGTGAAGTTCCAGTATTTTTTTTTTTTTTGCCAGTGATCCTACTTCTAGGAATGCCATCTATGGGAATTTTCAAATATGCAAGCACCAGGTACAAAGAGGCTCAGTGCAGCGTTATTTATATAGTGAGGAAGGAGACTCAGCCTACCTGTGGAGCAATCTAAGAATGACTGAAAAACACTACAAATATTATGAAACCACTAAGAGGGGTGCTTTTGAAAAATGTTTAATGGCCAGTAAGTAAATGCTCATGAAATAAAGGTACAAAGAAAAGCTGGCTTCAACAGACCACATTTGGTAACTATGGACACACATCGGCAGAGAAAACCAAACTCTAGGGAAATGCATCAAGATGTTCACAGTGAGGTTTCTGAGGGTGGAAGGATTCTATGCATGGTTTTTGTTTATATTTCTTGACAGTTTTTGGTGTCACAAATTATTTTACATTTGAGGAAAACATTAAGTCATGCAGCCAAGGCATTAATAAAGACTCTTTCAGAAGACACACAGGGAACTAACAGGAACTGAACTCGCGTTTCCTAAATCCCCAGGTATTTTCTGTGTGTGTGTGTGAGCCCCAAACAATACCAAATGACAGAGACAGGTGTTGCTGTTCTTCAACTTATCTTTGCTTCGGAAAGAAAAACAGTCATTTCTTGGCTAAAAAACAAACAACAGAGAAAGAGAGAGAGTGATGGGTGAGGGCAGTTGGGGAAGACAGCAAGGGCTTCCTAAGGCATTAGGGTACAGTTTGGCATTAACTCATTACAACCATTTGTTTTCACAACATCAGGTAGAAACAGCCTTGGCCCCTAGCAAAATGACGAGAGCCCTCTACCAGTTCTTTTGGAAGAGGTTTAAACAACGAAGTCTGGGGTTTAAAGAAAAAATATTTTTTAAAAAAGCAAAATAATACTAATGCAAACAGGACATCAGTCAAGTCCAAATAGACAAGTAACAGAATTCTATGAATTGCCATGCTCCTGCATGCCAGGCCTTGCTAATAAAGCTCCCTCTCTGAGTCCTGCACCTAAGGAAAGATTACTAGGGAGAGTCAGGCTCTGAAAGGGCTCAGAAGCATTGGGGAATGTCAGGTTTACCTGCAGGCCATCTAATGCCCTTCAGACAGGGGCCCAGGTACTGCCCTCCGCCTGGGGGCCTTTCCCCTTCAACTGTGTGCTCAGGAGGGCAGGGAGCCTTGCAGGAGCTGTGCTTTGGGCTGAGAGGCAAGATTAATAAAATTAGGATTATTTATGATACTGGAGTGATTTAATAATATTTTTCAAGAACCTGAAGGATTTATGTAGAGGAACTGCTGTTTTAGTAACTAAACCCTTTTGGACGGACTCCAAGATAAACTAGTCTTGTCTGGTTTCCGCCCCGAGCCCCTCCACCTTTTCCAGTTTCTCTTGGCAGAGAATCTCTTCTAATTCACTGAAGGATGATGGTCAAGGAGATGACCTTCCCGGCTGCTTTATCTACCCTTGTCCCACCTCAAAATGTCTCTCAGCTTCTCTTTGTTCCTTCAAATCTCAAAGGAAGAATCAAGAGGGGAGGGAAGTAACACTTGCAAAATGCCTGCTACATGCCAGGAGCTGGCAGATACATTAGCTCATTTAATTCCCACAAACACCTTGTAAGGTAGGCATAATTATCCCTATTCTGCTTGTTAGGGGATAAAGGAAATTTATTCTTTTAGCAGCTGGTAGAAGAATTCCTCCTGGGGGCCCACCATCTTTGTGGGAAAATGCCTGAATCAGCCTCTCTGGGCTATAAAGCAGGGATATGGGGCAATGTGTGGAGAATTGGGGGTGGGGGGAGTCTGGGGGCTCCTCACTCAGAAAGAAGACACAGAAGCAAGAGGGGAGCAGGAAGTTTAGAAAAAGACTGTGGGGTGGGGTGAGGGGCACAACACGCTCCATTCTCCAAAGGGACACTCTTCTGGTCGCCAATAAATGTGCTAAACTTATGAAATGCTTGGCAAAAGAGAATTCTCAGAATGGGCTTGTTGGCACAGGGTGAAACAGAAGCCCCGTGTGTGTCACCTGAAATGGTGACGGGTGGTACCAGAGGGATGTGTGTCCTTAATCAAAGAGTAGGAAGGCCCCCCTTGACATCGGGCCACATCAAGGGGCAGGCAGGGGGACTGAGGCTCAGAGAAGTCAATCCGTGTTACTGAGATCAAACAGCTGTGATGAACACATGCATCACCAGCTGAGATTGAACTGACCCCAGGTCTGTTTATCCTCAATGTTGTCTGTGTATTTTCTAACCTACAGACTTGTAGGCTCTCTGCTCTCCAAGGCCAGCTCTTCCCCTGGTGTACTCCCCATCCAATCCTAATCATAGCAGTGAGTATTTACTGAGTGCCTACTATATGCCAGTCATTGCTGTACACCTTTGCTCTTTTGGTCCTCACAACATCATGTTTATATTTCGGTATAATTACTGGGGTTTCAGAACTTGAGAATTGCTACTTAGAGAACTGAAGAAACTACCTCAGGTCCCCACTGCTCGAAGTGGTGAGGCCAGACTGATTTGTTCTCTCCTCTCATCCCTTCCCACCTCCATCAGGAATGATTCCTCCAATCAACCCATTCCTTCCCTGGGCGGCACCAGAGCTGGGACCTGGTTGGGTATGCACAGGTCATGCGGCTCAGCTCTGCCGAGCTTGGGTCAAAGTCATTCTGACAGCTCAGGCTAGTATGTACCTCCAGGGTTGGCAAACTTTTTCTCTAAGGGCCCAGACAGTAAACATTTTCGGCTTTATGGGCCAAAAATGATCTCTAAGGCCAACTGCTTCACTCTGCCTTTGTAACATGAAAGCTGCCAGAGATGTAAAGGAATGTGCACGGCTGTGTTCTAATAAGCTTTATTCATGGACACTGAAATTTGAATTTCATATAATTTCTGCATGTCACAAAGTGTTATTCTTCTTTTGCTCTTCCCCTCCAACTATTTAGAAAGGTAAAAACCATTCCCAGTGCAAGAGGCACATAAAAACTAGAGGCAGGCTGGATTTGGCCGATAGGTCACAGCTTGCTGACCTCTGGTTTTAGTAAATGCTCCCTCCTCTGGGGTTCCGCATCCAGCTGAGCCCGCATCCAGGCCTAACAGCCTCTGGGCTGGGCTTTGATCCTTCTTTCCTCTTGCCTATAAAAGCACACATGTTCAGTTCCTGAGCTTCTGCACATTGCTCTCTCATTAGGAGCTCTCCTCCAACGCTATAGTTTCTCCTGCTGAACCAGAAGAAAGGTCAGCTGCTGTCCCTGAAGGAGGTAGCCATAAGATGAGACAGAACTGCCATCACTTAGGTGACCTAGTGAAGCTAAGCTCCAGGGCAGGTGAAAGGAGCGTCCCCCTAAGGCTAGGACAAGCTTTGAGAATAATATGCTTTCAAATAGACCGAACATCCTCGAAGGAAATCTCCAGGAAGGGTGGAGAAGACACTGCTAAGAATCTGACTCCAAGGAAGGCGTTCCTGGAGCCCCAAATGGAAATGCCTTTCTCATCCCAGGAGGCCAAGACAAGAGGACAAGGGATGGTAGGACAGGTGAAGGACGGGAATGTGATTCGGCCCACTGCCAGGGGTTAGCCTAGGCCCAGAACCAGAAAAATCATTAACGTGCACTAAGGAACAACTGAGAATAACTGCTAACATTAGTAATCATCTGCTATATTCCAGGCACTATACTGTGGGATTCTTTACATATATTATCTTATTTAACCCTTTTAACACTCTGGTAAAATAGGATTTAAAAAATCTTGCATTTGCTTAAGAAAAACAAATATTATCTTCTACGTAGCAGACACTGGGCTAGATGCTGAAGACTGGTGAATAAGCAAAAGCAGACCTTGTACCTGCTCTCATAAAGATGATAGTCTAGTACTGAAATTGGCAGACTTTGCTACAAAGAAACAGTAGATATTTTACTAGGTCATAAAGTCTCTACTGCAACTACTCCACTCTGTTGTTGTCAGACAAAAATGGCCTTAGGTAATATGTAAATAAGTGGGCTTACTCATGTTCCAACAAAACTTTATTTACAAAAACAGGGTGCAGGCCAAAGCTGGCTATAGTTTGTTGAACCCTAGTCTAGCAGGACACAATCATTAAGCAAATAATTTCACAAATAGTAACCATGAAGTTTTATCACATCAAAGTTCCTCATAACAAAAAAGCCTATAGGGCGCCTGGGTGGCTCAGTGGGTTAAAGCCTCTGCCTTCGGCTCAGGTCATGATCTCAGGGTCCTGGGACTGAGGCCCGCATCGGTGCTCCCTGCTTGGCAGGGAGCCTGCTTCCTCCTCTCTCTGCCTGCCTCTCTGCATACTTGTAATCTCTCTCTGTCAAATAAATAAATAAAATCTTTAAAAAAAGAGCCTATAATAGGAGGGAGCTTACCTATTCAGGGTGATCAGAGATTTCCTAGAGGGAGTCAGCTTAGATCTAAATGGAGAAATTACTGAAGAGGGAGGCAAGAATTATTCCAGCGGAATTGGTATGTGCAAATGCCCTGTGGTAGAAGGGAGCACAATGAACACAAGACTGGAGGATTGTTAATGTGGGCTGGAGCAGAAAAAGTGGGTGAATCTAAGATGAGGCTGAAAAAGGCATGTAGGGCCCATACCACAAAAGATCTTATGGATCTTCTTAGGGAATTAAGTCTCAATATAAGTACAGAAACTAGGGCACAAGGAGTTAAGTAACATGTTCCAGGCAGTATGGGTAGTAAACAATGAAGCTGGAAGCCTAGTCTACTTCCAGACCCAACTTCTGTATTCTCTTTGTTCACTCTGGTTTTATGTTTGTCTTGTGTCTTTACAAACCCCCTTTATGAAATTCCAAAATCTCTCAGCAAAATTAAAAGGGAAAGGAATTTAGTCTACACCTAGGCTGGAAGGCTAGCGGAGCCCTGGCATCAGCTGAAAATCAAAGTAAACTGGGTAGAGGAGTCCTAGTTTGAGAGAAGGAAGTAAAAGCACTGGAGATAGTTGCCTACTCTCTTTCATCTCAAATGTCTCCTTATGTGGAGTCTTATTAAATTGTCCTATATTCTATGTCAAATAGTAGTCTTCAGAATATTGCCAAATTCCTGCAACCTGCTCTGACATTCCTTTCTCTCTCTCTTTTTATGATTTTATTATTTTTAAATTATTATTATTATTATTATTATTATTATTTTGACAGAGAGAGAGAGATCATAAGTAGGCAGAGAGGCAGGCAGAGAGAGAGAAGGAAACAGGCTCCCTGCTGAGCAGGGAGCCCAATGCGGGACTTGATCCCAGGACCCTGAGATCATGACCTAAGCCGAAGGCAGAGGCTTTAACCCACTGAGCCACCCAGGTGCCCAATATGATTTTATTTTTAAGTAATCTCTACACCCAACGTGGGGCTTGAACTTACAACCCTGAGATGAAGAGTTGCCAGCCAGGTGCCTCTCTGATGTTCCTTCTTGATCTAGCCCCTGCCTACCTCTCTAGCTCTGTCATCACCACCTCATTTGTCACACACACACACACACAAACACACACACACACACACCCGCTTTGAGAAAACTGAATGACTTGCTGCTCCTTGAAACTCCCTGCTCCCTCTTTCCTTCTGCTGAAAGAGCCAGGCCACCCCTGCCCTTTTGTCTGGATGCTTTCCCTTCCTGAAGAATCAACTTGGGAATTGCTCCTCAGGCTTCCAGTTCTGCAGGAAGCCTTTTAGGCCTATTTCCCACCTAGCCTGAATGCTGTGTTCCTTCTCTGTACTCACACAGCTAACATCCTAAACTCCTGTTCATGGCCAGCCTCGCTCACTGGCCTCTGAGCTTATGAGCTCTGTGACAGCAAAGAACTTCCCTGATAGGCATTTAGCATTTTCAATGTAGAGGTTAATTTATTTAATATCACTTTCCATGTGGTGGTTAACTTGCTTAACTTGTTAATCTACTTGTTTCTGCTTCCTAATTATTCTCATATTTCTCCTTGAGAGGTCCTAGAATCAGCAGTTCTCAAAGTGGGGTCCCTGGTCCAACAGCATCAGCATTACCTGAGAACCTGCTAGAAATGCAAATTCTCAAGCCTTCCTCCATCTCCATAATCAGACTCTCTGAGGGGTGGCATCCAGCAATTCATGTTTTTAATAAGCCACCAGGTGATTCTAATGGTCTCTAAAGTTTGAGACCCAGTGCCTTATAGGAAATCATTGCTCGTTAAATTGTTGTTGATTCCCTAAAGATAGTACCCACTTATTTTCAATCTGGAAATGAAAAAGTCATTGAGGAGATGACATTGGAAGCTTTATTAGACTGGATTTTTAGAAAAGGAATTTTCAGACATGATATTTCAAAATACATAACCAGTTCAGAGAAGGCCTTCCTTCATATGCCTTAAAAATAGGACTGATTCTCCTCTCTCTGGCTAAATCTGGTTTGGGTGTGGTCATGGAGAAGGGCAGGGGTTTGGACAAGATAACCCCACTAGGTGCCTCCCAGTGCTCAGGTTCTCTGCTTCTAGGATATTCTATACACTACAAAAGAAATACAAGTTAGGGTGCAGGTCATCATTAGTAGGGGACTTTGGGCTTTCCACCCACAAGGAAGTATATGCTTTTATTCCCCTCATAAATTGAGTCTGTGCCAATCTATACTCATAAAGAGAGATGACCAGGACCTTTCAAGAACGGTAATTGTTTGTTTTTAGGTCATAAAAATGAATCCTTGCATTGTTTTCAAAGGAACATGCTCTTCACGCAATCTATACAAACTGAATGACAAGTAGGTGAGGCCCAAGATTGGGAAGATAAAACTTCATTTGTTGATTTTTGGCCCCAGAGCTGAAAACAATAGGACAAAGGAGTGGCTTGTTGGTATAAGCTCTATAAAACACAATAATATTAGTCATGTAAACAGAAGAAAATAGGAGAGGCTTAATGAGATAAATTACACCGAGTCACCACATTAGGGATTAAAATATTCTGATAAAGCAAACACACTAAAAAGTCCAAAAGAAAGGATAAAGGGAAGAGTGATAACTTCAGATTTGGAAAACAATGGGTCCTTCTATCCAGAGAGCTGACAAGAGGAGCTTTCACAGGCTGTCTGAACTGACTGAGCGCCCATTAAGATCCTACTTTTCGTCCAAAAAAAAAAACCAAACAAAAAAAATCACCCTCTACTCAAACCACTGGCAGACAAAGCCAACACATTCTTTTCTTCTTTGCTTCCTTGTTCTTTTTTTTTTCCCCTTCACAATTGCAAAGCAATCCATTTTGCTATATAAGTCTGTAAAGGGAATAAAAGCGTTCACAGGTTTCCAACTCTGTATTTGCATTCGCTAGATTTATTGGCCTGACTTGAAAAGTGTGAATCGGCCGCTGTTCTCAAGCTCAGGAGAAAAGAGCCAACTTATCACTGTTTAAGATTGCCCATGTACCTGTGTGAACAGCAACTTTTCATAACAGATTTTACAAGGACATTTGAACAATTCAAGTATAGTGCATGGATTTGTGCTATTTAAGCTAATAGCGCTGCGAAGTCTTGAATAGATATTCTGTATTTTTATAGCTGTCTTTATTAAGTGTACATCCATAACTATGAAGAAACAGAACTTTTCCCAAAACTTGGAACAGGTAAATTCTCACTGGTTCACAGTACCATAAAGTTCTTGGCAATGGGGATGAGGATGCCAGAAGCCCGTGAGCATTTAAAAACAATAGAACAAATAGTAGTAGTAGTAACAACAACAACAATAATAATAAACAACCAGGCTATCAGACCTAGCTCCAGGTCAAGAGCTGACAATACTGTTAGAGTTAGGCCTGCAGCGAAGCTTTTCAGGAACATTACTTGGGTGGCAAAACTCAAGCTTATGGGAAAAAACCAAAGGAAACACTCCAGCCGAGGTATTTTCACAATAAGCTTTTGATGATTTATTTGGTTGCTTTTAATATTTTTATTTATTTCTATGGAGGCCTCATGCCCAACATGGGGGCTTGAACTCATGACCCTGAGATCAAGAGCTATATCCTCTACTGACTGAGCCAGCCAGGAACCCCTTTTTGGGTGTTTTTAGAAGTAGTATGTATGCATTTGAAGTGAAAAATATTAAAAATGCAAACAAAAAAATTTAAACAGCCTTGATCATAAGACCTACGTAAAACCATATTTTGGTTTATTTCCTTCCAGGCTTTTTTTCTGGGCATATGTTAAGACATGCACACACATACAAACACACACAAGTATTATCCAATCCAATACCATACTATGATATACTAATATAAAGCTGCATTATGTACTTGTTTCCCTTAATAATTATATATATTTTCTCACCAATAAAAATTTTAAGGAGAAGGTTGTAAATTGATAGCCAGTGAAGAGGTATGGTTGGCTCACACAGTGGTCAACCACGGGGAGCTGAGCAATAGCTGATCCTGTGACACAGGGTCTGAGCTCTCTACTTCAGTCTCCACTACTCTCTTGTCCTCCATCTGACGCTGCCAGTCATTATGTCTGATTTTACTTAAACTCTTAAAAAAATAATAATGAACAACAATAATAGTAGTGTTAAGAGGAAAGTGAAACAATCCTTCTCTTCTCCACGTCTCTACTTTATATTCAGCCTACTTCACTCACTTCTGTTACTGCTTGGCACCCAGGTTTGGGATCCTTTTACTAAAGCATGTTTTGTAAAAGTTTTAGAAAATACGGTGATGGGGCGCCTCGGTGGCTCAGTTGCTTAAGCATCTGACCCTTGGTTTTGGCTCTGGTCATGATCTCAGGGTGAGATCGAGCCCACATCAGGCTCCGTGTCTAGCCAGGAGTCTGCTTGAGATTGTCTTTCTGTTTCCCTCTGCCCTTCCCCCCACGCTCTCTTGCATGCTCTCTCTCTAAAATAAACAAATAAAATCTTTACAAGAAAGAAAGAAAAAAAGAAAAGAAAGAAAAGAAAGAAAGGAAAGAAAGGAAAGAAAGAAAGAAAGAAAGAAAGAAAGAAAGAAAGAAAGAAAGAAAGAAAGAAAAGAAAAGAAAATACAGCATTTATTTAACCAAATCACTGCTGTTGCATATTCAAGCTTTTTCCAGTTTGTTGATATTACCAATAATACTGGAAGGAAAATCTTTTTACATAAATGTAAGAGAGGTGTTCCTAGAAGCAGAATTGGTTTTGAAGGGTAGGAGTATTTTCTTTTTGATCTATACTTCCAAATGCATTTCAGAAAAGTTGCACCAAATGCATTCTACTAACAACAGGTGACTTTGCTTATTCCCCATTCTCTATGCCACAGCATTACTATGTTTTATTTTTGTTTTTTTGTTTGTTTTTTTTTGATACAGAGAGATCAGATCACAAGTAGGAAGAGAGGCAGGCAGAGAGAGGAGGAAGCAGGCTCCCCACTGAGCAGGGAGCCCGATGAGGGCCTCGATCCCAGGACCCCGAGATCATGACCTGAGCCGAAGGCAGAGGCTTTAACCCAGTGAGCCACCCAGGCGCCCATGCTTTTTTGTAAAAGTAGTTGCCAATTTGAGGAGTTAAAAGTGCCCTTTCAGAGGGGGCCTGGGTGGCTCGGTCAATTAAGAGTCTGCCTTCGGCTCAGGTCGTAATCTCAGGGTGCAGAGAGCCCGGAGCTGGGCTTCCTGCTCAGCGAGGAGTCAGCTTCTCCCTCTCCTTCTGCCCCTTCCCCCACTCATGTGTGCTCTCTCTCTTTCAACAAAATTTTGGAAAAAAAAAAAGTGGCATTGCAGGCACTATGCTAAGTGAAATAAGTCAGAGAAAAACAAGTACTGTGTGATCTCAGTTATATGTGGAATTTTTTCAAACAGCATTTAAGAAATAATAAAAATAAAAATCGCATTTTTAGGGGCACCTGGTGGCTCAGTTGGTAGAGCACATAACTCTTATCTTGGGGCTGTTCGAGCCCCATGTTGCATGTGGAGTCTACTTAAAAAAAAAGGATTCTTAATATGATTTCACGTACATTTGTTTCATATATAGACAATTATATTTTCTTTGGGAATTGCCTATTCTAATTTTGTGTGTTTGTGTGATTTTTTTTTCCTGATATGCTGAAATATTTAACATTCATGAAGTCAAACCTGGCCATACTGTGTTTCCTTCCTTTGCTTATATGCTTACAAAGTCTCTACCGTGTGACTGGGTAAAATTGTATGTGTATTTTCTCTTGTTCTTCTGTTGTTTTCCCTTTCATATTTATACTTTCAGCATCCCTTTTGCCCTCTCAACAACATTGGCCAGGGCTCCGTAGTGAAACTGCTTCTTGGCCACGTGGTGCTCTATCACCCAGGGTTACATCTTACTTCTCGTGCTTCTCTAACTCTTCTCAATTTCCCACAATAGCTCCTTGCATAGTCACAATCCTTTAAATATTTCATAGACTGACCTATGCTTCAAAAAATGATTTGGGGAATATCATAAAAATGCAGTTGTTCTGCTCCCTGAGGTGGGACCCAGAAAAAAAGCGTTTTTACTAAGCACCCAAGAGAATTTTTCTGCAAAATGATGAAGGAACTACTGGGCGGGCCCTTTTACCAATCTGCAATCTGTCTATATTTCCATGTCTACACAGAACTACACCCACATCCATCTCTGTGTAGTACCCACCCAACACCGGCAATTGTCTATCTCCCAGGTCCCTCAAACTCAATCCAAAGCACAATTCACTACCTCGGCACTCAAAACTGCTCATCTGCTAACAACAAAAAGTTCCCCTGCCCCAGATCTGAATCAGCCATTTCTCCAAGAATCTCTAATATCTTTTATTGGGTAATGGTGTTTAGAAACTAAGATTGGGCACCATTATCTTGTCTTACTTTGAACTGTTTCCTTGGGACACAGTTCCAGCAGTGAGATTACTGGATTACAGAAGATGAAATATTTTACGGCTCTTGATTCAATATTGACAATGGTACAACCAGTCCATTCGTCAACCAGTCCATTCGTGGGCCCTGTTGGGACCATGCATCTTTGCCTCTGCTCCCTCAGCTTGTGCCAGTCGCTAATATTAAAGCGGTAGCATTACCTAACATAGTCCTCCTAATATGAGAAATTTGGGGGAGAGTTCGGACATACAGTTCCTATCCCTGTCCTCTCTAGATCCCCAGGGATCTTTGCTGATGGAGAGAACAGACACACTCCGAACAAGAGCCAAAAGGGGAAGAAAGAACTAGCTGGGCAAGTGCACTAACCAGCTCCCCCTTGTGCCCCTTCCCCAAATCAGTGCATGTCTGGTACATTTGTAGAGGGAGATGGGGCCAAGGCCAGGACCTGTAAGCAAGGCTTCCCACTTGCATTTCCTCCTTAGTCTAAGTACCTTCAGAATGCACAAGGAAGACTAAGCTGGCCTTTTATGATGGCAGTGGGAAAAAGAGAAAGATGGGCATGATTTCTGAACTTTAATGAACACTAAAAACATCCACCAGAACCGTGTGGCCCAGATGAGCATACTGGAGGGAATGGAGGATGGAGAGAAAGATAGCCAAGAGGAGGGTAGAGAGGGGGCAGAAATGTGACTTCTCCTAGACTACCTTAGGGTTATCATTTGTGACAAGAGGGGGATGGAATTTCCTCTCCTACAAGTACTACCAGGCGTGTTCTCCAAACGTGTTTACTCTTCTTTGCCTCAGGTGAAGCCTAAATTTGTTCACCCAAACTAAGTCCAAAAGACACTGTGAGACCCTTGGAAAGAACAAGACTGCTACAAGCTGTCTCGATTTCCTTAACGGCCAAAAGTGAAGAAAAAAATGTCAGGAATATAACACTGTATGTTAACCATACTGGAATTAAAATAAAAACCTTATTGAAAGAGAAGAGAAGAAAAAACAAAACAAAATAAAATAAAATAAAATGCCAGGGAAGAATCAGAGCAGACACTGATCATCTAACAAATCTTGTACCTGCCCCAAAATGGGCCACTACCATATTGCTGCTATTGGTGAGCTCAAGAGAGATCTCTTCCTTTTACGGTTCTTCTGATGCTTCTGGCTGACAGGAACTCCTAACATCTCCAAATGGGATTGCTCTGAGTCCAGCTCCTTCATTTAAACCCAGAGGTTAGGCCTTAGCTGAAGGGGTGGTCAGTAATCCACCCGAGAGGCGGACAGCATCCGGGTAAGAACGCTGACTGTAATGTGGCTCTGCCTCTCACTAGCTGTGAGATTTGGGGTTCAGTTTCCCATTTGTGAAATGAAGATATCCTTCCTCAAGGTTCTCTACAGAAACAGAACCAATAGGAGATATATGGTGTGTGTGTGCCGGGGGGGGGGGGGGGACTTTTNATTACAGGAAATGGCTCCTGTGATAATGGAGGCTGAGAAGGCCGCCTGCAAGCCAAAACCAGTGGTGTCACTCAGTCAGATTCTAAAGGTTCAAGAACCAAGCGAGTTGATGGTATAACTCTCAGTTGATGGTCAAAGAGTGAACAAGGATTGAGACCATGGTAGGGGTGGTGGGAGTGGTGACGGTGTAAATCCCAATCGGAGTCTGAGGACCAGCAGTGCTGTCAGAAGGAAAAAAGATGGATGTCTCAGATCAAGAGAAGAGCAAAATTGCCCTTCTACCTTTGTTGTCTATTCAAGGTCTGAATCTACCGAATGATACCCATTCACACTGGTGAGAGCAATCTTCTTTTTTTTTTTTTTTTAATATTTATTTATTTATTTATTTCACAGATGGAGAGAGATCACAAGGAGGCAGAGAGGCAGGCAGAGAGAGAGAGGGGGGAAAGCAGGCTCCCCGCCGAGCAGGGAGCCCTATGCGGGCCTCGATCCCAGGACCCTGAGATCATGACCTGAGGCGAAAGCAGAGGCTTTAACCCACTGAGCCACCCAGGCGCCCCTCTCCTCCTTTTTTTTTTTTTTTTNNTTTTTTTTTTTTAATTTTATTTTTATTATTTGCCCAAGGGGTACAGGTCTGTGAATCATCAGGCTTACATCTTTCACAGCCCTCACCAAAGCACAAACCCTCCCCAATGTCCATAACCCATCCACCCTATCCCTACCCTCCCACCCCCCAGTAACCCTCTGATATGAGGAACTTGAGGGGCAGGGTGGGGGGCTGTGGGGGGTAGGGAGGGAAAAATAATGAAACAAGATGGGATGGGGAAGGAGACAAACCATAAGAGAGAGCAATCTTCTTTACTCAGTCTGCTTCAAATGCTAATCCCTTCCTGAAATCCTGCCACAGTTACACCCAAAAACAATGTTTTATCAACTCTCTGGGCATGCCCCCTTAGCCCAGTCAAGATGACACATAAGATTAACTATCAAAAGTGATAACAGTACTGACTTCAGAGTCATTGTGAGGAACAGATGAATTCATACGTAAAGTACTCAGAACAGTGAACTCAGGAACAATGCTTAGAAGGTGTTAATGATGATAATGGTGACTCCGAAGGTGCCAAAATGCATCTTCCTTCAACTGGCAGGTACTGAAATTCCCTCTGACCACTGCTATAGTTTGAAAGGTTCCCAAACTACGCTTCAGGGAATGCTACTGTTTCAGGAGCTGGGCCAAACTCATTCGTTGCTACAACAGAGTAATGACAGTCTTCCCTGGCCCTCTCTCTACCAACTGCAGACCAAGTTAAGTTAATGGATAGAATTTTTTGACTTAAATTTTCATCTCATTAGTTTTTACACCTTTAGTGCTAAGTGAGCGTTTGGAAAGAATTAATGAGTAGAAAACAATTATTATTGGAAATGCTCAGAAACAGTCACCAGGCATAGCTTAATAGCCAGATTATTTTACATGGTGATGCACCCAATTGTTTCTCTTCTAGATTGTATAAACATAAGAGTTATTTTCTGCTAGTAAAATTAGTCTTAATTTGTATGAGAGAATGAAATATGTTAGTATTTGGTTTCCCTGCCAAGAGGACAGTAGCGTCCAGGTTCAGGGCTAGCTGAGAGAATCGGGGTCCCCAACATGAGGTCCTGAAGGCCTTCATGCCGTCTCCAGGCACATGGCTCCTCTATTTCGTACAAGGCTCACTGAACGTAACACTCACATGACCATTAGCATGGACTGTCTTACGGGGTTTTTTTGGGTTTTGTTTTTACTTATCATTTAAAGTTATTAGTTTTTATTTCCCAGTTATACTTACAATCTCTGAAATTAGAATCGACTTTTATATAGTTCCTTCTGTCTTCAGTGTCTGGAAGAGAACTATATTTTTAGTGTATATCTAAATAAACACATTGGTTAATAACTTTTTACCTAGAATGGATTATGTTTCAAAATTTTTAACTTCCATTAACCACCCCCAAAATGAGACATAGGGCAGCTAAGTCTTAATAATTAAGGGACTAGAAAATGTCTGCCTACTAAGGACCAAAAGGCCATAGTATGAGGTCTAGAGCTGGAGGTTTATGAGTAGGGCATTCGCCCTGAAGAGTTGTTGTTCCCTGCTCCACCATAGAAGTTCCACTCACTTTAAAGGCTTGCTGGGGGCCATCACTATCAAATCGTAAATGATTCGCACTGTTCTGGGTCCTGACAAGAGGCCATTTCCCTACTGATTCCTTTTACATGGGGAAGAACTGTTGCTTTTGCTTTCTACATAGACCACTTAGCTAAACTCGGTGAAACCAAATTTAGCTTGAGATTCTTATTGGATATCTGTTGAGGTTAGGGAACTACACAGTATCCTATCCTATTGGGACATTTTTCAAGAATCGTGAATGATAGGGTTCACAGAAGAAAGGCTCTTTTTGCACTGGAAATAAACCTTCTCACCCTTAACCTTCTGCTCGCAACACCACTCCCTCCCCACCTACACCTTTCCCCACCACCATCTTGGCTGCTCTACTCAACCCAAAGGGATGATGGAAATGAGAATACTTCATACTTAGAAAAGAATCTCCTAATTCTAGCCCAGTGCAACTATGGACTTCCAGTCCATGCTCATCCTAATGCCTGTGAACAAACATATTATTATGTGAACATGCTTACTGAAAACGACGGGGGTATTTCGAAGGACCTATTTGAAGACATTGGATAACAGTTGACAGACTGCAAATCCTTAATATGCCTCCCCATTTGACACAAGGAATTCTTATTGAGCGGAATTTAAGAAGAACTAAGCACCGCCTTCTCCTTGTTCATTATTCCTTCTCCATCTCCCCTCCTCCAATCCTGGGAACCCAGTACTGTTCACAGCATAAAGATAGGCTTTGTTCTATCTTCCCAAACAGAACTTTTCCTGAAATGGCTCCCATGGGGGAGGGAAAGCCAGTAGGACTAGTGTACGTATACCGCAATGCTAAACATACTATGTTTTATAAATCATAAAGTTCTTTTTTTTTTGTTAAGCCCAATTTGGGTTGCCAAGATTGTTTACCTGATGGTCTAATTTTTCCAGACTGGAAATAACCACACCTAGAGAGAAAAACCCCTTCTTTTCTTTCACTCTTCCATAAACACAGGTTTTATATTTCAATTTTATCCAACTTTCTAAAGTAGGTCTGATTTCAAATAAAGAAAGACACATAGAAGAGGTCCTGAAGAGTTTCCTCGTAGACACAGAATTGTTGAATTTAAAGATAACTGAGTTTGACTTCTACCATATAACAGCAACCCACGGCCATTAGGATTCTTACTTAGACAGGGCTCATCAATTCTCACTAAATCTTATTCACAGATTTGAGACACCTCGGCCATCGCTAATAAAATAGATGATGTGAAAGTAAAGTCTCTGTGAGGAAAGTGGAAGTTCCCAGTTCAAAAATAATCCTGGACCAGATCACACTCCTAAAAAAGTTCCATTCATATCTAAATGACTTTCTAATTTCTATATGTGTTTTTCAAGGTCTTTCCAACACACAACTTCATATTTGTTGGGTGAGATGGCGTGACATTCAAGAGGAGCATATGTGAGACCTAATTCCATTAAGCTCTCACTGGTTAGCCACATTTTTTCTTAGTATATTATCTAAAGGGGCAACCTGGGGCATTTAGCCACCAAAAGCAACTGTCGTATCTTGTGATGAACTGTTGTTCATTATTTTTCATAGCCCTTCCTACCCCAAATTCCATTTTTAACTTCCAAAAAGATATGTGTATTACTGTTATTTCTTCTTGAGTATGAAACAGCCTATGAATGTAGCAGCGGGGGGCTGGGGAGGAGGAGGGCATTCAAGGTCAGTGGCTCCTGCCTTTCCCTGAGATCCACTTATCCTGTCCCCAAGAAACACTATGATGATGCACTTCTTGAGCCCCAGCAGACTGGGTCACAACCAGACCCAGACTAGAGTTTCACAGAAAACCCCTCTGGAGTCCATTCTGCTCTGTGATTTTCCAGGCTGCATCATGGCAGGGGTGGTCCTTCCCCAGCTGCTAGGGTAGGGACTTCATTAAGACCCAGGAGAAAAATGGAAGGGGAACAAGGCTGTTAGGGCCAACTACTGTGTTAAGGACTGTACTGTTAGCTCAGCTCATCTCTGTCAGTGAGGCACCATGAGAAACCCTGTGCTATCATCCTGATTTTGTCAGTGAGGAAACTGGCCCAGAGAGGGGAAACAATTTGGCCAAGCTCATACAGTAAGAAGCAGATAGGAATTCCATTTCAGAACCCTCGGTCTCTGAGCCTGGTACTCTTTTTGTTATATGTTTGTTATGTTTTCTTTGTTTGTTTCTAGGCTTGGGGGTGTGAGTGGGCCAGGAGGTGGATGACGGGTACCCTGGGATGTGGGGGCTGGCATGGGGATGCAGAGAGGGGAGGGGAGGAGGCATAAAAGGGCCAGCAGAGCAGGGAGTGACAAAAGGATATGCAGAAAATTCCCTGAAGAGCCTTGAATCCTACCAATTTGGAACTATGACTAACTTCAAGGCAGGATTTATGATTTATCGTTGTAAGAAGTGTAAAGGAAAGAAACAATCTGTCCTAATGTTATTGATTATAGTTTTGGGGTTAATGACTTTCCGTAAGTCAGAGGTGTTAATCAAATTTAAAAATGGTATAGCTATGATGTTTCACTTTACGTCAGTTTGCCTGGGCTAAGGGATGCTCAGATAGCTGGTAGAACATCATTCCTTGGGTGTGTCTGTGGGTGTGTTTCCGGACATGAGCATTTGATTCAGTAGCCTGAGTAAAGAAGATCATCCTAACCACCACAAGTGGGCATCATCTAATCCATAGGGGCCCCCCAAATAAAATAAAAAGCAGGAGGAAAGGCAAACTCTCCTCTTTTCTTGAGCTGGGATGTGAAACTCCTGGTCCTCATGCCTCCAGACTCCAAAACTTACACCGGTGGTCCCTCTGTTCTCAAGCCTTTATACATGAACTGGATTATACCACCGGCTGTCTTGCCAATAGCAATCTCTCCTAATCTCTCCTAACTTGCCAATAGCAAATGATGGGACTTCTCAGCCTCGTAACTGCATGGGCCAGTTCCTAACTTCGGTCCCCTACTGGTTCGGTTTCTCTGGAGAACCCTCGCTAGGTATGACTGCATATTCAAAGCAGTGTTTTTAAACCAGGTGTTGCAACGTGTGCTTGTGACCATCTGTGTGCGTGCATGTGCATGTGTGAAAGAACTAGACTGAGATTTAAAAGATGTATTTCTTACTATGGTTCGTGGTCAAAGATCCTTGAAAGCCATTGATTTTAAGAGGGCTTTGGAGGCTAGAAATAAATCCATTCACATTCAACAGGCCAAATGTTTCCAGACGTGTTAACAGGGCCTTGACTACATGTCTCCTGTCACCAGGACATCTCAAACCACTATTAATCACAGAACTATCTAGCTTCCCCCCCCATTTTGTATTTCTATTTTAAAATTTTTATCATTTGTGAAGCTGTGAATAAGAAAACATTGCCCTGCTGTCCTAATCGAGTTAAGACTCACGGTCTCCCTCACTCCTCTGCTACTAAGCCTGTCTTTATTTGCTGCTGTTGCAATTTGGGGTATGGACTGGGTGCTGCCAGAAAGCACACGACTGATAATGGCTGTTTCTCTCTGCTGGCGGGCACAATTCCAGAGCCCCGAGGCAGCTGTTAGCTCTCTTTGCAGGAATATAAATTCTTAAGTATCAACCTTACTTCCAAAGTGCCAAGAGAAATCCTACCAAGCTTGTGGGCAAAATACATATAAACGTTTTTCTACCAGTAGGTCAGCGAGGGATGTGATCTAGTGAGAGGAGAGTGAGAAATGAGACCTAAGTACTCAGCTATGGGACCTTGGCTCCAAGTGAGCTCTCCCAGGTGCACGGGTTCAAAACCAGCCCTCCCAACTGGAACTCTGGGAAAGTACTGGGCTTCAGGTTTCTCGTCAATAAAACAGGGATGATAATGGTCCTTGCCTAACAGAAATGATGTGAGGATCAAATGAGGTGATACAAATAAAGCACTTAGAAGAATGTCTGACATATAGTTAGTGCTCAATAAACAAGGGTATGCACAAATTTATGCAATGAATAGGATGAGAATCCACTGTGAAACAGCTGCATGACCAAAGAAAGGAATCCTATTGACTCAAAGAGATTGCTAACATACACACAACGTAAAATGTGTCATCTTAACCATTTTTTAAAGTAAATTAAAAAAAAAAAAACTTTAAGTAGGCCCCATACCCAGCATGGAGCCCAATGTAGGGCTCAAACTCAAACTCACAACCCTGAGATCAAGACCTGAGCCAAGATCAGAAGTTGGACGCTTAATGGACTGAGCCACTGAGGCGCCCCTTCACCCTTTTTAAGCACAGTTCAGTGGCATTAAGTACACATGGTTGTCATCACCACCATCCATCCAGAGGACATCTTGCAAGACTGAGACTCCGTACCTATTAGGCAATAACTCCCCATTCCTTCCCATTCTCAGCCCCTGGCAACTTGACTTCCACGAATTTGCTTACTCTGCGTGCCTCCTATTCCTACTCTGCATGGAATCATACAGTATTTGTCTTTGTGTCTGGCTTATTCCACTGAGCATAATGTCAACGTTGTAGCATGCGTCAGAATTTCCTTCCTTTTTAAGATCCGCTGATTCTTTAACGTATCAATTGACTTTTCTGAGTTTTCAGAAATTAAAGATGTAAATATGACAACACCCCCTCTCTCTGACAAAGGCAAGTAACTTCTTGAAACCCTCCCCCCAAGTTACCTGGAGATACCTGTCTCTGTAGAGATGCTAATTGGAAAACCAGTTTTCCTAAGGAAGGTATGATTCCTTGAGGCAGGCTGTTTACATTAATCAACATTCCTCTAATACTTGTCAGTGTTTTGTAACACTTTTCCAAGTGCCAATTGTAGCTTGTCAGTTCTTCTGAAGTGTGGAGGCTGTGAATGGGGGAAACCAGAATGGTAACTCTATTCCCCGGGGGCTTTTTCTGCTAGGGTGAAGCTGTAATTTTTATCATTTTCATTTTACACAATCGTTGCTTAGATGGATGGTGGCTAGAAATGTTGGGTGGACGGATTAGTCGGTGTGTGAAAAGTCCTGGTCTCCCTGTATCTTCCTATTCACCTCCCTGTAAGGTACTCAAGTTTTTCACACAAAGTTGTGGATTTAATCTGTTCACACACCAACCAGAATCTGCTTACCACTGTCACAGAAATTTTTCCTTTCAATAAACATAATGGTGATAGGAAAAACAAAAACATGCACAACAGCTAAGATGAAAGAGAAAGAAAAGATAGATGGGACCTTCCAACTGTCAACTCTTAATTAGATTAAGCCTTGTCCCTTTCCACGACTTCTTGGGGGGAACTATTTATTTATTAGCACATCATAAATATATGCCTTTGTGATTCTAGAATAACATCAGTGTCTGAGATTTAGTGCTATTTTCCTTTCTCTTAAGATTAATATTCAAAGCTTAGTACACAGAGCAATCATCTGTTTCAGTATTGTATTTCAAAACATTAAGGAAATTCCAAATTCAAACCAATAATTTATAAATTTCACTGCGAGTCTCAAGCAATGAAAAGGCCAGTAGAACCACTATTTATAATGGGAATGAAAAAATTAAAATAAACTTTATTTGCTGCTACCTTATTTTTAACATATAAAGTTTTCTTTTTTGTTTTATAGTAGATTTTCTGGTGATTCTGAGCTTGATAACCCACAAGAGAATGCATCAGAAGATGGCTAATGTGATGTATTAATTTACTTAAAGATTTCCATATCATATTAATTGATAACTAAGGGTCATTTGAGACTGCAGAGAAAACAAACAAAAATAACAGAAAGAACTAAAAAATCTAGAGTGGAATGGGTAATCCTTTGGTTATTAGTATGACAACTTTTCCATGACCGGAGGAAAAAACAAACGGACACAACACCATTTTTTTCATACTTTTTAAAACTGGAAACATCATGAATCAATCTTTTAACTACAAAGGAAATCTCCATTTTGGCACATGAAGAAAAAAGATGTAACACTAACCCTGAAGTGGTTTTCTCACTTTTTATCATGAAAAATTTCAAACATACAGAAAAGTTGAAATACTAAAGGAGTAGTGACAGATTCTATCCCTAAATTCTGTGACCGTAGACCCTTCAGCAAATTTGCTCTCTCTTTCTGCACACACACTTTTTATTTGCGGTTGCAGACATCATTTGAAGGTGCAGGCTTTACCAAGAATTTTCTCAGAACGACATCCTCCTACGCAACCACAATCTTCTCACATCAAGAAAATTAACCATGATTCCATATTACCTAATATCTAGTCCACATTCAAATTGCCCAAGAAAGTCTTTCATAGTTGCTGGGGTTTTTTGTTTTTGTTTTTTAAACAAGGAGCCAATAAGGATTCAGATATTACATTTCCATCATATGCCTTTGTTTTTAGGGAACAGTCCTCCCTATTCCCTTCCCCACACCCATAACTCCGGCTTTTTATTTTTATTTATTTGTTGTTGTTGTTTTGTTTATTTTAAAGTAGGCTCCACACTCAACTTGGGGCTTGAACTCAGGACCCTGAGATTTAGAGTTTCATGCTCTAAAGACCTAGCCATACAGGTACCCCTAACATTGACTTTTTAAAGAGTCCAGGCCAGTTGTCTTGTGAAATGTGCCAACATTCTGTATTTACATCATCTGATTTATTCATCTAGGCCTAGAATTTCCATTCTAGAGACTGCAAAGACATCTGGAACACTGCCTAGCCTTCTAGCTCCTTATCTATTCCCAGAGCTCACCTGCCTTCAACCATGAGGAACACAGATTAGCTGCACTCCAGTTTCAACTCTTCAAAGCAATTGCTAGTTTCAAGAAGAAGAGGTACTTAAAGGACACTGCCAAAGCAAAAGCTTTTAAGGTCAAAGGAGAGGTGTCCCGGTTTAATGTTGATGTAGCAAGTCCAGAGTCTGCAGCAAGGTGGATCATCAGAGACAGCACTCAGGGGTCAAGGTCAGCTCTTGTTTTATGTGAACATGTAGGAGGGATCAGCAAAGATGCTTCCTTTAACTTCCTTTTGCCTACCAAATGACTCTTTGGCTTCTGGTGAGCTAAATGCTAAACTGAAAGAATAAAAAAAAAGTGTATTATCTCAACTTTATCAGACTTTAGAATGGGATAGGGGCACCTGAATGGTTTAGTTGGTAGGGCGTCTGCCTTCAGCTGGGCTCATGATCTCAGGGTCCTGGGATGGAGTCCAGAATCAGGAACCCTGCTTGGTAGGGAGCCTGTTTCTCCCTCTCCCTCTGCATGTCACTCCCCCTGCCTGTACATTCTCTGTCCAAAAAAAAACAAAAAAAAAAAAAACCAAAAAAACCCACCAAACTTTAGAGTTGGTTAAAAAGGCAGGGACTTGCTAACTTCACTGAGACACACTGGCATATTAAGCTCTGAGCTCCAGGAAATATCTGATCTCGCCCCAGAATACTCTCTGCTTGTCAAGGGCAGCTCCCCAAGGACTTGGAAAGGTCTGACCGAAAGGTCCTCTGCTTGAACGATTTCAAGGAAAACTAATCATGAATCTATGTGAATACACAGGAGTGTGCCATCCATGTACATAAAATGTAGGCCTAGAAAGGGGCATAAATATATAGGCGGGAGAACATGCTTCAGCGGCATTTGCGGCTGCACTTCTGTGATGGCTTATGGACACAGGCTATTTTGGACTGGTACCTCCCTAGAAATACAGACTTAAACAAACTACAGTTCAGCCTCCACCGAGGTGGTGTTCTCCAGCAGGCCAAGTGTTTTTTAAAAATGTGATTGGCCAGCTAAGAAGTATATCTGCCTGGTGCCTCACATTCTCAAACAGTTTATTTGAATACCATGTGAATGGCTAATCTCCTACAAGTTTTGGGGCTTTAACAAGGTAAACAAATGAGTGGCTGTGAAAGTAAACACTGCATTTCCTCCCAGGCTCATCCCAGGCTCCAAAATTCCACTCCCTCCATCCCTTTCACTAGCCCCAGCCCTCTCCTTCCCAAGCTTGGTCTCTTGTACCCTGTAGAAGTAACTGAAATTGCAAAGGAGACATTTTTAATTATAAGTACTACAGTAATGAATTCAAGTACACTCGTTTATCATAAAGGGCTTTCCCATCTGTCTCTAAAGTATACTTAAAAAGGCTGTGTATTTGATAACATTAGCACTGAGCATCTTCCACATGTTACTGTTCAGCATTTTAGACATTTGCTTTCCCCCCCACCCCCAGACAACATGGTGGTGGTTCCAGAAAAGGCACATTTATCTCTGTGTTTGGAAGTGCCTGTGTGGTCTCTTCCTAATTTATTTGCACTCTAATCCTCAGGGATAGCATCCCAATCCCCATAGGCAAAGGGAGATTAGGGAATGGGGCTGTCTGCTTCTCCCCACCCTGACAGAGAAGGGAAAACAACTTCCTCAAGTCCCTCAAGTTCATCTGGCCACTGTACAAATTGTTCTTGAGCATGGAGGGTTTCCAAAAGCCCTAATTAGCAACTCACAGCAAACATTTCTTTGCATTAGCTAATGATCCAGCTACACTTGTAAGCAAACAGAACCAACATATCTAATCAATGCTGAAAAACCAACCAAATGCCTATTAAACATCTGGATGTAATTTTCTAGTTAGAACAAAATGAAAACATATGCAGGTTCCTTTGATCTGCATCTTAACAAAGAAATTGTTGATAAAAAAGTATACTGGTCAGTCAATGTGTCATTTTCATAAACTCTACTCGTTTCTCTTCAAATGCTCCCAGTTTAATTTAGTTGGTTTCCTGCAATCTCTAATTTTACCATATTGTGTGAAACCGCAAGAGATTCTTTGGATGTGATTTTATTTGAGGTTTTACTGCTGCATGGATCTGCTACTGATTTTTTTTTTCTTTCTTTGCTTTCTCTCCTCCATACCCCACGCCCATCCTGCTCTTTTCTTTGGTAAAGGGCTGAGGGAAAAAGTTATAAAGCAATGCTGGGAAAATTCTTCTGGACCCTAAATTCTCTGGTTTAAGAAAAACTCTCAGTGAAAAAAAAAATGTCAAATGACAAAATGTATAAGCAATAACTCATAGCTAGAAGGAAGAGAAAATAACAAGTGACCTTCAGAAATTGTCATACTCATTTCAAACAGAAAAGTAATAGATTTAAAAGATGCATAATTTCTATGACCAGCATCCATAGCTTCTTCTATTATGTCTAGAACCTATACGATATAGAACATCTAGTTTTTCTAGTGACATAAGCCATTGGTTGAGTTGAAAATTTGATAGTCAGCAACAAATGAATGGAAATATACCCATACATGCCTCAATGATAAAATAAACAATCTGGCAATCTTCTTGTTTCTTTGCAGAGGATAAAAAAGGGATCTTTTTTTCAGAGATAATTTTCTATGGAAATGGAGTACTTAATATCATTTCATGTAGAAACATCATCAACATATGAATATGTTAAAGGTAAAAAAGATTATGGTTAACAGACTTTAAATAGAAGACTAAAATGATAGATTTCATGAGTAGGATTATTTTCTTTTAAACAGGCTGTAGACAATCTGCACATATATTATTTATTTAAAACATAAGATTAAAGCTACTTGATTGTTTAAACACCATCATTTATAATACAGTTTGATGAGACTTTTGTAGTATAATTATTACAGCATGACAATCACAGAGAAAATATGACCTTGAAAAGGGGCCCAGGCTTCTCCCTCTGTCAAAGAGGACGGGGTGCCCTAGAAAACCAACCATCTTTATGCACACAATTAAAGGTCTTCCAATTTTAAAATCATTACTCTTTCTTTTCTCCAGGTACTACATTATAAGGAATTCAGAAGGCTCCTGTCTCAAAATATACCATTCTAATTTCTGTTTAAACCCAATTACCAGTGTGTGCCAATAAATCAAAGTAAAGCTTGGGGAGGCAAGGGAGAAGTGTCAGTTTCCCCAGCTGGCCCAGCACCACAGGCATATTTGTGGCATCCAAGTTCCTTCCACACAGTCCTGGAGCTGATTATGGGATGAACTGACCACAGACTGACATACCGGGGCCCAGTCACTAGATGAAGATCTCAAGGAACACAGGTTGCCAAAGGACAAAGCTTAGTTGCCACGAATCATATAATTTCAAAAAGTCCTATAGGTGGAACAAGCCCGCTCCACTCATCACTCAATTTAACTTAGGAAAGAGGGACAGTGCTTGCTTCCTTTTCATTCTTCACGTTAGCAAAATGAATACTATAACCCCCTCCCCAACCCCACTTAATTAGAACACTGCAAAACCACATGCCGAACTTGTTTAAGAATTTACTGTGGACTTCTACAGGCTGGCTAAAATTGCTCCTTTAATTTTTCATTTATAATTGATATTTGGGATTGATGCAATTATAGACAAATCAATATCATGCATATTTAAAAACAACTCTAACAGTGAAATGTATTATCTAAAATGATTCTTTTAATATTTCAAGAAAAAGGTCTCTGAGAAAGCAAATCTTCAAATAAAATGTATTTCTCTTTAAATAAATGCCTTTCCATAAGTCCCTTGAAAGTAAACTAATGAGAACGTGGGGGTTATCAATACCCAAAACTTGTTACGTATATTCCAATGTAGGATTAATGGTTGTCAAAGATGTGTCTTTGTTACGGAAGAACTCACCACCATTTGGCTACAACAGCATTATTCACTCACCAATCGTATGGAAATACCTCAATCTAACTGTTCCTTAAACAAAAGTATAAATGGGGCAACACTGAAGGTTTTCTGCTGTGCGGTGTATTTGGAGAAATGGACAAGAACTGGAGATTTACGCAGTATGCCCCATTTATTTAAAATCTCAAAATACCTTTTAGGTCAAGTTCCACTCACAAGAATTTTAGCCACGTCATGTACCCAACGCTTCCCATTTAGCTCCTTACGCCGCTCAGCCTTGGGGTAACCCCCGAAAAGGGCGGGCAAGACAGGCTTCCAGGTCTCAAAGCTGGTTTATACCATTGTCTCCCTTTGTTTTTAGTAACTGGAAACAGACTCGTGGTCAACGTTGCTGAGAGGCCCCTAAAACTCTCGGCGGCTCCCTACCCCCAAGACAGCGAAGTCGAAGACAAGGACCGATCAGATTTCGAGCTGCGGGTAAACGCCTCGCATCTGCGGCTGGGACGCGCATGCCTTATCCTGGGAGCACCTTAGGGTATCCTTCCCGCCAAACGAAGGTAGGCCGACCTTTTTGCAAAGTCGTTTGAAATGCTCCAATAAAAGCCAATCCCTACCACCTTGGGTGCAAAGGGGGGCGTGAGCACTGAAAGCCGAGTGTTAGACGGCCCGTGAACCTGCGCCAACCAACGCGCGGCCACATTTTCCACCAAGTGCACAGTCCACTCCTTCTCACGAAAAGGCAGCTCAAGGAAAAACAATCCTCAGAGAAATTTTTGAATGTGACCTCACTTTCAAAAGACGAGCATCAAACAAGGGGCAAGCACTGAAAGACGCATTTGGCTCGACTACCAAGCCCTCGCCCTCCCCATAAGAAACTAGGCGGTTAGTCTCTGAGTTACTTGCACTGAGATCTGAGGATTTCCATTAAAGGGAAAAGTGAACAAGTGGCAGGATTTTTGCAAACTCGAGCCCCCAGCTTCCGCGGCTGCACGCCCGCCGGTCCCTCCCGCTCGCGCGCGCCCGCGCGCACCCTCGCCAGCCCCACGTTACTTAGATTGACAGCCCGGCCCCGCCGCTCTCCTTCCCACCGACCTTCCCATCCACGGTGCCAATCTCCGCGTCTCGCCTCTTCCCATTGGCTGGTTTCGGCGTCCCGCGGCTCCTCCAGGAACAGCTCCTCACCGAGCCCGGGAGGACGCGGCTGGCGGAGGAGGGGTGGGGGGTGGGAGGGGAGCCGGGGAGACGGCGGAGATGGAAGCGAGAAGGGTGGGAGAGGAGGGGGAGGACGGCCCGTCCAGTGCTGCACCGCCATAGGCTTCGGCGAGGCGTCGCGTCAGCAACCCACGTTGGGCACGGCGCACGCGATTGGCTGGCGCACGCTTCCCCGCTTCCCCCCGCTACCGCCCGGACGCACGTCCCCCGCCGGCTCTGAGCTCCCGCCCCCCGCCCGCGCGGGGCTGGGCGGGGCCGGCGCTGGTTAGCTCCGGAGTGTGAAACCGCGTGTTAATGTAACCGGCGCGAGAGGCGCGGGCGGCGGCGGCAAGAGCGGCGGCGGCAGGAGCGGCAGCAGCGGCGAGTACCCTGTGCCCCGCGTCCCCGAAGCAGCCGACTGCGCCACCCCCACCCTCTCACGGCCGGGCGGGACCCGTGCCACCAGCCCGGACCTCCGCCGGCCCGCGGCGACCTAACCCCCGCCACGACTACTCCGGACCCGTCCGCGGAGTTTGCCCGCCGGGTAGGGAGGCCGAGCGGCGGAGCGCACTCCCGCTCCCCCCCACAACACACCGTCTCGTGGATGTCGCCCCCCAGGTCGTGAGAGAACTTTGCAGCGGGCTGGAGCGCCCTTTGCGGAGAGGCACTCGAAGGGAAGGAAAGAAAGAGGGCCCAGGAAGGGGCTTGAAGGAAGAGTCCGGAGCGGCCGGGAGGGCCGTGCGGGGCGGGTGCGCGCGGGGCGCGGCGCCCGGATGCGCCCCGGGCTCGAGGAGCAGCGGGCGGCTGCGGGACTGCCCTTCGTGGTATAGCCCCGCCGGGCCTGGAGGGTTTGTGCAACCGCGGAGAACACCCGAGTGTCGGTCGCACGGGGCGTGCCGAGCCGCCTGCCGGCGCGCCCGCCGCACTTTCCCCGCCTCGTCGTCATCCCGCGCTCCTCCGCCGGGGCTGAGGCTGCGGGGCGCCAGGCGCGGAACCTCCGCCGCCCGGACCTCGCTCCTCACTGCCTCCCAGGAACCCACGAGCGCCCGGCTGAAGGCGCTCCCCTGATCCGCGGCGGTCGGTCGCGAACGTCTCCGGGTTTGTTTGTGTGGGGTTAGCCGGGGGCGCCGGGCCACCTGCACCTCGCCCGCGGCCGACGCCGCGGGGAAAACCCGGAGAGGAGGCGGACCGGGAGCGGAACGAAGGAAAGCAGCCCGCCTGGATTTGCTTGCTCGGGACGGGTGCCGCGTACGGGGGTCGCCGAAGGGGAGCGCGGCCGGAGTCACCGCGCGTCCACCTCCCCGCCGGGGCAGCGGAGGCCCGCGGGTTGGATCACAGCCCCTGCGCCCTCTTCTTGGGCGCCGGCGTCACCGCGCAGGTTCTTGGCGCAGCTGGGCCCCCCGTGCCCCGCGATGTGGCCCTGAGCAAGGGAACCCGCACCGGCGGGAGCAGGAGCAGCTGGGCGCCGAGTGGCCGGTGCGCCCCGCCGAGCGCGCCTGCGTGCGTGGCCAGCGCGCTCCCCGCGCTCCCGGTTTCTGCCTGGCTTCTCGGCTTAATTTTCCTCGGCGGGATTAAAGTTGGAAATTGAGCGGAGAATTGAGTTGCCCGGAAACAGAGCTGCGGCCGCCGCCAGAGCGATGTTCCCGCAGAGCCGGCACCCGGTGAGGCGCGGCAGGGTGCTGGGTGGAGGGGCAGAGCAGTGGGTTGGGGGTGGGGAGGGGATAGGTGCTCTCCCCGTGCTGTAGGGAGACGGGGGTCTTCTACGTTGTGGAGGACCCCTCCCCCCCAGCCTCTAGGGGTGCAGGGCTGGGGAGGTCCCGGACCCTCCCTCCCGGGGTGGGGAGTGAGCCGAAACTCTCAATTTTACCTTCTTTACTCTGGGCCCCTTCCGAGTTGACGTCTAGACAGGGCGGGCGGGGGCGCCCGGGAAGGCTGGGGTTTCTTTCCCGTAGCCGCGGCTTACCCCCTTCCCCTCACCCCCCCTCCGGAGAGACGGGTGGGGCGCCCCCCCTTTGTTTCTCGTCTCGCCTATTTACATGTTAATGCGGCCCCCGTTCCGGCGCGCCTGGAGGTGGCCCTGGCGACTCTGGGAACAGGGAGCGTCAGGGAGTTGTTTTTCTCTTCTGATCCCCGGGGTCATTATCGCCCTCCTGAGGGGGGGTGGGCGGTGGCTACGACGACAATTTGGCCTGGTCTTCCCCGGCCGCCGGGGAGTCCCTGTCCCTCCAGCCGGTGACCCGGGAGCACGTACCGCGCGACCCGCCCTCGAGCACGGAAGAGGCGCGGAATCTCTTTGGAGGCTCCAGACCCGGCGAGGGTCCGCTTTCTCCCCGCATAAAGTGCAGAGCAAACTAGAGTCCAGGGCTCCGTTTTCCGCCACTTCTAACTTTATTTTTTATGTCCCACCCACTTCTCCGTCCTCTGACTTACTGTTTTATCTATCTACCTGCATCCCTGTCCCTCGGTTCCCCTCGCCGGTCGCCCCCAGACGCCGCACCAGGCTGCAGGCCAGCCCTTCAAGTTCACTATCCCGGAGTCCCTGGACCGGATTAAGGAGGAATTCCAGTTCCTGCAGGCCCAGTATCACAGGTGCGTGTCCGTCCGCGCCGGGCGAGTGGTAGCCCGGGGGCAGCCCCGGCCCCTCCTCGCCCAGCCTGGTGGCTGTACTTAGTATTTGCGTCCAGGCGGTGGCGTGTGGAGTCGCAGTTAAGACCTGTCATTCATGTTACCCCCTTTCCAGGTTCTTCCCGGGCCGCCTCTTCTGTAGTCTCCTCCTCCTACCATTGTTTCCCTTTTGCCCGTTTGCTGCTGTTCCAAGGAGTCTTTTTTTCTTTTTTTCTTTCTTTCTTTCTTTCTTTCTTTTTTTTTTTTTTTTGAGTATTTAGGAGTTGCATGAGAACCGTCAATATTTGCACTTCGTTTATTTGTTTTGCAACAGGCTGAGCTGAAACCTTGGTTCAGTCGATGCCCCAGCCCTGGAGTGCAGGTTTGGGAAGGCAGAGCCGGTGTTGAAATCGCTCTTTGCCATACTAGAGGATTGTGTTGTCTGAGGCAAAGTCCATTATGGAAGCCTAGATGCTCTCAGCTGTGTGCATCATTCGTGGTGAAGAGGGAGGTGGATCGTGTAGGGAAAGCTCCCCTGCTTTGGCGTCGTACTGGGTTGGTTTGGGCAGGACAGGGGACTGGAGTCTCATTTATATACATCCTGGCATAGTCTCTTACTGTAATGAGAACTACTTCAAAAGATTTGTAAATGAAGAGTGATTGTAAAGCACCCTGTCCATAGTGGATTTTCCAGAAATGTTAGTTTCTTCCCTTGTTCCTATGAAGCCTTTGCTGATTAGAGCTAAGAAATAACTGTGTAATGACAGTTTTTATTTTTGTCATGCTTGAGAACAAGCACACAGATGCTTGGGTGTGAATTTTCTTATTTTGTCAGAAGTTTTTCTGATTATTGACCTTTTGTCTCCTTGAAGATAATAATCTCTGGAACTTGAGGCATACCTGCCCACACTGTGTTTACCAAGCAGGGAGGACTTCAACCCACTTTATTGCAGTAGCTACTTCACATATTTTGACAGGAATTTAAAAACTGAAGATTTTAAAAGGGACCAACAATTGTAGAAGTAACTTTACAAGTACAGTTTTCACCTAGAGACCGTTTGAGTTGGCAGAGATGGGACAGCCTATGTCTGATGCTGAAAATTGTGCCAAGGCCAGATTTTAGTGGAGTCCGAAAGGAGCAGACTGGTGCCGGGAAGTAGGAGTGAACAGATGAGCAGGAGGAGAAATCAGTCTTCTGGGTAGATTAGAGGTTTTGACAGATTTTTCATTCTTGGCATCTGACCAGATATGCACCAAGAAGAAAGAATAGTAGCTGAATGGAGACCCTGTACTGTTCACCTGACCCCTTTTCTCTATAAAATGCAAGGACAAAGCTTTTGCATGTTTACCTAGATAGTTTATGGCTTTTCCAAATTGGTCTGTGTTTTTACTTGAAGTGCAAATATGTGAGGCAGATGTTAAAACAAGTGACATAATGTTTACATTAAGTTGCCTGTTTTGTTTTTGTAGCCTTAAATTGGAATGTGAGAAACTGGCAAGTGAAAAGACAGAAATGCAGAGGCACTATGTGATGGTAGGTATCAGAGATTAGACTTTTCTCCTTTTCATGTAAGATTAGCAAATATATGTCCCTAGCATTGCAAAACATGAGTTAACGAAATGCTTGATTTTTTTTCTTTTTGCAGTATTATGAAATGTCATATGGATTAAACATAGAAATGCATAAACAGGTAAGCTTTAGTTAAATCTCCAGCTGAAATGAGAAATAAGTCATTATGATTCCATAAAACTGGCTTTGTCCTCGGTGGTGGGGGATTGGTATGCCGTTTTCTTGCCTTGGTTTCCCTTCTTGTGAGTTGGTGGTAGTATTTTGCAGAAGGGTCACTTCTTGACAATTACAGAATCTTTAAATAACTAGGTGAGAGGTGCTTTGGAAATGTGAACCAGCCTGTTTCTAGGCTGATAGAAATTGAGTCTCTGAGTTGACTTTTCCACCTGGGTAGATTTTTTTTTCCTCTTGAAAGATTTGGGTATCCCGTAGAGTTCTGAAATTCAGAATAGCTTGTTTCTTTGCTGCTTTGGGCAGTAGTGTGGTCCTGCAGGGGAAAGGATATTCAGGAGTTCCTTTAGCAGGTTAAACGTCGTATATGACTATCTATGGGGCTCTCTTCGTGTTTTGGGGTTGCATAAAGTGACACTCAGGATTAGTGGCTTATTAGCAAACATCTTTTTGAAAAAATTCTCAGTTGATTTAGATTTGGAGGTGAAAAAGCATTCTTTTATGGCCACAGCATATGTTGGGAGTTGCTTCAGTCCTAGTGGTTTTAAAAGCATGAAAAGATTAGTGACTGGAAAGCTCTAGCTATGACTATGAGTTTGCAAGTTCCCATAAAATTCACACTTATGGCTACTATAATGGTGTATAAAAAGAGTATTGAGCTGGAACAAGGCACTAAGGACCTCATAAGAGAAGAAAAGCTAAATGATTGCTCAGCCCAAAGGACCCTCGATTGAGTAGTCATTGTCTGCCAAAGAAAGCATTAATGGCAGGGTGTAAGTATTCTGGAGATATGCTGACATTCACTTTTTCATCAAGACGCTGGTACAATAAGTCTTTTAGAAATCGATTGCCTCTTAAAAAATTATCATCAGATGAAGTTGCACAGTTGGACACATTTCAAAGTGCAACAATACAATTCTTACTTGATGTATATGTGCTATTTCATCTCAAACCCTTGTTTCATTAAATTAAAGAGCATGGCTGACCGGCTGGGGCACAGTGGAGAAATTGATTAGTTCAGCCTTCAGATCTTCCCTATATTCAAAGACTTTCATTAAGCAAGTGTGTTTCAGAGTTGAATTCTGCTTTTGTAACTGCACACTCTTTGATTTTTAATTCATCATAGATTTCATAATGTTAAGTCGTGTACATTAGATCTGTCCTCAGATATGTGTTTGGAAAGGGATAGTTAGGTTCAAGGCCTTTCATTAATAGTATAATTGGGCCTTTAAAAATGCTGATTTTATCCTGATTTGCAAAATTGGTAGCCTAGATTACATTGGTTTGTGCCTTTGTTTTTTGTGTGTTTCAATGGCTAGTGCCTGATTGAAGCAGTTGTAACTTGTTGATAGCAATTGGGCCAGAAGATCTATGGTCATTTAAATGAATTATGCAAATAAACTGGGTGAAGGCGTTGTAACCTGCCACTTTTTTTAAGTTACCCCAAAAGCACGTGTTTGGTTAACAAAAATTCTAGAAGGGTAAGAGGAGCCTGAGTTTTTTCTTAAACTTATAAACTCAAAGGATTTGATAGCTTCAACTCTTTTAGAAGGAGACACCACCTCTGTGTGATGCTGTGTGCTGGTACAGGATTTATTGGGGAGGTAAAGGAGGTGTGTAATTCTTCTGGGTTCCTGTAGGTTATGTGGTTACATGACCTCTTCTTTATCGAGTAGAAAAAAGGAAGAAGGGGTGAAGAGGGTCAGAAGCCCCATGGTGTGGAAATAGGTTTCTAATGAGTTTCTATACACTATTGGGCTTTTGTGGGTAATATTGTCCATCCGTGAGCCAGTATGCATTAATAATATGCTGTGTATAATTGGCTCAGTAATTTGAAAAATGTGAAAAGCTCAGAGATGCCATGTTCTTCATAGTAGGGTATTAAGCCCCCTGAAATTTAGTTTATATTGTAAATGCTGACAGACCCTTAACTAGAGTGGTGTGCAAAGCAGTGCTGTAATTCAGTTTAAAGTGGCCTTACATTTGAAAAACATCCTTCTGAATGTCACACATTAATAATAAGTTCTGAGGAGGCATTTGGTGCAGCTAGTAATCATAATTCTTATTAAAACTGGTGACGTCTGGCCCCCAGGGTGTAGCCAGGCTCAAATTGATGCTTTTTGCCGCCTGATCACCAGCATGGCCTAAGTGCTCATTATATTGTAGAGAGGGCCTTTGGAGCTCTCATTAGATTTGACAGGAATTCTCTCTGGGGGGAAACTGGGCATTAGCGAGACTCCTGACAGGCTGAAATTAGTCCTGCTTTATGGCTTATAACCAAATGCTAGCAAGGCATCATCAGGGGACACAAAAAATTGTCATTTCTGACAACATCTTTGTTACTGAAAAAAATGCAGCGATGGGGAGACTTTCCACGGAGAGAGCTCTAATGTTGTTAAGATTTGTCTGCAGTGTGACGACCGCTCCCTCTCCCCACCTTTCAGCGGGTTTGTCAAAGGAGGGAGTTTTAGAGATTTTCAGCGTCAAATCTCACCACCGACTTTTCCGTCTGGAAGTTTTAAAGTGGAAGCAAGTCCAAATCGAGAATGGTATAATTGTGGTTTCCTTACTTGGTTTGGTGCCCACAGTCCATGTTTATGTTGTGTCAACACTTCCTGATAAGCCTTCCCCTCACTTTCTCTGCTCCCATATGTGGCTGGTTACTGAAAAGTCAGTGTACTGGGGATGGCAATAGGTACTTAATTTTTACTGTAGGATTAAGACAGGTGTTGTTTTATTTTGTTTGATTTGTTTTGTTTTGGAGGGGCGCTTGGGTGGCTCAGTCGGTTAAGCGTCCAACTCTTGATTTTGGCTCATGCCATGGTATCAGCATCCTGGGATTGAGCTCCCGCCTTCGGACTCCTTGCTCAGTGGGGCGTCTACTTGAGATTCTCTCTCCCTCTCCCCCTCCCCCCACACGTGCACACACACTCTCTCTCAAGTTAAATAAATAAAATATTTTAAAAAAAAGGTTTTTTGGGTTTTTTTTTTTTTGGTTTTGTTTGGGTTTTTTATAGATCTCTGCCTGTCCATCTCTATCCAGGTAGATTGTAAACTCTAGGTATGTCTCTTCGAGAGGTAGAGACATCTCATGAAACGTCAGGACAATTCTGATGCCACCAGAGCGTTAGGGTGCATTACAAAACAGCAGGTGAACATGAGCCTGGTTGTTGTGAGGGCTGTGCCAGGTGTGTTTGGCAGTGTGATCTTTCGGGTTTTGTTTTCTGTCATGTGGTGTGGTATGACCTCATTTGATATTTTTGGAACATGATGCACTGTAAATACGTACAGAAAAGCCTTATTTACTCCACTTGTGTATCTCCTCAGGATGCTGATGAAGCCATGCCATAAGTTGTCTTTCGTGGTGTGAATTTGTACAGCACTTAACAGTTTTCAGAAGTGATTTGCCTCACCCTGTGAGGTAGATCGGGTAGGTGTTTCGTTCCACCTGTGGCTGTGGGGATGTGTTCAGAGTCCGGGATTTGTCAAGGCCAAGTTTCTGCTGAAGTTGAAATTTGGGTCACCTGGTCCCTAGAATTCAGTGCTGCTTTACTTTACCCAGCCCCCTGCCATTGGAGGATGGGGCCAGTAGTGGAATCACCTTTGGACCCCTGTGTGGTGAGCCAGTCGGCCTGTTGCATGTCTCTCCTGCTCTGTCTCTCTCTCTGCTGACAACTTCATGATACACAATCACGTCCGGGCTAGATGCGTGTTCTAAGAATTCATGAAAATCGGCAGTACTGACTGGCTTGTGGAGGTCGCAGCCATGGGCAGGTAGAAAGTTGTCGCCAACCAAGCACTACTATCTCCAGGTTAAAATATGTCTAAGAACAAAAGAAAATTGGGAACTGTTGTCAGGACTCCTGGTTGAGTCCCAGGGCACAGTGAGTGTGATCATTCACTTTGTCTCTCTGTGCCTCTATTCTTCTGAAGAGCGGGCAGAGTGAGCACTCGGGGCTCTCCAGGGTGGCCAAGAATTTAAAAATAAATGAAAGGACTAGCTGTGGAAGGAAAGACATATTCTGCAGTGCTGATTGTAGGGTGGGGAAGGAGAGGGGGAAGAGAAACAGATGAGAGCTTAACATAACCAAGGCCTATGTGATGTTTCAGCCAGCACGGTGTCTCAGACCACGTAAATTTTGGAGTGAAACCGCTTTCACAGTTTTGATGTGTGCTTTAAAGTTTCCCTTAAAAACTAAATTGTCCTCTGGTAGTGTTTTTAAAGTGCTTAGGTGGAACTGTTAGGGGTTCACCTGCAGGTTAATCCCTTAGATGTGACTCTTACTATTTGTCTGCAAGTCTTACCTTTCTTCCTGCTTTTTAACCATGTGTGTTTTCCGTCTACAGTTTCTCACTTTGAGATTTTTTTTTTGCCCCCAAGTTCAAGTCTCAAAATGGGAAAAGACATAGCTGGAGTACTTGCACTTAGAGTTAAGCCTCACCAGGTGTTAATTACCTTGTAATACAAAGGAACTAGCTGTCATCAAGATTGGAGTGGTCCCCAACTTCACTTCATTAGCCAGGCCTGCCCTTCACGAGCTTCCGTGAAAAGAGATAAAGCTCCCTGTGTATTGAGAACCCACATTTTGAGGCACAAGATTAGCCTTTGTTTTTTATCAGCAAGCAGGATGGATGATCCCTCCCTACTTTCTGTCACTCCACCCGGCCCCTTCAACAGTTGGCTCAGTCATAGTTTCTGTCCAGAGCCGAGACTCGGGTGAGGTCAGGAATGCCTTACCTCGGGCACAGAATTTAAGGCAGGGGTCAAAAACATAGTCCTTAAAATAAAAATATTTTTAAAATTCAAAATTAATGCCAAAAAGCTCTGTGAGGCACAAAATATTGTGATCTTTCGGATGGGTCTTGGTGTAAAATACAGCTCACTGAGGTCCCTTATTTAGGGTACTTTGATTAGTGAC
This sequence comes from Ailurus styani, assembly GCA_002007465.1. NCBI lineage: Eukaryota > Metazoa > Chordata > Mammalia > Carnivora > Ailuridae > Ailurus > Ailurus styani. The sequence goes on from LNAC01001110.1 coordinate 138,555, forward strand.
TGGGTGAGTCACTTGCCTGGGTGTCAGTTTCCCTCCTTGTAAAATGAGAGATTAGACCAGGCAGGTTCTCAGTATGGCTCCTTTCAGGAGAGGAGAGTTGTCCCTCTTGACCACACCCCCACCAGTGTTCAAAACCCAGTGCCTGCGTGTGTCCTTTGAGTAGAGTCTTTGGCCAGAGGGCTTAAGCTGTTCCTCCAAATAGTGTTTATTAAGAAACACAAAGAATCTGTTCCTTTAGCAAATATTTAAATAAATCATCTTATGTGGTAGTTAAACTAATGATACATTCAGTTATTGGCTCATGGAGCCATTTTAGGTTTCCATAGATCTGAGTGTTTGCTCTTCTATTATTAAATATTTGTGGTCTTCAGGAGTGGATTACATTGGAGGGAACTAAGAAACTGGGCTTCTCATAGGCTTTGTCCCTACAGCCCCCATCCTTGTTGCTTACTGTTACTTCAGATTTTCAGAAATTGAGATTTTCAGAACTAGTACCTTAAATGTGGAATATTTGGTATAATAGTTTTTAATTAACTTTTAGGCAGTTGTTTGCATAGGTAGGCTTATTTGACAAGAGTAGGCATTTACAGATTGAGAACAGGTCCTCCCAATGTGATTGGTGAGTTTTGTAATATGAAATGGGTCACAGGGTTGTTCTGTGACTGTGGTTTGGTGTTTTAAGTTAGAACGTGTATAGGTGTGGGCACTCAGGTGTGGGAGAGATTTTTCTAAATTTTTTCTGAGGCATGGCTTGATCTGAAAAATGGAAAAAATTCATAAATTTTAACAAATTGTGTGTTTTTAAGCCACTTGACTTAGCAGAAAATGCTTTCTAAAATTGTTTGCAAAACTGAATGTTTACTGAATCGTTAGAGAACACCCATTTGCCATGCATTTTATGAAACTTCAAGAAACATTGACACAAGTTTTATCGAGTAACCTGTGATTTTGCACAAACCCGTATTTCATTATTTCACATTTCAGTTTTTAGTAATTATCAAGTTTAATTCTGTTTGCCTGTTTGAAGCAACACAAAAGCAACTGTGAGCCCAGTGTTTAGGCCCTTACCACCACACATTCTCACAGTAGGCATAACAAACAAATTTTTAGTCTTTCTAAAAGTTTTACTTGCTACTTCGTCGTTCTTTGAACACAAATGTTACCCAGAAAAGGGTAAGGTGAAGGTCATTTTGGGTATAAGGGAAGACTGGGAGGAAAATACAAACTCTGAGGATTCCATCCATTGAATTTATTTTTTTCATCTGCCAGATAGAGAAGAGCGCTGTAAGTATGGTATGTGTGTCCCTGCACATGCCGACGAGGTAGGGGTGTATGTAAAACTGTTTGTACTGTCCTGGTGGGTACTTACTAGCTTTTCATTATTCACTTGACGAAGTGAAATCAGTTTTTGAGAATATAAGTGTATTTGAACTTGCACGTCCAAATCACGTCATTTGTGGAACTCTTGATGTACATGCAGTACGGTGCTGGGTTTGATGTTATTGGTTGCCGTTATTGGTCTTACTAAATTATTAGTTAGCCCATGGTATTTTGTGAAACCTGTCTGTGAAAAGCTTGAAAATATATCACCAGACTAGTTTGCTTACAAATTTACAAGTTGTAAAAGCATCATGTACTAACGTATTGTATCCAATTGTAATAAATGGAAATTGTAAGCAGGGGGGTTAAAATAAAAGTTCTCATCTCCTCCACACACCTATTGGCATGTCCTGTGCGGCCGCTGGGTACACGCACTCTAAAGACCAGCAGCCTACATCCAAACGCTGGGAACTCCAGCCCCAGAATGGGAGCATCTTTTATAGTGGTGAATACAAAGCCCGTTTCGGGGTTTGGGTCTTTGGGTGTGTTGGTCTGTCTGTTCTTCCTGATTTTGACTACCCACTCCAGTGGTGGCCCCTGTGCGCATCACTCACAGCCTTGTGTGTCTGCCCCTGATTACTGTCCCTGCTAGTCTTACTTGGTCACCTTTGTCTTCCTCCCTCACACCAGCCAGTGTGGGTCTCTTCTTCCTGCCTAAAATATGTCATGCATTTTTCTGTTTTCTTTAGAAAAAGCCCAGGTCCTTTTGTCCAGCTTCACATGGCCTTCATCAATATCCTTCAGTGTCCAGTACAAATAACATCACTCCCTGTATAAGGAAGGCCTTCCATGACCTCTCTAACAGGAGCCTGTCCCATCACTGATTTTTGTTCCAATTTCTGTAATAATGTTTTTTCACGTGTGTCTTTTGTTACTCTGACTAGGCCACAGTCTGCTCGAAACTTGCATTTGAGACATAATCTGTACCCTTCCAGTGTGTTAGAGAGGGGACTTGTTAGGTAGCGTTTAATGTGCTTCTTTTTTTTTTTTTTTTTTAAGATTTATTTATTCATTTGACACACAGAGAGAGAGATTACAAGCAGGCAGAGAGGCAGGCAGAGAGAGAGGAGAGAGGAGGAAGCAGGTTCCCTGCTGAGCAGAGAGCCCGATGTGGGCCTCGATCCCAGGACCCTGGGATCATGACCTGAGCCGAAGGCAGCGGCTTTAACCCACTGAGCCACCCAGGTGCCCTAATGTGCTTCTTAAGAGAGTGGTAGTTGTACTCATTTTGGATCCTGAACCCATATGAAAATCAAGCCAAAGTTGCTGGGCAAAAAAATCTCACACGTTTTTATACACCAAGATAGCTTTGCCCAGGGGCGCCTGGGTGGCTCCATGGGTTAAAGCCTCTGCCTTGGGCTCAGGTCATGATCTCAGAGTCCTGGGATAAAGCCCCACATCGGGCTACCTGCTGGTGGGGAGCCTGCTTCCTCCTCTCCCTGTCTCTCTGCCTGCCTCTCTGCCTACTTGTAATCTCTCTCTCTGTGTCAAATAAATAAATAAAATCTTAAAAAAAAATAGTTTTGCCCAACAATTTCGGCCATTTGGGGACATCTTCAGATCCTTCAGTAAATCCGTGGAATCCAGATTAAAAACTTGAGCCAAGAGTACCAGGCTGGATTCTGATGCTGAAATTAAGAATGAAGTCTGCTTGATTCTGCTAGGTGTTTTACAGGACTTCAGTTCCCCTAGAACCACTTTTGCTCAGTTTTGCTTTTGGACAAGTGACTTACAGTCAGAATCTCCACGGATGTTTCTTCGTGGGCAGTTTAATTATAGTGACATTGGGTTTATACTGAAGAGAGAGCACAAACAAGTAGTGTGTTGCTGAGGCCTGGGTTTCTGGCAGTGTGTGCACTCATCACCGGCCCCGGGGCCGCTGCCGGTCACCTCAGAGCCACCACAGCCCCGAAACAGAGCTGTGGATAAGTTAGCTCATCACGCATTAAGTATAAAGAACACTTAAATTGACTGAGTTGCCAGATTTCTTAATAATCATGATCATACCCCTAGATTGTTTACTTTTGGTCTTTATACAGTTCCTTCGCCCCACCAAACATGTTATTGGGAAGAATTTCAAATAGATGGAAGAGGAGACGGAATTAAACAGTGAACACCCATGCTGTTCTCACCTGTATGATCCCAGGATCTGCCTGTCACATATCTTAACATAGAGCTTTTGTTCCCCTCCCCCCAGTAAAGAAGTGAGAAAGTAATTCTGGAAAACTTGGGCCAGGCCTTTTGTTTGCTCCCGACCCTGTTTTAGACTGACACACCAAGGAGGGCTTTTCTCCAAGTACATTTTAAGAATTCCTTCTCAACAGGTGTTTACAGCATTTTGTAGCACTTTTCCTCCTAGACTCTGCCCTTTGTGTTTCGGCATGGTTGTATTATGTGGTGTTAGGGGGCTCGCTTTTCCAGCTGAAAGCCGGGCTCCCCTCCCCCTGCCCCTAACCAAGCCTTCCTGCTTTTTGGTCCTTCACAGTGTGTACCTTTAATTCTCTGAGGGGGGAATAGTTTTAATGTTGTTAGGTAGGAAACCGGGGGAAATTTGTGCTCAAGGACTCTGATTTGGAACTTTGGATGGTTGGAAACTGTCCTGTTGCAGAGTTTCAGTTGGCCTCAGAGGCCGTGGGTGGTACAGGGATGTGAAGTGCCGGAGGACAAAACCTCTTTCAGGGCCCCAGTGTGAGGAGGAGGCTCTCCAAGGCTGAGCCCTCCAGGAGCAGCAGCCTTTGTCTCCCCTCGGCGCCCTCTTGATGCCTTGAGCAAACAGCCGGTCAGAGCCTCTTACAAGTAAGGTGACCAGCCAGTGTATTGACACGCACAGACACAATAGAAAACTGCATTAGGAGGCGAGCCGTTGGGATTTGCAGTAAATATATTACAGAACACAAGTGACTTGCCGATACTGCTTGTTTAGCAGTTTGCAAGGGCAATGGCAGTATGGATTTTTGAATTAGAAGGGAAGGGCTGTTCTTTCTCTGTGCGGGAACATCGAGTTGATGGCTGGGGAGAAAATTGATTTAGAGAACAAAATGCAGCCGCCTTTATTTGTGCCATTTGAAAGGCTTCTGTGGATTAGTGAGTGAAAATAAAAAGGTCGCGTTGGGTTTAGGGAAGGAGGTCTTAGCATTGATCTGCATCTTGGTCTGGAATGGAGAGAATAAAGGGTAGGCCACTGGGGCGGAGGACGAGTGCCAGTCTCTGAGCAGCCTGCAGCCACAGGTGCCGGCTCCGTTCCCCGGTGTCCCTGTTGTCTCTTTCAGCTCTTTGGATTTTAAAAGTCAGCTTCTTGGGCTGATTATTGTAGAGTAAGCTGATTTGGGACATCAGAGTGAGCAGTCAGCTCCCATCCATTGAGCGCCCATGTGCCCTAGGAGCTGTCTGTAAATCCTTCTAGCCTCCTTTTGTGTGGATATTAATTATTCCTCCTCACCAAAGAGGAAACAGGCGAGTAGGTGAGGGGATGGCAACAGCACCTACTCTATATAGGGTAGCTATCAAGAGTGAGTGAGTTTTTTAACTTGGAGCGGTTACATTGGTGCCTGGCGCTTAGGCACCCCGAGGGAAGGATACTTGTTCTTGAAATTGATTATCCAAATATATTATTGGTCCCTTTAAGACTGTACCCTGCTGCTGGAATTCTAGGCCAGGCTCCGGTCTTGTTTTTCCAAGCCCAGCAGCTTCCTTCCTCCCTAGATATGCATTATTCACTTCTCATTATTTCCCCTCAATTACAAAGGTTTTTATTTATTTCCTTCTAAGATCTGAAGCATTTATCTTTAGGCTCAAAAGGAAACTTTCTTTTCTTTTCCTCTTTGTTTTTTTTTAATCACCTATTGGCAGCCTCGTGTTGTCCAAGGAATCTAGAGGAAGTAAAATGCCTTATTTAGGCCGAACAGCAAAATGTGCCCTTGGAAGGCAAGAGCCTTAAGTAGTTAATGACAACCAGTGAAAACAGTTACATTGAGTTCCTTCATTTAAGGGGATGGAGGAGCAACAAAGAGGGTTTGATTCATTTTGTGGAAGTGAGTTTTGGCAGAATGAAAGGATGAGAGGTGCATTTTTATTTTTTTATTTTATTTTAGTATAATGTGGAAAATCCAATTCTTAATTGGAAGAGAGGCCTTGTCATCCTGAAAAGGAGGTGAGAATTACCAGGTGAAGTTGTTGCTTGGTTCGAGAAGCAAGAAGTCTCTAGCCTCAGTGAGGTATACAAACAGATCTTATAGCTGTGGGAACCTGTAAAACGTTATGTAGAAGTTTGAGTAGATGCTTGTGTTACATTCTCCATGTCCTGCATGGGCTTGAGATCTTTGTGGATGGTCACAGTCCAGCTGCTGCTTTTGTGTTAATATCTAGGGGCGCAGGAAAAAAAATGCACAGGGGAGGGCGCCTGGGTGGCTCAGTCGATTGGGTGTCTGCCTTCAGCTCGGGTCATGACCTCAGGGTCCTGGGATCAAACCCTGCATCGGGATCCCTGCTTAGTGGGGAACCTGCTTCTCTGTCTCCCGCTGCCTCTCCCCTTGTGCTCTCTCTTGCTCTCTGTCTCTCTCTCAAATAAATAAAAAAATCTTAAGAAAAATGCACAGGGGAGAAAAGCAGGGGCATTGGGATTAGACACACTGGAAGTTTAGGTGTTTGGCTCTTCCTATCATGCACGATGCTGTGTAGGTGCTGTAGAAACTTTTTGGATGTCATCATATGCATTTGGGATGGAGGAGGGCACTGCTCAAATAGTGTTCAGACAAATTGTGCCAGTACCTGCTCTCACACTTGCTTCAAGGCTCGGCAGCCTGCTGACATCTGTGTGTGGAGCAGCCCCACGTTGCTGTCTCTTTGTGTTGAGCTTGAGAAGCGGTCCTGAAGTCCCGAGTATCTGCAGGGAAAGCACGAGGTTCTCGACAACGTATGCAGCCTGCCAGTTGGCCGAGGTTCTCGAGCCTTTTCCATTTGTGAGCCGCTGGCTCTTCGGCAGTGCCCGGGCTGTGAGCTCCTGCCCGCAGAGCCGGTCTCCTTGCACAGCTACCGAGAAGATTGGAATTGGACCACGGAAATGTATCCAACTTCTGTACTTTTTAGCCGACCAAAGGCCAGAAGCATACCACTAACTCAAGAGGGAAATTGCTGACTTTTACATCTCATAAGAAATCAGTATTCCATGATTGACTTACCCTACATGCTGTGATAGTCGTACATTCAACGAAGTACAAAGAGGTGTCACGTTTTGGCGACGTGACTTTCTCTCAGGGTACAGAGATTTTTGAGGTATTGTTGAATCTGTACTCATTCTTACTTTTTGACGAATGCATCAAATATGGCTTTCCCACCCAAAGAACCCAGAGACAGGTCAATGTCAGTGCACTGGGATAATCTTAAATAGCCATGGCTTTGATCATTATTTTATCATAAGGTCAAATCCCCTCCCCCCCAAAACTGTGATTTTTATTTTCTTTTTTCTGATTAGCACTCTTGTCGGTGTCCCTCAACATACTGGAATTGCTCAGGCTTTGTATGGCATGAGTAACAATTGTTGCTTCTCAAATTAAAACAGTATGAAAGGGAAGGAGCTTTTGCGGAGGCTTTGCACTGTGAGAATATTGGTATTGACACCCTTTATAATTTGGAGTATAGTTTGAAGACCAGATTCTACTGTTTGTCGCATACTGGTTAATATGGCTGTAAAGAGGAGATGAATGTGGCTACTTTTCCAAGTCTATTACTCAGGAGGACTGTAAATTTGATTGGCTGTTACAATTCTAGCAGAATCATTCGATTTGAGAGCAATAGAAAGATAAGATATCCAATTACCCAAATGATTTGCAGGGTTAGCCAACGTTGTCATGGAGACACGAGTTGGAACAAATTAAATTTTAAGCAATAAAATAATCTTAAAGCCCGTCTGGGAACAAGAAAATTTGGCAGTGGCACTTACCTGAATTGAATCTTAGCTTGACACGATGTTGTTTGACATTGATATACTGTGGGGGCCTAAACTTATATATGGTGCAACGTTACCTTAAAAAAGTAGCTTGGCCAAACCAGTGAAGGGGAGTATTAGTATAAAGTCAGGATGTTAACGTTAATTCCATGGCTTACATGATCATTAGGCTCTGGCTTCCCAGGAATATTTTGTATTTAGGGATTGAAATGCCTTAATAATGATTAAGCAGCATTAATTGGACACTTGGAAAAAAAAGATTTATTTCGTAGCAGCATGCAGTTTCTGGAACTGCTGCTGCTTCTCTTTGTGTGTGTGTGCTAGCAGTTGTAATAGAGATTGTGTGGCTGTCTTTTGGGGGGGCGGAGGTGTAAGTATGCATATATTTGCATGTACAAACAAGGAGATTTTGGCACATGCCCCTGCACTGCAGATGATTTCTCTGTATTTGTTAGAATTTTTACTTTGCAGCACTGCTTGCAGATTGGAAAATTGGCGTTCCAAACTTTAGCCGATGGCCTAAAACCTGAGTAAGCATTGGGCTGGGCTTAGAAGGTTATTTCCCCTTATTAATGTATTGTTTAACTGGTTCCTGGCTTGTGCGGCGGATTTGGAAACAGCCGAGTGGCCCAGAAGGAGGGAGGGGAGGGCCTTTTATCCACATGTCTATTAGACAGATGGAGATGAAAATTGGTCTGAGGTCAGGCCATTTGCAGCGTTCTCGCAGCCTTCGATTTTCCTCTCATCCTCACCACAGATCATCTCAAATGATTCAGTAATGACCAAAAGTGCAACATTGACCTTTATTCCCTGGTGGATTACTGTGTTTCACAGTCCAAATGGCAGGAAGTCTATTCTGTTCTTCCAGAAGGAGCTCAGCATTATCGAGCCAGCCCAGCCCGGTGGGAACCAGTGTAACAGAATATGGGGTTCAGTTTGGTTTCTGCTGCTCTGGGAAACGAGAATTGACATGTCCCAAACCCACATAATTAATGAAAGGGTATCTGGGATGCTTTCTAAAAACACACAGGAGCACATAAATTGATTTGTCCACTTGTCAAAGAACTGGTGAGTTATAGGAGTGGTAACTTCTGGGGGCCCGTGGCTTATAACTTACATTCTCACAGTCATGGCCCTGGCTGTTCCCCCTTCTACGTAATGTTTCCCCAGTCTAGCTTGGACAGCACAAGAACCTCGGGACGCTAGATCACTTTCAAATTATAAGTTGGCATGACTGGGTAGAAGGGGACTCTGGGCTTTTTCTCTGACATGCTTTTAATTGTATATATTTTTAGTCAATCCATGTAACCCTGAATAAATTACCTCATGCAGCACACTATTTTTTTCTTTTTCCCCTGAAAGTAGCTCGATTGTTATCTTGAAGAATTGGTAATTATTTTTCTGTTGCTTCGATTTCTCTGTGGATTGTATTGTGATGCAATGATCAGGGGTTTTTTTTTGTTTTGTGTTTTGTGTTTTTTTTTTTTAGTAATTTAATTTGTATTTAAAATGGGATTTCTGTTTGCCTCTGCCTGCATAGCTGAGTAAATACTCTGTGAATCTTTAATACACCAGTGAAGTCTGTCATCGAGAATCCTTGTACTTACCGTCTTCTAAATATTTAAAAGCTTTTGCAAAAGGAGTATGCGTTGAAAATTTTCGCCAACATCCCACATTTCATTTTAATCCTGATCTGAGATGCTTTCAAGAAAATAATTTTTTTTTCTTGGCTGTTGATTTCACTGCGCACAAGCACTTCTTCTACCCTGGTGGCTCCCAGCCTGCGATGCCCCGTGCTTGCTGCATTCTGGAGCTTGATGGGATTCTTGGCACAAAGTGTGGATTGAAAAGAGAACCCCAGGTTCCAACTGGGAAGGCCAGGAGCCTTGTCTCCCTTCCCAAAGGACTACCTCTCCAGTACCTCAGCCTGGGAACGTTAAAGCCCCCGGAGGTGGGGAGGGGGGGAGTGGGACTTCCCGATTGAGATGGAGTTTGGGGCTCTGAAGGCTTTGCTTTGGGCTCTCACCATCACAAATGTGTATCTGACTTGTGGTGGCCATTCTGCCGCCATGCCGCCCGGCACGGATGGCACAGGCCTCCTAGTAGAGTCGCTGTTCTGCCTAAGAAGTCACTTTGGAAGAAGAGTTGCAGCGGTCCTGTGTGTGTGTGTGTGTGTGTGTGTGTGAGAGAGAGAGAGAGAGAGAAATTCAACTGCAGCATGCTTGGGGCACCTGGGTGGCTCAGTCGGGTAAGTGTCCAACTCTTGATTTCAGCTCAGGGCATGATCTCAGGGTTGTGAGATCCAGTCCTGCGTCAGGCTCTGCACTGGGCATGGAGCCAGTTTAAGATCTCTCTCCCCCTTCCCCCCACCCCTTCGTGTGCACATGCACATGCTCTCACTCGCTTTCAAAAATGAAATGAAATGAAATAATAAAGTAAAATAAAATAAGGGAACCCCTGGCTCATGGTGTCCCCAGGCAGGAATTTCCTTTCCCACTATGTGGATTGGCTAAAGACTCCAACCCATTTGGGAAATACATACACCCAGCTGTTTATCCAGTGATCTCTAAACAAGATGGGGGGAGCGAGGCAGTGGTTAACATTCAAGCTAGTGATAACTAGCGCTTTATAGGTAGTGTGCACTGGTTGTTTGCTTTGTCATGATGGAAGATGTGGAGATTAGTGATCGTAGACGGTTAGAAGTCAGTACTAACCAAAGACAGGTTACACAGGCTTAAGACGTAGTTAGAGTGAAAAAGGAAATGTTGTAAATGTTATTGAGAGGAAAATAAGGTTACAAATTTTGAAAAGGAACAGTCTCATCAACCCAGTTTTCAGAGGTAACTGGATTTTTGCATATTCCCATGCAGTCTTTGTCTTTACATGGGCATATTTTATTTTCGTGGTTGTAATTTTAGCCTTCGTGCCAGGATGATGTAGTCTGCTTTTCCTCCCACTAATCCTGCTATTGTATGATATTATCTAATTTCTCATGAGCTCCCTAATGACTAAGACCTGTGAAGAGGGTGAAAGGTGTAGGCTTGCTCTGGGTGTGTTCCAGAAGAGGCTTGTTCTCTTTCCATTCTGAGAACAATAGGCAGTGACTTACTTCATGGTAGTGTTCTGTGATTCACACAGAGTGTGTCTTGAAAACCTTCTGTGGCGTAGCAGCGCATTTTCCTTTAAGGCCACCAAAAGCTGTCTTTTTCCATCCTAGGACAAGTCGGTAGGATTTCCTGTGAACAGCACTTGCTAAACTCCATAACAAGGGTTTCTGAATAATGGAAATGTGCTGTTTGGGCCCTGAAACAGCTGCGATGCTTTTGTCAAGGATGCATCTTTACCAAAATGACAAATTAAAGCCCAAATGCTTTGCTTGGCAACAGTTGGGTCAAAACATTTAAGTCATTAATTAGAAGGAACTGAAGGGGGAAAATTTTACACAAATACACAGCGTTGCAGACTCAACTTCATCTTGGAAAATGCAACTGAATTCTTAAAAAAAAAATGAGGGCAGCCCTCGAGTGGGGCCTGCCAAGCTTGTCATTTGCAAATAAATCAAAAGACCATCATTGCAGGACAGAGAACCAATGAATAGAGTTGCTTTGTCATTCTTTGATGGGCCCCACACTCAAGCCTGCTATTAAAAATGAATGCATTCAAGAGGCTCTGCATTAAGAACATAAACAATTAAGGGCACTTGAGTTGCTCTGCTGAGAGCTGCCGCGAAGATAGGAGAGCTTTCTCCGGAGATGCAGGCCCCTGCAATCTGCCTCGTGAGGAGCTAGAGAATGGGAGCAATTAGTGTTGCTATCTCCGCCCCGGCAGCCTTCAGCGGGGTTTTTTTTTTTTTTTTCTTTTTTTCCTTTTCTTTTCTTTTCCCTCCCCCTTCTTCCTTTTAACCCCTCCCTGTTTTCAGAGTAGCCGAGAGTGTGAGAGATGAGCTGGGAAAGGATGGAGTATGCGCCCAGCTGGAAAGGGCTCAGGTTTAGAACACGGTAGGAGCTGCCAAATGAGGGGGAGGTAGGACATAAAAGTTATTATCTGCCAGTAATTGGTGACTTCTGTTCTGATTAATTGAGCCACTAAAGGGTTTCTGTCATCTGGTACTCTTTGTTTTGTTTTAATCATAGGGTTTAAGAAGGGGCGAGACTACATTGCCAGGGATGGAGTCATTTAAATGAATATTGCTTGAGGTTTCCCACAGTAGGCAAATGTGTTCCTGCACCCCTGGGTTGTGTTCCCGCCATGGTCTTGTTTTATAAAATGGGCTTGTGGCCAGGCTTTGGAGGACAGGCAGGTCTGACCTCCCTCCTGCTTGTTTCTGACCCCAGGCGGGTTTTGCTAACCTTTCAGCCCCTTCTCACCGGGCACCTGCGCTGATGGATGAGGTGTAAGAGGACCTGGTGTGTGTGCTAAGCAGTGGACGCTGCCTCTGTCTTGGCACAAGCCTGTGGTTCTCAAAGTAGGGTCCCCTGGTTGAAGAGCTGCAGATCACCTGGGAACTTGTTGGAAATACAGATGCTTGGGCTGCAGACCTCTTGACTCCGAAACTCTGGGAGTGGGGCCCAGCCATCTGTGTTTTAACAAGGCTTTCATGTGATCCCGCTGCGCCCTTAAGTTTGAAAACCACTGACAACCTCGTTAAACCATTAAAACCTCAGAGAGACGCCAAGCCCTTTTCATTTGGATTTCCCCAAAATGTGGTTAGGCCTTTGTCGGCATAATTATATTTTAAACAGCTAGTCTGATGCATTAGAATTTAAAACAAAATTACCTTTTCGCGAATGTGCTGGTGAAGCAAGGCGCCATCATGGGAGACAGGCTGGTGAGAAGCCGACCTTCTGAAGGAAGTCTTGAGTCAGGGAACCTTTCCCCTCCTCTGAAGGGCAGGGGAGACTACTGGGAGATTATTTACAGTGCTCTGTGTATATCATTTTAGGTAGGCAGTTTTTATTCATACATCCTGGATTTTTCTTAGTTATATCCGCTGTCATCTTTAGGATCTAAAGATGTATTTGTGGATTTTGCTGTCTTGGGATGCTGGATTATCTGATGTTAGGGCCGACACACTAACTGTCTCTGTCTGTGAAGGGGAGCATGAAAGTGTGGTTAGTTGGGTGTCTGCTCTTTATTTGTGTGCGATTTATAACCGAGGTCCCTTATAAAACTCGTCTACCTTGCATGCCACCGACAGGCAGGGGCTACTTCTTGGGGTCCTGCTGTTAGCCGAGGGATGACATGCTCTTGTTTCTGTGCTGCTGTGGTCCCATTTGGGCTGTGCTGCTCTGCAGACAAGGCTGAGTTTATCAGCTTTGTTTCTGACTTTGAGCTTGTCCCCATTTCCCACTTCCACTTCCTAGAGAAAGGAGCAGGCAGAGGAAGTGGCTTCTAATCTTGCTTTATGGTCCTGGGCAAATCATTTCCTTTCGGCATTGGTTTCTCCATGTGTGATAAGAGGATTGTAAGAGGGCTGAGCACCCAAAGGGTTTCAGGCTCTGCCAGCATTGTTGTGACTCAGCGCCACCGGCAATCACAGGCCTAGTGGGCCTGCCTGCCCTTCTCTCCCTTCCCTGTTTCGTCATACATTTAAAGAGTCAATCATGGGTGGTGGTCCCGAGGTCACTGGAGGGGAAAAAAAGTTACAGATAACCCAGCCACCCCAGCATAATCACCGTTTTTTTATTTTGGGTATCAAATTACAGTGCTTGGCCACTTGCATATGTTTAAAAAAAAAAATAGGCACACTGACCCCGAATCTTTGTTCTTCCCCTCCTGCTTCAGCTGGTAAATGTGTTGGCCATTTAAGCATCATTATCCATAAAAATCACCTCAGTGGTTCCTGGCCATACCTTTGGGTTGATGTAGTGTATTTAACCATTGTCCTGGTCTTAGACAACGGATTTATCAGGAGGGCAAATGTTAAGTTTTGCAAAAACTCTGCAGATGGTTGTGATGTGTGGAGCTGCTGTTCTGTCTTTACCTGGCCTTTTCTCTTTTGCTTTGAACCGAGTGCTGCAGTGAATAGCTTCATGCATGGAATGCTTTTCATCTGAACTATTTCCTTAGGATACATTCTTAGCTGTGGGAAGTCTTACCGAAGGGTTTGAATAATTTCATGCTCTTGAAACACATCGCCCAGTTCTTTCCAAGACGACTGTACCAATTTACTCTGTCATCAGTAATGTATGATTGTTCCAGCTTCCCAGAGGACTCATCATTGTTAGATTTTATTAATTTTTTCTTTCTTTTTTTTTTTTAATAAAATAACTGGTGCGGAATGACCCTCCTTACATACAACAAAATTTGCATTTTATTTGGTTGTCAGTGAGGTTGAACATTTGGGTTTTTTTTCTTCTGTATTTCAGGCTGTCATTTCCCAGACTCAGAAATTTCTAGTCAGAAGGGATTTAGAGATTATTTGTTTCCTTTTTTTGGTAAGCTTTGTTTTTCATGTTCTTGCCCGTTTTTCTGTTGCCAGACACTTCTTCCCAACACTCCACTGTGTTTTTCTCTTGGCTTCCCGCTTGGTTCAAGGAAACCAAAAGATCAGTTTGCCAGCCCTCAGCACAAGCAGCATTTTTTATGATCCATCAATTTGCAATTTAATGGTGGTGGAGTTTCCCCTCCCTACGCTGACTTTGGGCAAGGTGCCACTGGATTGCTCTGAGACCCATGGGCAATTACTCCTGAGTAGTCTTTGCCCTGTGTCGAGCTTCAGACAACACTCATTATATATTACTCTGTCGTGGCGAAGTGGGCAGACGTCAGGGAGTGGCTCTTCAGTCTAGTAATTAGACAAGGTGTAAGGAGTATGAAAAGGTGGAGAGCTGGGCTCTTAGGAATCCTAAAATCCTAAAACTTTAAGTTCATATGCCCGGAAGAACATGTGTTCCGTTTCAGAGCCCTGCAAATTACACCAGGATTTGGTTCCTTGCTGGCCTTGGAGATATTTGACCATACTGAACTCAGTTAAAATATACATGTCCATGAATCTCATACCTCCTAAAATAGGATTTCTTCCTGTAAACAATCTTATTCAGATACTGTTCAGAAACAGTTTATCTGGTTGCACCTTGGTCATTGAGTTTAGGGTGTGTGGGGATTCCGTCTTGGTTCAGTGAAGCATTCCTTTGAGAGAGTGTTGAATGTGTACCGTGCGGTCAGTGTGAGTGGGGCAGATCTGGTGAGGAGCTGTGTCTGCCTTCAGTAGGAGTCTGGCTCTCATGCTTCCCATCCTGCGTGGAGAAGACATTAATGCCAGAAGCTGTTAGGAAACTGTACGGAGGCTTTATGGAAACGTGATTTTATTTATTTATTTTATTTATTTTATTATTATTTTTTTAAAGATTTTTCATTTATTTATTTCACAGAGGGAGAGAGATCACAAGGAGGCAGAGAGGCAGGCAGAGAGAGAGAGGGGGAAGCAGGCTCCCCGCTGAGCAGGGAGCCCGATGCGGGCCTCGATCCCAGGACCCTGAGATCATGACCTGAGCCGAAAGCAGAGGCTTTAACCCACTGAGCCACCCAGGCGCCCTTTTTTATTTATTTTACAGATTTTATTTATTTATTTATTTATTTATTTATTTATTTTTTTTTTTAGATTTTTATTTTTTATTTATTTCACAGAGGGAGAGAGATTACAAGTAGGCAGAGAGGCAGGCAGAGAGAGAGAGGGGGAAGCAGGCTCCCCGCTGAGCAGGGAGCCCGATGCGGGCCTCGATCCCAGGACCCTGAGATCATGACCTGAGCCGAAGGCAGGGGCTTTAACCCACTGAGCCACCCAGGCGCCCTATTTATTTATTTTAAAGATTTTATTTATTTATTTGTCAACGAGGTAGCACATGTGAGCACAAGCAGGGGGAGCGGCAGGCAGAGGGAGAAGTAGACTCCCCATTGAGCAGGGAGCCCAATGTGAGACTCCATCCCAGGATTCTGGGATCATGACCTGAGAGGAAGGCAGACGCTTAACCGACTGAGCCACCCAGGAATCCTGGTGTAAACATGGTTTTAAACATACAGGCTTCGTTTGCTAAATGACAGTAAATGCTACGGAGGATCATGAAGGCCCTAGGGAAGTGTTTAGTGGTGTTATGGGGCAGCTTCTAAGTGGATATGAGGAAAGCCTTGGAGGGTGGGGGTGAGAGTATAGCACTTTGTAATAGTGTAGCTGTAGTTGACATAGTTGCTCACTTGGTTCTGATGGAACGCTGAAGTCGATTGGCAGAGACCTGGGGCCCAGCGGTTGAAGTGACTTCCCCGAGCTCACCTAGGACTCATCTGCTGAGAGGCAAACCCAAGTTTCTGGATTATCAGGGCCAACCCCAAGGAGAACAGCAGATGGTTCTGGACAGGTAATTTGGATTCTTGCTTCCTGCGGCCTCAGCATGTGGTGGCGATCCATGAAGTGAGTAAGGCTTGACGCTGGGGCCTTTCACCCGCTGGTTAAGTTTCTGGGCACGACGTCGCCTTGCAGATCCGGTTTGGGGAAAGCTCTTGAACACTTTAATGTTGCTTTACATGGTGTCCTAAATACAGGCACAGGGAAAATTTATTTATAAGTCTTAGGACTATTAGCAGGTACTTAATATGTCTTCAGCTTGGGGCAGGAGTGATTTCTAGGTGGAAAATACAGTTCGCCTTGCCCCCGCCGCACTGGAGTTTAGCCTTCAGAGCAGATAGAAGGTGGTCTTAAAAGAGCCTGAGAACTTTCTTTTCTTTTTTTTTTTTTATTAAAGATTTTATTTATTTGACAGAGATCACAAGTAGGCAGAGAGGCAGGCAGAGGGAAAGGGGGAAGCAGGCTCCCTGCTGAGGGCTCCATCCTAGGACCCTGAGATCATGACCTGAGCCACCCAGGAGCCTCACCGAGAACTTTCTTAATACCTGCTTAAGCTGGATCAGATGTCCAGTAGCTCACAAACTCTGGTCACAAGCCCAGGTACAAACTGCTGCTTGTTAATTTGTGCTGAATTAAAGGTCTTGTCAGAATATCCTCGCACTAAAGCAAGAGATAATACTAATTATTTCCTGTTTTTTATGCTGTCATCCACACTATTTTAAGGGCAGGGGGAAATGTTTATGAAACCCTCCTGGGGTGGCAGTGATGTTTTTAGAGCTCAGGCACTGTCAGGGAACCAAGGTGCATCCTCGCGCTGTCAGCATAGGTGTTCTCTCCTTAGGGAGAAGCGGGGCGGCTTGAGGAGTTTCAGGATAAACCGGAGGAGAGATCTGAACTTAGCTTTGTGGCCCCAAATCAAGCTCTCTTGTGGGAGGCTAGTGTAAGATGAGGGCTTAGAGACCTGGCGGAGGTGGGGGAAGGGGGACGGGACGACAGCTGGGATAACAGCCTCCTAGGTTGCTCTTATTTCCATTCTTTCTCCAGACCATGTATTGAGAATTCCCAGGACAGATGGTATGGCTTTTGATGTCTCTTCATCGGTTTGAGCTTTGATCTTTAACCTTCTTTTGCTGCTTCAGTCTTACCTACTCTCACCTAATTTATATGGTCTATGCTTTAATCTGTACTTCTTTTATTTCGTTTTTAGGAACTTTGATATTATTAAAGGTTTATGAGTTCATTCCATTCAGGGTCTTAACTGTCCCCTGACAGCTCAGTTCAGTTCTACCTTGAAGCCATCCTATGTAATAACAGATATCATTATTATTCCTAATTAAAGAGATCTTCTTTTTTTCTTAAACCAAAATAAATTTCATTAGCAGCATTAAGAAGAAAATTAAGAATGGCATCTATGATTTTGGGGTGTTCGAACCCTGACCCAAAAGCCAGGATCATAGGAAAAAATATTCTTTAGTTAGTGACCACACAAAAATTTAAAGTTACATCTGGCAACAAATCATAGGATGCAAGGTTGAAAGAGAAGTGGCAAGCTGGAAAAGCTATGGAAAGTGTTGCTATTTGCCATATGGAAGGAACTATGACAAAAAGACAGTGAAGAATAAATACCAAAGGAAAAATAAAGGAAAATAGTGGACTAGTAAATATGTGGAAGGATGTTTAGTTAGCTTAAAGAAGAATCTAAGTAATGCAAATGAAAATGAGGTCTTTGTTTTAATCTATTAGGTGGATAGAGATTACAAAAAGGTCACCAAAACCCAATATTGACATTGGGTAGGAGAGCACGCCCCCTCATAGATGAGTGATACTGTAAAATTGGTAACCTTCTCTACTGGGCAGTTTCTCAGCATGCATTACAGTGTAAAACATGTATACCCTTTGACCTAGCAGTTTCACTTCTAGTGATTCCTTTTAGAGATCTATGTAGAGGGTTATTCGACACAGAGCTTGTAATTGTGGCAAATTAGATGAAGCATAATATCCACTGATACCGGGAGTGCTTAGCCACCAGTATGCTTGCTTGTATAGCAGAATGATGTTCTTATTCATCTTTGGATTTATTGAGTGGGAGGGTATCCATAATACAGTTTTGGGGTAGAAATAGCATATTAGAGAAAAGCCATGTATATAATGGGGTGCCTTGGTGTAGGAAGTGTGTCTTTCCACTTTGGGCTTTGTATGCATGTATGCATTGAGAGCCTGGAATGATCCTTTCCAGAATCACCAAATCTTACTCATGGTTATCCCTGGATGATAGACTTACAGTTCTTCTGACTTTCTTTTCTGTTTCTGTGTATATATCTCATTTTGTGCCTGTGTATGCTCAAAGTGAATATATATACTCTTTAAAAGTGGACCTTCGGGGCACCTGGGTGGCTCAGTCATTAAGCATCTGCCTTCAGCTCAGGTCAGGATCCCAGGGTCCTGGGATCCAGCCCCACATCAGGCTCCTTCCTCAGTGGGAAGCCTGCTTCTCCCTCTCCCACTCTCCCTGGGTGTGTTCCCTCTCTCGCTGTGTCTTTCTCTGTCAAATAAATAAATGAAATATTTTCTAAAAAAAGTTGACCTTAAGTGTGAAATTTGGAGAAGGGGAAAGTACAGAATGCTACTAGAATGTATGATAGGTAGGGAGTAGGGAATAAGGACCTACAAGTCTGCAAAGGGCATCCCTACTCCTACACTTGTACCCAAATACCTAGTGCAGGACCTTGTTGCAAAGGAAGGGGAAGCCTGCCCATACTTTTGAGGCGAGCCATGACCTTGAGTTAGCTTGAGTGTGTGGCTATGATCAAATGAGCTGGGTGGGGCTGACACAGTTCTGTTTTTGCACCTGGTACAGCTGCACCCTTTTTGCATAGATCTGTTGCCCTGCTGGTTAAAGCAAGGTCATGCCTTTGCTCTCTACCAGTCATTTCCCCTCCTTTTTCCAAGGTGAGGTCTGAAAACCTATCTCATTGGTGGTCAGGGAGAATTGAGTTGGTTTGGCCTAAATCCCGTCCCATAAAACCAAAGGCCTATTGCTCAGTTAACTGGAATTGTCGTGTAGGACAAAGGCAGCTCTTTTTAATGTACTTGATTATATAGTTTGAGTTTTCTACTTCATTTTACTTATTCCATTCTCTGTTTTTCAAGGGCATGATCTGTATGCTTCATAATTTTCTTTTCCTCGTGTTCCTTTTCATTGCCTAATTTGGTAATAGAGGTGGCATTCATAAGCATTGACAGGAAATGATGAAATAAATAAGGTCAAGGCTAGGATTCTTCCCAGATGACTTTTTTTTTTTTTTTTTTTTAAAGCAGTGCTGATTCTTCAGTTAGAGAAAAGCAGAGCTGCTTTGTCTTGCTGGAAGAGGTTGGAGGCCAGTGGGCAGGTGGATTCTACCCTAGGCTGGAAGCAGACCACTCTTTATTGCCTCCCTTGGCCAGTTTGTCCCTTACAGCGGAGGGACTGCTATGGATTTGGACCTGAGCAGGGACTTCTACTTTCTTTATAAAAGCCTGTGCCACAGACAGGATACATTTTGTGACGTTGAGGTGACCCATGGGGCTCTCTCAGCAAGGTGCTTGCCATTGATGCTGCATTGTGGTGAAACTTGACAGATACCCAGCACGTCTAGATTTGACCCTCATGCTGGATGTGCGTTTTCAGCAATGTTTTCTTGGCCTGTTTGAAATAGTGAGACTCAGTGAAGGCTGCTAACATTAAAGTCCTGTTTGAGTTGTGTGAGAGTTGGGACAAGCAGGAAGAAGGTCCGTGGGCTCCTTTCTAATGGTCTCTCACTCTCGACCTTATCTTGAAGGCTAGACCCAGTTTGTTGGTGCCCCTGCCCCACTGGCTTCTGACACCAGTTGGAATGAACTTGCTACAATGACATAGAAGTGCGGTAGTAAACCATAATTGAATATGCATATGAGAGGGTTCGCACTCACCAGGTTAAAGGATCATATAGCCTTAAACCATGTAGATTTTCCGACTCAATTAAACTACCCATTATCTTTTCTTTAAGTGACCAATAAAGCGTGCGATTATGTCTTACTTTGCAAGTGGGATTAATATCTACTGTTTATCTCAAGATAAATATTAGCAACATAGCTTGGGAAAGCAATTTTATGCCCTCGAGTGAGGTAGTGGAGGGCTAAAGTGTTGGGTATGAAGTTTTATCTTTCTGAACTGATTATGAAGTATACTAAACATTTATATGGCTTTGTCTTTATAGACTGAAATCGCCAAGAGACTGAATACAATTTGTGCACAAGTCATCCCATTTCTGTCTCAGGAAGTAAGTAAAACTGTTCAGCTGTTAAAGTGCAATTATGTTGCTTCTCTGTTTGCAAATTAGCTAGTTTTAAGATGTTAATTTTATCACAAGGAACAAGTGTGAAGAACATCTGCTCCAGCTGAAGTGTGTAAGCCCCTTGCTATCCCATCTAACAGAGCTGAGGGCACTCTGTGAACGTGATGANTAATTTCCCCCCCCCCCCCCACCCCCCGTGGAAGACTGCAAAATGATGATCCAACATAAAGCTTTGCTTTTCTTTGAGGCGTAGTATAAGCTTGGGCAGCTACTGATGATTGGACTGTCCTTGTAGAGAGCTTTTCCTTTACTGCATTTTAAAAAATGGTTCCATCGGGGTTGGCTTGACCATGGAAGCAGGTATTTCGGGTGTCCTTGGGCAGCAAGTCAGGTTCACGTAATGCTGCTCATGGAGGAAGAAGATGCTAATAGCGTGAAGGATAATATAAGTGTTCGTGTTGCTGTAATTTACAGTCCTGTACGTATGTAAGCTGTTTTATTAAGTTACAAAGTCACAGAGGTTGAACTTCCCTATTTTGAGAGGGAAAAGCTCTTTATATGAGTAATCTATGAAATGGACTCAAAACCAGTGTATTTTAGTTTTGCTTTCAAGTTTACTTTTGGATACAAGCTAATAAATGATAGACCATGTTTTCGGTGTGTACAGGATGCAGGCATTGAGACAGTGAAAAGCTTATTGAACCCACAGCTAGAGCACTGGGTGTCTGTTCTCTGGCATCTGCTGCTCCAAAGTGGATAGCAGGTCTCCTCTCTGCCTTTTCCAGTGTAACATCTATTTGATGATGCAGTTTAGATTTGTTGGCCTTTGGAATGGTGTTGTTAGACTTCAGTAATACTGGTTTCTGCTACAGTCTCGTCCCTCCCAAAGCAAAGATGTGGCTTGGTTTTTATTTGTGGTGGATTTGGGAGACATGCAGAATGTTCTCAGCCTCTGAACTAAGAGTTGGGGGTGGGGGTTCTTTCCTTTTCCCCTCAGGAGGATGAAAAATCTTAAGGCTAAAGAAAGAAAGGAATCCCCAGAGTTTCAAGAAAACTACTGGTCGATTGAGATTTGTTGACCAGGGAAGTAACCAAAGATTTCATGTTTCAATTTTAAGTATAGAAATGGGGGTTTTAAACCGGCTGTAAACTTTACCTTCTCAAACTTAACAGTGAATCCCTTTTGCAAACTTGGGTGATCTTCTGAATCCCTAATACCAATGATTTTCTAAGGCTTTGGTTACCAGTTTTAAGGTGTTCTTTGATTTTTCTATCATTCCAACCCCAAAATTCCCATCAGAAGTGGGGACTAGTGTTGGTTAGAAATAAGGGAAGGAAGCCCTGTCCTCTGTTTTCCTTTTCCCGCTGTACATGTGTTCTGTGAAATAATCCGTGTTTGAGACACTTCGCATTTAAATCCACATTCTGCTGAATCTACATTGCATGTGCTTTTATATTTTTGTTGTCGTCGTCGTTGTTGTTGGAAGGTACAGTGAAGTTCTTTGGCTGCCTTGCTAACACTTTTTCTTCATGTTTTCAAAGCATCAACAACAGGTGGCCCAGGCTGTCGAGCGTGCCAAGCAGGTGACCATGGCAGAGTTGAATGCCATCATCGGGGTACGTGGCCTACCAGGTCTACCTCCTACAGTGTGTATAACCAGCTTTCATTTCTTATTAATTTGATGGCTTAATCTCTCTCTCTGTATATAATGTCATGTAGTCTTAATGTTCTGTCAGTAAGGGGGAGGGGAGGAGGGCTCAGGTATGAGAGGTGTGTAGGGGAAGGTACATGAGCATAAGAAAGGTGATAGAAACATTTTTAGGAGAAGAATAGGTCTACCGTTCGGGAAAATAGATGCAGCTTGTTTCCTGACACTTAAACCACCCTTGCTCTCTTTGTCAAGTAAAAAGCTCCAGGCTAGAGTTGTAAATACTTTCCTTACTTCAGGCTTATAACTTTGGATCACAGGGAGGTCAAGACCGGTCTCAGCTTGATCCTTTCCTTTAGCCATCTTTGCTCTTGCCTTTTGCTTTCTGGGGTGTTAGACCCTAGATAACTGTTTGCTCTTTCTCTTCCTTGTGCCTCTTGCATGAATTTTTAAGTGGCACCCCAATGAAAAGAGCGCTCTCTTGCCGTTGAAGAAGTGATAATTGTCTGCCCCAGTGCTCTCTAGCCTTTCACCAGGTTTCTGCTCTCCTGCCTTGAGTTCAGTTAGCGCTCCGCGCTGGCGACTGGCTGTCAATCACAAGTCATTTGCTCTGCATTAATGAGCCCGGTGAACCGTGTGCTGTGTCCCATCTCCCGCCCCTGCACTTCCCCCTGAGTTTGTCCTCACCGCTGCAGGCCCAGGGACCCTGGGACAGTTCTCATGTTTTCTGCCCTTCCAGACTAAGCCAAAGAAGTAGCTGAAACGAGGGACCGTCCTTTCTGATTTTATTCATATGTGAGTGCCTTGAGCGGATTCAAATCACTCATTTATCAATTTATGTTAATTGCTTGTGAGAAGATGCCCTGCTGGTCTTCATAGTTCCCTCAGACACTTTGTAATGATAATGAGACATGCTGCTGTACGGATTAACGGTGCCGTAGTCCAATGACGGCCACAGACAATGGAACCAGTTAATCCATCAGGGTTTAAAATTACATCCCAACTGGAGATGGAGAAAAAACATAAGAGCCAAGGAGGATTAAAGAATGAGCCTCAGCTTGAAAACTCTCCTTTCATCAGTTTCTCAATTGCCGATCTGCAGTCGGGTTGCCTGTGGTAAGCTATTGGCAGTCAATTAGGTGAAATAAAGTGGGAGGGTGACCTTCATTTCCTTTTAATAGCTTTTTCCTCCCTGAAATGGGGAGCTTCAGTGGATTTTCAGCTTAAATTTTATTCAAGCTGCTTTATTACACTTGACAGCTTAGCTCTGCATAAACAATTCTCCCCTCCTCCTCTTCCCCCCAGACCCAGGCTCTGCCTTTCTCCCCCCCCCTCTTTAGATCACATTTTTGACTGTTACTTAGTGGGCTCTCTAATCACATTCAACAAAAAACACAATTACATCTGCATTTGTCGGCTGTCTTCTGTACCCTTTTCTTGTGTAATGAATTGCTTTATTTCAGAGATCAAATCAAATATTCACTGGTACTTCTGCATGTACCGTGTTTGATTAGCAAAGACTAATAACAAATTGTACTTGTAGCTCGAGCACAGAAATTTTTAACCCAAATGAATGAGGATGGAAAAGCCTGTTTTGATTAAAGAGAAACATATGCAAAGCAGTTCTCAAGTACCCAGTTACACTTTGTGGAACATGTTTGTTTTCTGATAGTCTCTAAATTTTTACATATCCTTTCTTGATGGTGAGCCTCGTGCCCTTAAATTCTCCGAGGCCCTACCCAGCCCCACACATTAGAAAGGAGAAAATTGTATTAACCAGATGTTTATAGGTAAGACTCCTTTCGAATCGAATCAGAAAATGAAAATGGCAGGTCACTTGAGAAGGGCAGATGAATCGCTAATTTTATGAATGGCTTTCATCCAGGAAACATGTTGTTGAGATTATAAAGGCAGATTAGCTCTGATAGCTAGCAACAATAACCCAAATCAGGGAATTGGGCCCCCGAGCACAAGACTTAATGCCAATTGCATGTCTTCAGCCTACTAGCCTGTGCGGTTTTCCTAATTGTAAATTTTTGGCTCAGTCTATTAATTTATGTCAGAAGGCTCTTTGAAAGTTTGTAGTGATCAATAATTATCTTGCACCGTAAGTTTCATGCTCTGGCATATGCTTGATTTTTGCTTGAAAGGAATTGTGCGCATCCTGGCAAATTGAAGTAGCATAAAATTGGGTTGACAATTCAGTGGACCTTTGCACCCCTTCATTGAACATGCAGTGTGTCAACCTGTCTCCCCAGAGGGGAGGAGGCTCCGGGAGGCTGTCTGTTCCTACAAGCAGCAGCTGCGCGCAGAGTAAACGCAGCCCGGGTTTGATAGCAGCTGTCAGTATTGCTCAGAGACCGGCTCAGGATGAAGAACAATGGGAGAGGCCACGCTCTTCGTCTGCATCAACTTTCAGGCTAAGAAAAGAAATAGTAATTTAACGGTTTAGACATCTATTACAAGTGTGAAAGATCATGAAAGAGTAGCCTTTAAAATGCAAATGAGCCGAGACATTCTCATTCCCTTTAAGGTACAATCAAGGGGCTTACTGCTTGCTTGCTTGGCAGGGCTAAAGACATTTCTCTTTAGCAGACCTAGAAAAAGTGAAATCTTCTCAAGGACACCAGAGCTGCTGAGGTGGGCTCAGCTTGTGTCCTGGGACTGTGGAGTGGTCTTGGAGGAGGAAGAAAGAGTGTCTCTTTTTTTTCTGTCCGTGTTGAGTGAATTAATGCCCATTTCTCAGCATGGAAAACTTAATTCTCCTACCTGACAAAATACTGAATTTTACACCTGTTCCACTCTAGACGCCACGTGCCTTCAACTTACATAGATTACTGGTATTTCAGAAAGATAAGCTTCTTAGAGACTTGATATTTGGAGGAACTGTGGAAATAGTTACTTTTCATGTGATACTTTATTTTTAAACAGTTGTGACAGATAGCAAATTTGGTAATTGGCGGAATAAGAACTATAGCCCTACTTTTTGAATTTTGCTGTTTATTAAAATCTTTTGCTGTTAAGCGTGTTATGTTCTTGTAGCAACAGAAAGTATTTGATAATGCAGACATCTTAATAGGCAGAAAGTTTATTTGGTGTGACACACAGCTCACTTGTGCTATTAGAAAATAGGTTCGTGTGGGGAGGGAGCTTACTGGAGACCTTAATTTGTTTTTTAATTAATAAATTTATTTCTTACATCAGTACAGTCTCTAGGATGTAAGCAGACTTACTCAAAGATCCCCCCCATTTGGAATTCTATTAAAAATGCTCAAAACAAAATAGATTTTTGGATGACAATACTTTGTGCAATGGTTGATGTCTTCCTGAAGGCAGGGAAAATGATTGAAGGACTCTTTGAGATCACTTTCGCTTGTATTATCTGAGGGAGCTTGGAACTAAGAACTTTCTTCTTCTACTTGCCATGATACTAGTTGGTATTAGTTGAGTTTGGGATTCCAGATAATTAGTGTTATCTTTTAGTGGTTTTATATCACATGTGGTTTATACAGATCATATGGATAGAGATACATAGGTATTTGTACACACAGGCTTTTTTTTTTAATTGAGGTATAATTTATATGTTGTGAAATGCACCAGTCTTAAATATATAGGATGATCACTTGGGCACGTGCACACACCCTGTAACCCACACTACTTTCGGGGTGCAGATTCTGTCCTTCACCCCAGCAAGTTCCGTTGTCCTTTTTCTCACCCGGTGTTTCTCCATCCCCAAAGAAAGATGGTTGCTTTTTGATTAAAAAGTAAAATATGATTGTCTGAGTGTCATTAAAAAAATTGCATAATCAGATGTCTACTTGGTAGGCAGGTACTGGCTGGCCAGCTCCACGGTGCTTTGTGCTCATCTTTCTCAGAGCATCTGTCTTGTGTTCTACCTTGCACAAAGGTAAAGCCTGCGTCTAGGATCAGATGGACTTGAGTAGGACACTTGGTGCTGCCACTTGGTAGCTTTGTGACCTCATACAATCAGTTAACTTCCTTGTGTCTCCCCGTCTGCAAATGGGTAATGCCATCTACCCGGCATGGCTTTTGTGGAGATAAGACCTTCGTTGGCAGCCTTTACCCAGCATGGTCCTGACTTCCTGAACTGTGGTTCTGTTTACCTTGTTTCTCTAAGTGCCTGTAGCACATCTGCGGGTCCAGTTGGCCAAGTCTCTGTGAGTGGTGGTGGCTAGGAGCAGCGAGTCACTTCCCCTCTAGTCTTTTCTAGTGGTTACGTGGGTGTCAGTGTTGGAGGTTAGACCCATCCAGATGCTCTGCTCCTGCCACTCAGTTGTCATGCACCAACGGCTTTTACTCAGGATGCAGCAGTGAAGAAGCTTTGGGTGTTTAACTAGATGAATAGACTTAAAGTTCAAAACGGAGGAGAAAAGTTAAGTTTTGGGAGCAGGTGGAGAGAAAATTGAGAAGCAGAAGTGAAGCTAAGACATCATTAGCTTTCTTAGGAGAAAGGGGAACCAGGCCTTTGCTGGCCCTCAGGGGTTGCACAGGTCATTGTAATGGAATTGGAAGGAGAGAGAGAAGAGATGTCCGTATGACCAGTGGGGATTGTCCTTCCCATACCACAGAATGCCTCGTTTTTGACAGCTGCCCCAATGCTGACTGTGGGGTGTAAGAAAATTTGAACAGTTTCTCATAGCAATGCTTGTGAACATCAGAAACTCCAAACATTTGGGGTTAGTGTCGGCGACCTTGTTTTTCCTTTCTCATTTAGTTGAACCTAGTCCGACTTAGTTTTCTATGAATAGACCTTCTGTCAAGGCCTTTGGGGATCCAGTTATTGGTCAGATGTCTCTATCCCTGCTTCACAGGTGAACTTAAAATTCTCTATACTTTAAAACAACTTACTGTGAAATGAAAGAAGTCTCGGGGCTTTTGTGATGCCTGCCTGTGTTTGTGTAGGGGATGGCTATGAATACAAACTCCTGATGTGTCTGTAGAAGGAGGCTTCCTGTCCTTAAGAGATTGAGTTGTAGACCTAAAGGCTCCCCATTGTTGCATGAGGTGATTGGTTTAAGGATTAGCAGAATGTTGGATTATTTTTCTCCTTGGGCTGTAGCTGTCAGCTATCTATAGGATTGTAGTGTGTGAAGTTTAAGAGGATGAGGTTAGCCTCTTATTCTTATGAGTATGCAGTTAATCCCTGGAAAGCCCATCAATAACCCAGCTGTAAGTTTCTTTATAAAACAAATTTGTCCTCAGAGAATAATGCCCAGTCTGCTACCAAGAGCAGAAAATGACAGGGCTACAGCTAGCATAGCTATTCTGGGTCTACTAACTTATATTTAGTGATCTACCCTCCACCTAAATTCCAGTAGTCCAGCCCTTCTATTAATTTTCCAAGGAGAAGGAGCAATATTGCCAAGTCTGGTAGGTAGCTACTTCTCCTTGGGTTCAAGTTAAATTTTTCACTTGTGAGTACAGGTAGGTATCTGTGCAGGGCTTGACTTCAATGTCTGGGTCCTTCCAAATAGTGTGCTTTCTAGTTGCTAGAAGACTTGTTGAGGCATTGCTTGCTCACTTTTTAATTTCCCTGCGTATATTAATATGATTTGTACTTGGTACCTTGGAATGAGGCATTATCCTATTTTCTCTTTTCAGAGTAGAAAAGTAGAGCACCCCGTTTTAAGACTTAGACCTATGCATTTTTTTTACATTGATGTATAATTTATGTACCATAAAATTTGCCTTTTCAAACAAAGCATATGAATCAGTGGGTTTTGGTATATACACACACTTGTGCCACTATCACCACGAATTCTAGAACACTTATTGCTCCAGAAAGAAACCCCATATCCATTAGCAGTTACCCGCTTGCCCCCCATGTCCCCAGTTCCTGCAACCATCGATCTTTCTATTTCTGTGGGTTTGCCTATTCCGAACATTTTGTGTTAAAGGAATCTGCTAACATGGGGCCTTTTGTGGCTGGGTTCTTTTACTTCACGTAGAGTTTTCAAGGCTTATTCATGTAGCGTATACTTCAGTCCTTCTTATTGATGAATACTATTGCATTGTATCAATACACCACCTTTATTAATCTAGTCACCAGCTGATGGACGTCGAGGTTGTCTCCAGGCCTTTCAGCTGTTTTTGAATTACACTACAGTGAAGGTTATGTGCATGTCGCGTCGACCTGTTTTCTTTTCTCTGGACTGAACCCACGCGTATCATCACTGGGTCATGTGATAACTCTCTTGAACGTTTTGAGCAGCTGCCAGACTTTCCCAAAGTCTTGGATGAGAATTCCACTTCCTCAGCATCTTCTCCAACACTTGTAATTGTCCACCTTTTTGAATCTAGCCCTTCCAGTGGGTGTGATGTGGTATCTCGTTTGTGGTTTAGATTTGCAGATTTCCCTGCTGGCTAATGGTGTTGAGCATCTTTTCATCAAAACCTTTCACGCCTTTAGAAGTGGGTCTGTCTAAATAAATATGGCTTTTTAAAACTTCATCTAATTCAGGCCTTTCAGGCCAGTGCTGTGATGATTGTCAACTGTCACCGTCATCTGGGGCAAGTGGGACAAGCAAGGACGTCAGTGATAATGCAGGAGGAGTTGGCCTTTGTGGATTCTCTGCAATGCAGAAAGAGTGAAGATGAGTTCAGGTCTTTTTTGTAGTTTTAGGCCTTCATCCTGGTGCCTCCCACCATACAGGCCATCAGTTTTGCCTCTGCGTGTCATTTTCTGTCCGCTCCTGCATGGAGATGGGGCCTTTGGGGGATTGTGTTGTTGTTGTTGTTTTAAACACTATGTTCAAGTGGCTTGAGAATTCTTGGCCCCAGTAAGCAGTTTCTGCCTGTTTATCACCCTTGCCCCTCTCCTCAAGAGAGGCCATTCTCATAATGGGAGGTTTTCAGAGAACTCCTATAGTAGTGTCCTTGATGGTTTCTTCTCCCACACGGCTCTTCCCCACTTTCCCGGCTTGTTTACTGTAGCATGCCAATTTTCTCCTTCTGCACTCTCCCCAGATAAGAGCGGAGTGTTTTAAAGAACAGGGAAATAGCAGCAATCTAGGAAGACTGATTTGGAGAGAACTGTCAACAAATGCTACTTTTCACATTCCCCCCCTTTAAAAGTGTTTAAATACCAAATGCTATAAATGCCATTTACTGGCATGCTCTGAACATGAGAGATGCTATTTTGGGGACATGGTTTCAGTTCTGGTTGGGTTTAGTCTGTGATCTGTGTGACATGGTTTTCCCTAAGGTTACAGAGCGGGGGTAGACTTTCAAAAATTCAAGTTGACTTTGTGGTTGGTGGTAAGAGCTTGGCATCTCCGTTAAGGTGGGTGTCGGCCCTCATTTTCCTTCTGGGTGTCCTTTCCCATTTGTATAGGCAGCTCGGTGGCGATAAAGTACGTGCTACCACTGTTTCAGAAACACAACTGTGGAAGCCAGGGCACCATTACATTAAAGCTCTGAATGTAAACAGCAAAGTCATTTTCATTATAGTAACATAATTGACCCAGGCTGCACTAGGTAAAAACGCAAATTAAAATTCTGAATGCGTGGCTGTTGGTTGACATGGATGAGGTGACTTTATTCGTTGTGGGTTTTCATTATCGTTAACTCAGGGTTTGGTGTTTGTTTTCCTTGTCTCACTCCCAGCCTGTCCACATTGTTTGGGTAAGAGCAAGTGCATGTCTCTCGTTCTGTCAACAGCAAAACCTTCTGCGACCCCCTCTGAGGCACAAAACACCAGTACGTGGACGTTTCCAGTGTAGCTTTTTTAAAATCGTTTGATGAAATTTGAACTTTTTGTTGTTTGTTTTATTTTAAAATTGTCCATGGAGTCCACTCTGGGAAGCAGATGCTTAATTTTTTGAGTTGTGACAAGGTACTTGATGGTGACGAAGCGACAGTGAACAATTGAGTGTTGAAAAGCATTTTTATTTTTTGAGCAGCAATTTGTCAGGTCGCTTGCTGTATAAGAACATGAATTCTGATGTCATGGGACAGAATTCCAGCTTAGATCTAGGCTAAAAGTGTTCAGCCTCAACATTGTTGACATTTGGGGCTTGTTAATTCTCTGTGATGGGGGCTGTCCTACGCATCGTAGGATGTTGAACAGCACTCGTCCCTCCCCCTGTCCCCCAGGTGTGACAACTGTAAATGTCTCTAGACATTGCCAGATGTCCCCAGGGTGGAGAAAGGGGGGTATCAGAATTGCTGTTGGAGAACCACTGGTCATCTGAGAAACCCCGTGCATCGCTAAAAACCACCACTGCTCATCACAAATGCCTTTTCTGACAGCTCTACAAACTGTTTCGCCTATGAGTCCTGTACCATATAAATCTGCAAGCATTCACTTAAAAAGAGCTTACTAATTAGTGGAAGGTGATGAGGAGGTAGAAGGTTGGATTTTCCCACCCTTGCTGTCCTGTTGAGAAACATCTCATTTCCCCATTGATCTGTGTAGCTTTGGGTCTGTGGAGGACCGATGCGCATAGACTCCCCAGTTGGTAGAGCCATTGGGGTTTTTTTGAGATTTTGCTGGCAGTATAGCGATGTCAGTATCTCTTTTGTTCTACAGTACATTTTTAAAGTAGCAGTCATGGTTCTTTTTTCCCTTTTGGGGATGGTGTCAGGCACCCAGGTGTCTCAGGTAAGCCTTGTTGAGAGAAGATGTCCTTCCAAACGCGCATGGGCCAGGTGGGCTGCCTGTTTGCCATTGTTCACTCTCCTGGACGTGGGCCCCTTCGTCATTCCCAAGTGTGTGTTATCTCAGAGAGGACACTTTTTATTTGTTAAGCATCTTCTTCTGAGAGTAGTTGTGGCTGTCACCACTTTGGGATGATTCTTCTTTACATGCTTCCTTGGAAGAAAGCTGGAGCTAAAGAGATCCTCCTTTTCAGACGTAGGGTTGCAGGGTATTGGGAAGTGGGGACTAGAGAGGTGGGACTCATGAGGCATAAATCTAAGAACAAATTTCTGTCTTAATTTCCATCACTGCCGTTAAGGCTGCATGGTAAAGATGAATTTATCTCCGGGGAAGGTGGATTGTCTCAGCACATGTGCCATTCTCCGCCCTCGGGAGCCTCCCCGTACCTGAGAAGGGAGTCACCTGAGACCTTCGTTGGGGAAGGAGAGCACCCTCTCTCTTCCCTTTGCTTGGGAACGCTCAGTCGAACTCCCTGTGAACAGGACTGGGCGCCTGGGGTCACAGGAGAAAGCCTGTTTTTAGGGAGTAAAAGGCTTGCAGTCCTCGTTCTGGCTATGAGCCCCCGTGGCAAGCCACCCTCTCCTCTGTGAAATGGGATCCTCAGTGCCCACCCCTCCGGCCTTGGGTGTGTTCTGAGCGGATGGGGGACATCTAGGCACGCTGCCTGTCAGGATGAGAAGTAGACCGTGAGGCTGCATTATCCAAGTTCCTGGGTCTGTAGCATCTTCAGTAGTTGCGATCCATCCTCTCACTGCTTACTACTCTTTCCAGTTTGGTAGGATTTTGCTTTCAAAAAAAGAAGCAGCAGTTTGGGGTGCCTGGGTAGCTCATTTGGTTAAGTGTCCGACTGTTGATTTTGGCTCCGGTCATGATCTCGAGGTTGTGAGATCGAGCCCTGAGTGGGGCTCCCCACTGGGCAGGGAGCCTGCTTAAGATTCTCTCTCCCTCTGCTGTTCACCCCATGCTGTCTCTCAAACGAAACCAAAACAAAATAGAATAATAAAAAGAAGCAGCAGCAGCTTTCAAAATGGCCAAGCAAGGGATGGAGAAACTTGGTTGCCTCTAATAATGGACAGTGAACTTGCTTCACGGATCCTGGAAAACCAGAGCTGGGTGGAGGTGGGAGGTCCCCGGGGCCAGTTAGGGCTGTTGGACATCCCTGTTGATAGTTCTTAGCCTGACTGGGGGGCTTAATCACGTGGTCCACGTTGTAGCTGTGGCAAAGCCCCTTTATTATATGAGCGAGTTTTTCTTTTCAGTATGTATCGTAGAACGCTTTCTAGTTCATCTTTCTAAAAACCAGCTTGGGTTTGGCAGGAAAGCTTACTTCCTTCTCGTGTACCCAGACATTTGCCTGAGTATGCCTTTGCTGGGACATAAAATCGCACCTCTGGAAAAGTCTTTTGGTGACTCTCCTGGATTTTTGGGAGAGTGGGGTGTGCAGGGAGGGGTGAAAGGGTGGTGTCCCCCATCCAGTAGTTAAATCCCTTCCCCTCTGCTTGGCTTCTCTCATCTTGTAATCCGTGCCATGCTTAATTACCCCGTTGCACTTGCTTATGTATGCATCATTGCATTTCCCCCCCAGAAGCCGGACATAGCTCTTATTCTCTAAGTAATGATAGCAATTGCTGGTAGGGCAGACCTGTTCCTCATCCTTCTCCGAGCACATTTCTTATGGCAGGTGTCTAGTTCCTAATTAAGTGCTAATGAGCATGCCTAGTGGACCATGATGCTGCTGCCAGCTTCTCCAGTTTTATGTCTTGCTATTGCCAA
Source organism: Ailurus styani (assembly GCA_002007465.1). Taxonomy (NCBI): domain Eukaryota; kingdom Metazoa; phylum Chordata; class Mammalia; order Carnivora; family Ailuridae; genus Ailurus; species Ailurus styani. The sequence continues at coordinate 170,635 of LNAC01001110.1, forward strand.
GCTCTTAAAAGGTGACAGAGCAAGAATTAGTGTCTTTGGGATGACAGGAAGGTGATTTTGTGTGTAAAGAAATTGTTATTATGATCTCAAATGGTGAATGAGTAGTTTATACTTTCCAAGAATACTATTGATGCTGGCTGCTCTGACCTCTTCCTCCCCCTTTTCCACTTTTCCTCTGATTAGCACTGTGCTCCCCTTTGGAAAGAAGGAGAATTTCAAGAGAAGTTTGGCTCCTAAAGATTTTTTTAGAAGATGCTAGGAGTGGTTGAAAATTTACTGTCAACTGATGGTAGACACCAGTTTCTGGCTTTAAGATGCTGTTTTCTCTCCCTCTTGAGGGCAGGAAGCATGTTTAGGATTCAATTAAAGATCAGTGGTCTGGGTAGAAATCACTGAAGATCTGGCGTGAAGATTTAATATATTCAGTACACGCGAGGGGATAATAAATAAATGAGTAATTGAGTCCCAGGGAAGTGAGCACAAATCAGAATCTTAAGAATTTTCTAACATTACACCTTAGAAATTGAGCTTTAATCGTTTTTACTGTCTCATCAAAAACGAGTTTTATGTTGGACAGCTGAAATGTGGCCAGATTTATGGCTCAGGGGCCATATCTTTGATACTTTTTCATTTACTACAACATTCTCTTCAATATAATATATGAGAGCAATGGTACTTTTTAGTGTGAACAGATTTCAAACTTCTGGAATGGGTTAAGGGATAGAGGCAAAGGCATTTGGGAGTGGAGACGTGGGTCGCTGTGGGGAGAGTCCCACACCGTGGCTTCTCTGGGTCTCAGTGTTTCCCTCTGTGTCATTGAAGGCGTGGGTTTGGGGTATGGGGCTCAGGAGAAAGGAAGCGATAAACAGTCTCAGGCTACATTTCTTCCAACTGTGGTTTCTTCTAGCTGTCACAGCATGGCCCCCGGGGCCTCCCTCTCTGTGTGGTGGCACAGTGACTCGAGTGCAGCCATGAGGGTCATTCCTACGTGAACCCACACCCCTCTCGCCTGGTGCAAGTTTCCTGAACGCCCTGCACCTTGTTTCCTTCTGTGATACGGGAATGTTCATGCTTCCTCCTAGCTCCGTTGGGCTCAGTTAAATGACACAGGGGTATTAGCGAGCGGGAGGGGCATGCATAAGAGAGGCTAGATCTTTCTTCAGCCTTCCATTAATTTAAGGTAGTATTTTGGTTATGCTTCATCATACCTTTGTGGCAATAAGTTAGCATGAGAATATTGGGGAAAGAGTCACCTCATAACTTGTGACTAGTGGAAGTAGGATTAGTGCTTTGTAGGCTGTACATCTGTGCCTCCCACACTTTAACCTTCCCCAAATCAGGAGGAGTCCCGAATTCGGTGACATACTGGATTTATTCCCGGAGGTGTTTACAGGTGGAGTGCTAGCCTGGCTTGCTGCTAATCCACAGCCACACTCTGTGGGCAGGACTCATGCTGAAAGGAGGCAGCCTAGATAGATCCAGATTGTATTTTGGGAAGATGGGGAAAGATAACTGTATAGATGGATGCTTTTGATGAACTGAAAATGCTAATCACATGTTTTCCCCTTTCCTCCCTTTGTCTCTTTATTCCCTTCCTGTGTTTGTTGAACCTCCTGTTGTGTCTCCTCCATTGCGGGTACTTCTCCCCCTGGATGTTGCCGCCACCCCCACCCTCATCCTCTGCTCCTTCCTCTCTCATCTCCTCCCTCCCCTCCTCCCCTTCCTCTCATCTCTTCCTCCTCCTCTTCCTCCCTCCCCTCCTCCCCTTCCCTTTCCTCCTTCCCTTCTCTCACCTCCTCCCCTTCCTCCTCTCCTCCACCCCTTCCTCTCCTCTTTTCTTCCTCCTCCCCTTCCTCTCTCACCCTTTCCCCTTCCTCTCCCTCTTCCCCTTCACTCTCATCTCTTCCTCCTCCCCTTCCTCTCTCACCCTTTCCCCTTCCTCTCCCTCTTCCCCTTCCTCTCATCTCTTCCTCCTCCCCTTCCTCTCTCACCTCCTCCCCTTCCCTTTCCTTCTTCCCTTCTCTCACCTCCTCCCCTTCCTCCTCTCCTTCATCCCTACCTCTCATCTCTTCTTCCTCCTCCCCCTCCTCCCTCACCTCCTCCTCTTCCCTTTCCTCCTCCCCTTTCCTTTCCTCCTCCTCTTCTCTCCTCCTTTCCTCCCTCCTCTCCTCCACCCCTTCCTCTCTTTTCTTCCTTTTCCCCTTCCTCTCCCTCTCCCCCATCCTCTCATCTCTTCCTCCTCTCCCCTTTCCTCTCTCACCACCACCAACAGCAGCAGCAGTTGCAAGCTCAGCATCTTTCTCATGGCCACGGACCCCCAGTGCCCCTAACGCCTCACCCTTCGGGACTTCAGCCTCCTGGAATCCCGCCCCTCGGGGGCAGTGCTGGCCTCCTGGCGCTGTCTAGTGCTCTGAGTGGGCAGTCTCACTTGGCAATAAAAGATGACAAGAAGCACCATGATGCAGAGCACCACAGAGGTGAGAGGCCGGGCAAGCCAGATTAGGACTTGGTCCTAATACTCATACAGTGCTGCAAAGTTGTGTGCACCGCTAAAGAGAGCCCCACCCCATACAGAGAGCAAACAATGAGCTAAGAGGAACTGTCGCAAAGCTTGGCCACTGAAACACAGTCCTCCCTGGAAGTTTCCAGGGTTTGACGTGGGCATCTGGAGATTTCTCGATCTCTTTAGATTGCAGGCATCTTGACATCTTGGCAACTGCCTAGTTAATGCCAGTGGCCTGTACCATATTATGGAAAACTGTTAACTGCTTAATTGGGTAATTTTCAAAGAAAGTAATGTTGTTAAATGGGGCGAAATAAGAAGTTAAATTTGAAAGTGAATGTGTTCAAATGAGAGGTTTGATAATTGCATCTGTTACTACTTAGTTTCATAGGCTTTAATTCTAGTATGCATTAAATATTGGGCAAAATTGCACTTGACTAATTTTTTGAAGAAAAGTAATTTATTCTGTCAAGAAATAAAAAAATAGGCTTTGTGTATGGTTAAACTGTAAATCTTATGTTTACAAAATACTGTAATTTTCAGGAAATCACTGTATTAGGAATGTGCAATGACTTATATAAATAAAAGCCATTTTTAAAACTGTTTGGGGCTTGTGTTCTAATTATTCCCCCCTTTTTTTTATTTCTGTTCTTGCCTCTGTGTCTGAACGGGCATGTCTGTGCATTTCTTGGTAACCTCGGGAGCAGACAGAGAACCGGGCACAGTAAGTACTCGAACGCCTGCTGTCCATAAACACGTTACCCTTCCAGCAACGCACCCCAAGCTGCCTTTCTTTAAACACGGCCACAGACACGCATATGCTCCCTCCCTCAGTGACCTGGTTTTTTTCTTTTCTTTTCTTTTTTTTTTTTTTTCAATATGTCTGTCCACCCCTCCTCCCCTGACCTGTGTCTTTTTTTTCCCTTTTTTTTTTCTTTTTCTTCTTTTTTAAATAAAACTTTTCTGAGATGAGAGGGACATGATTTGGAGGCAAAGCTGTCTGCTAGGATTACTCACTCAGAAATACACTTTGATCTGTATGTGCCCCAGACTCACTTTAAAAACATGTTTATCGTTGCATTCTGACTCCAGCTTGCCTGTAGTTTTAAAAGAGTATTCGTTTTTGTCTTAAATCAGTCTTACAGGCAAGGGGTCACAATCCATATGTGAAATTGGTTAGTAATGTGTTATTTCTACCTAAACCATTCATTATCCTCTACAAATGCATCTTAGTTGCTAGGTTTCCATATCTAGGTTTCTTTTCGTAATTGTCCTTGGAGGGTGAACTTGAACTTAAATTTATTTTTGACCAAAGAACTGAGCGTCTGGGTAAGCTCTTGACAACAAGGAAACTCAGTGGACAGAGGCCCTGGGCTTATCAGCGTTCATTTTTTTCACCAGCCTAAATCTTACCCATTTTACATACTGCACGTTCAGTCTGTACGTGTATCTGCCAGTAAGCTGTGGGGAGATCGAATCTAAAATGCATCTCTCAAATGTTGTGGAGTAAATGGAGTGAGAAATTGGCCCCTTTTCAGCGAGGATAACCTACAGTTTTTGCCTCCTTTCCTCCTCCTTTCCTCTCCTTCTGAACATGGCAATATTTTGGCCAGGTTAAATCTAAATATAGTAGAAGAATTGGGATACCGAAGTTTTAAATCATTCTAATCCTTTTTTTAGGAGCTTTGGCGGGGGGTGGGGGAGGAGATCGGCAATTCATTTGCGTGGGGCAGTTCTTTTTCCCTCCTCTGTGTAGAATAGTGGCTACTTTAAAATTCTCCTTGAGACCTGTCTTGGTGTTCCTTTTGGTTTGTTTCATTTTGTGGTTTTTCTTGAGAGGGAGAGAGATGGGGGGTGGAGCCGAAGGGGCAGAGGGAGAGAGAGATTCTCAAGCAGGCTGCATGCCCCGTGGGGCTCCATCTCATGACCCTGAGATCAGGACCTGAGCAGAAATCAAGAGCTGGTTGTATACTTCATATATCAGGTTGCATTGGGGGCAATGGATGAGGGTGAAAAGATGGGGTAGCGAGTTTTAAAATTCTCCTAAGTTTTCTCTGGAAGATGTTGGGAGGGAAAGAGGGGAGAAAAAACTCCAGCTAGGGAATATAATACCCTACTCCAAAAGTACAAACCTAAGTAAACTTTGACTTTGATGGAGGTGACCTGTGTGTCTGTTGCTGTCTCTGTCACTGTAGATTGTCCTCTTTTGTGCCGTGTTCACTCAGTAGGGTGTCAGATTAAAAACCCTAACCCTGGACCGAAGAATAGAGATGGCAGAAGATGTTGAGAAAGCTCCCGTCCCGTAGTCTGCTGCAGGTTTTAATTTATTGAACCGATTCTGGGTTTGGAACTGTATTTCTAAATTAGCTTTCTGTTCTCAGTACTGTTTCATCTTAAATCACTGTGTATTTGTTGAGTGTTTGCGAGATGTAAGGCAACACAGGATATGTAGCTGTTGTTAGGGGTATGTAGGCACACGTATTACAAGCCCTTTCTCAAAGCACTGAGGAAAGGTGACAAAAATAGAAGATCTCAGACTGTAGGAAGTTTCAACAAGAGTTCTAGACAGTTGTGGAAAGGGGACCGTAGTATGTATTTCTCCGAGATGCCGTGGCAGGAGCAATGAGTTCAAGTGTCTGTGCTGAACCCAGAAGAGCGATTTTCCATAGCTCTGTGTGTGTCTGCATGTATCAAATAAGCTGTTTGTATTTTTGACTGACAGATGTAAGCAAGAACTTAATTCACTTGGGGAAGTGAAGGTGGGGTGGAGGAAGGGTAAGGAGTTGAACCCTCCAAGTGCAAAATAGTCCTTGAACTTCAATTGTTCTTTTAGGTCTTCAAGTTGACTTCACTGCCAGTGAACTTTCAAGTCACGATATGGTGGATACGTGGCATAAACCAATCTGTACAATACCATAACATAAATGGTTACTTAATGTGCTATTTGCATGTCTCTATCACATCAAATTTGTCACACATCTTAATGATAATTTGAGTGGACATTTTCAGAATAAGTATATATACTGTGTCTTCTACCTAATTATTATAGACCTCTCCTGGTGATGATGATATAAAATGGGAAAACTGCACTAATTTGTGACCTAAACATTTAATTCAGTCTATAGAGAGGAATGAAACTGTTCACTGTCCGCATAAGTGGGGTTTCGCTGCAGTTACGTAAAATGAAGTAGCTCTTTAAACTTGTGTAAAATTGAATATGAGAAGCAGCGGGTAATGAGCTGATGTGTACTGCTAGTGACTAAAATATTGTAGTACTTCTCTGTTTAATAAAGTGGTTCAAATTACGAAGTCAAATTTTACTTGGCAGAAAAAAATCAGTTGATGACTCTATATTGCTGCTGGTTTTTTGAGGGTTTTGTTTTTGTTTTTTGTTTTTTCAAACCAACAAGGGTTAAGGGCAGTGGTTTTCAAACCTTATGGTCTCAGGATCTTTACATCTTACATTAAAATTATTGATGACACTAGAGAATTTTTCTCTGTGTGGATTATATACTTTGAAATTTTTGTGGATTAAGAAATTAAAAAAAACCAACCATTTTCCAAAACAAAAAATTATAGTGAGAGGAGTGGTTTTGTTCTACTCATTTGCAGATATCTTCAGGGCCTGACAGAAGAGAGGCTAGATGTATTCTCATCAGCTTCTGTGTCCTCTCTGTTACAGTCCATGGTTTTGGTTGAGGTATAGGAAGAAGATCTGGCCCCAGAGAGATTTGTAACTGTCTCTGGGAACCTCAAAGATCCTTGGACCAAATGGAGAACCTCTGTCATAAATAAGACCAAGGAGTTCTGAAGCTTTCCACGCTAGTATATGGTCTCATTTTTTCCTGCTATTCTTTCTGTATTGAACAGACATGGTAATTACATGTATCAAGTACAGCGGTCAGGGACTTTAGACCCACAGGGAACGTGAGCTTGTATGGATTTTCACCTGCGAGTCTAAACCTGGTTTGTAGATAGTTGATGTTTGTTTATTTTTAGTGACAAAATTGTTATATTTGCTAGTTTAAGGTTATTTGTTAGGGAAACAAACGAGCCTTACTGTAGTCTGTCTTAATGTAGAACCCAAGAAAAAAATGGAGGTACTGTGAAAATAAGTGAAAATATGGACACTATTTAAACTTTCTTCTTTTTGAAAGGGATGAATGATACAGGGAATAACTTTTAAGAGATTTTATTTTGCTATTTGGCTGTTGATTTTAAATTAAGATCTGACTACTGGTTTTTACTAATTTGCAAAACTTGTTTCAAGCTTTTTTTTTTTTTTAACATAAGGCTGCCTGTCAGAGTGCTACAGTTGAGCAAAGAAATATGACATGACCTCACAAAAAGGACTTTATTTCTTACGTAGTAATAAAAACTTTGGATATTAATTAATGTGAAGATGAATTGCGTTCAGTTTTGGCTGAAGGCAATCTTCCAGTAAGTCTGCTTAAAAAAGACCTGGAATCTGAGAATTGACAAAGCATTGTATGGCTTTTGAAAAAACATGACAATGTGTGTTTTGATACTCATTCGTTTAACAAATATTTAATGACCACGTACTATGTGCCAAGCACTGTGTAAGGCACTGCATGTAGAGCTGACCCTTGAACCCCATGGGTTTGAACTGTGGGTCCATTTATGTGTGGATTTTGTTGACAAACACAGGATGGCACCATAAGTGTGCTTTCTCTTTCTTAAAATTTTCTTAACATTCTCTTCTGTAGCTTACCTTTAAGAATACAGCATAGCGCTTGTATACAAAATATGTAGTAATCAACTGTATTATCGATAAGGCTTCCCAGTCAATAGCAGGCTACTAGTACTTAAGTTTTGGGGGAGTTAAAAGCTACGTGTGGATTTTTGACTGAGTCGGGGGGTGCACCCTAGTCCCCAAGTTGATCAAAGGTCAGTTGGACTTGCTGCCATTTTGCAGTGATATCTTTCATGTCACAGCCACATATTTGTTAAATGAAAAACACTGAATGCCTAACACATGTGACCACTATTTGGAACATTTGGAAGAGGGAGGAGATGCTGGGGATAGGTGTCTGGGAGAGACTCTAGAGCACAGGGTCTGTGGACTTAGGCGGGGTACATGGGTGGGCTTCAGGAGATCCTTGAACCCCTCTAAAACTGTGCATAGTGTTCTGGATTGGACCTCTTTACCCTAATTGTGCAGAGAGATGATAACTTGCAGCAAATTCTCAAAAGGGGTCCCTGGCCCTGAAAAGTGTAAGTACTGTTAATGTATTTAGAGGTCATAACGGTGCAGCACCATCATCTTACCAATAAGACTACCAAGCTCAAGTTGGCTAGGTAGTTCTAATCATACAGCTAATTAATGGAGGTAGAGATTTAGATTATGTCTTTCTGAGGGACTTGGTTGTCATTCCCATAACTGACTTTGTAGAATTATCGAGTTCATCTTTAGAATGTATTTTAAAATAGTGATGACAGCCATCACTTTATTTAGTATGAGGTTGTGTCTTTATTTTGTGTTTCTTCTCTAACTTCTGCTTAACTAGTTAATTGGTAGGACCAGATCCTACTAGATCCTACTAAGGACACCCATGATTTTTTTCTCAAATCACTCAGCCCTATAGAGTGCAAGGAAAATGTAAGACATGAGTCTCTTTGGAGAATACCTTACTGTTGGCCTTTTTCTGAAATTTTACTTCTTTGAATATCACATTAGCTCCCAGTAGCCCTTGGGCATGGGGTGATAAAAAGAACACCGGTTTTGGACAGTGTCCGACCTTGTGGTGTTCTGGCATGGACCAGGTGTTTCAGCCTTTCGAACTTTGCCCCAGCCTCCTCTATAAATTGGTGATGGAGGCTGCCTCCCAGGGTGAGGGGTTTTAGGGACCACGAACGGGAAGTCATCAGACATAACATGGAAGCCTTTAGGAATGTCCTCCCCATCCTCTCTACCTGCAGAGTAGCACGACAGCCATACATGCATGATTGGTCATGCTCCATGTGGTTACTGGTGGTTTCTTTTCCTGTTTTCAAGTGTGGGGTGCAGTTGTGGAGATGCGGGCAGTGCGGATGTTTCTCAGTGTGGAGAGCAGGAGACTGACACAGCCCATCTTGAACTCGGTCAGGCTCATGATACTCAAGTTCATCAAAGGAGGAAATGTTTCTGCCTGTTTATGAATTTATCTCCTGACTTATTTCAAGGAATTGCCTGGAAGTGAAGGATAAAACTGAGATGAGTCACCTAAAATTTCAATATTTAGGCACAGGGAAAAACACTAAGTTTTCTTCAGCAGTTGTCTCAGCAGATTTCCTTTTTGGCAAAATTTAAAACTATGTGCTTAAAAAATAGATCCGCTGGGCAAACTGCTCACTGCATCACTGCTGTGAGAAGGGTGAAGCCCAAAAGAAAAGAAAGTGACCCTGGTTTCTAGATGGTCGGGAGTGGTCTGTCCTGTACGGGTGGAGGTGTGTGTTCACTATGGAGGCCGTAACTCATGGGGGGATATTGGGGCCCGTGTGTAACTGGAGAATTGTTCAGGTTTTATCTCACTGTGCTTTCAGTGAAGATGGGGCATCGGGCATCTTGACTAAAAAACCAGAAAGCAGATAGAAAACATTACCTCCCTCCGAAACACTTTTCAGGTTTCAGTTTGTGCTCTGTAATTAGGAAACTTAACGCCCACCATTTAGAGCAGGTTTTTAAAAACGTTATTTTCCTTTTGGCCCCATGATCATTTATATCATTCCCTCAGAAGCCTAGTAAGCAAGAAACTCAGGGTCTTCGTCTTTTAGGTGAAGAGAGGTGGAGGTGAGTGCCAGTAGATACAGGTATCCAGGTGAACTCACAGGCAAGTCCTGACCCAGGGCTTTCTGGTTTCTTGTACTAGGAAGTTTGTCCTCAGGGACTGGAGAACAAAGAGGGACAGTGACAGCTAAGCTGCTCTATGAAAACTGCTTTTAGAAACGGTTTGAAATACAGATTTGATTTTTGCTTGTCACCAAGGTCCTGATGAAGAGAATGACATTGTCATGAGGGCATTTCAAAGTTATTTTGAAATAATTATATTTATTGTCAGCTCTAAATGTGTGTGTGTATGTGTGGCGTGTTTTATTTTTCTTTACGTGGTGTGGTGGAAGGGCAAGCTGGGGGTTTCACTAGTGATGCCGGGGGTATCTATCTCCTGCTCTAGTGCATCCCTCAGCTCACCTGTTTACTGGGTCCGTATGCCTTCCACACGGCTCCCTTCCTTTCTGGGAGTTCTGACTGAACCAACCACTCATCTGCATCTGGTAGCGTCTCACAGTTCCCAGATCGACGTGCGGTTCCTCCCCGTATTTTGTATTCAAACTGTATGAAAAATCGATGTGTGTACCCTTCAGACCCGCCTCATAGCCAGGGCTCCTGAGATGCGATGCACTTGCCAAGTGGACCCATTTCCACACTTCACTTTCTTACCCTTCTCCCTGTTGACAAGTGGGGATCCCGTTCGTTTTAGGGGTTAAAAACGCATTTGTTGAAATGTCAGGCAGAATCTGAATGACCCGTTGGACTGTGGTGAAAAGTACAGCGCAGGGTGACGGCTTAATTGGTACCAGGTGTAGATGGAGAAGGCACACAGATGTGATGGGGGTGCGTCACTACCTAATTGTTTTAATGTTCACCGAGAAGTTAATTGTCAGTGTAGAGTGTGCTAGCAAATTAGGTTCCCACTGCCTGAGTGTAACTGAGGATAAATGAGGTGTCATGAGTTTCCAGTCTGTACCTCTGACACAAACACTTTTCCTGCGGGGAGGAGAAACTTCCCAAGGGGAATCAGCATGGCAGCTAAAGAAATCCATTTGAATAATGTGCATTATTTTCACATTAGGGAAACCTGTCTAGCTTTTGCTGTCTCCATGAGCAGGTTTTCCTTTCAGATTTGCTGCTGGTGGCTTTAGGGTTTAGACATGGTTGGCAGAAGACTTGCTTTGAGGTCTCAGAATCGATGAAGGAAACATGAAGGCTCGTAACGAGTGTTCTGGTAACACTGACAGGGTAACATTCCATTAAACCTGCTTTCTTTCATATTTTCTGGAGTTTACCTTCCAGAATATCTCCGTTTACATGAACAGCCATTACTGTTAAATTGCTAAAGAAAAGTGGAAGTCTTGGAGCCAGCGTAGAAGGATGGGTTTTTATCCATGTTGAAGCATCTGGGTCCCTCTGCCTCAATCTTGAGTGGGGATTCAGACATGCAATAGAAACATCATTGTCCAGAATGGTGAGCATAAAGGTAACACAGTGTCCAAATTGTGATGTTTTCTTTTGATTTAACTGAATTTTCTCTCGAGTACAGCAGGCTCGGATGCTTTAACCATTGGAAGTTCTTATAAGAAGGTATGGTGTAATGATTGCATTTGGATGTTTGTTTTTGCTTTAAGAGAATAGTTGTGCACTTCTGCCCGCTAGGTTCAAACACTGCCAACTCTCTAGTTAACTTGCACTCAGAGAACGACAGCAGAGGAAAGTTTCGATATGTGTGCTTATAAAACGTGGTTTACCAGTTAGATGATGTGGTCTGGATTTGGTGACTAGAAGGAGCGTATACAAGCTGTAACATGAGAAGATCTGCTACTTTTTCTTTTCTGAGTGGCTCTTTTTTTTTTTTTTTTTTTTTTTTTTGTCTGAGTGGCTCTTTCAGTCTTACAACCGTTTCTTAAGCATCACGCCACTGTGAGTGAGAGAAATGACCCACAGGAAGCATATAGTAATGGTAGCCAGCAGTTGGCCTGTGGTCAGTGAAGGTGCACACTGAGATCTTTACATTCTCCAGGTTTTTTAAGAGAGGAGAGTTCCCTTGGGGTGCATGTTTTCTCAGTCCTTGCCCCTCATCTCTTCGTTTCATGTGTGGTTTCCACCTGTAAATGGAGAGAAAGGCACACCAGTGGGGCTAACAGGTCTCCTGAACCCTCTTTCTGTCTCTGGTACTCAACACTCCAGGGGGGATCTTTTTTCTCCAGAGACCTGTCAGATATACCTCTCCCTTTATTGTTTTACTTGGCTGCATTCCCACAAGTGTGCGCAACATGAAAGGTACAGAAACTGATCATGGTTTTAGAATTTTAGTTTGTTTTGCAGTCCTAGTGTGTTTTCTGACCTTGATTTGCTCAGATTCGTAATCTCCCCTGTGGGCTGTGTAAATGTCCAATTTTGAGCTCTCGTGGAAGACACAAAGTAAATATGATTTTGTTTAGTTAAAACAATTTTAAAACAAAGGAAAACTTTATATATATATACAGTCTCAAAAATCCTAGACCTCAGGACATTTGTAATACAAATCTGCCCAGTAATTATCGTTTTTGAAAAATTCTGGCACTTAAATTTTACCAGCTGCAAGGTGAATAAAACATTGAGTTTCTTGGCTAGCGTTAGAATATATCAGTCAGTGTGGTAATACTAGTTCTCATGCTGATCAAAAAAAAAAAAACACAACAAACCTCTGATTCACAATTAAATATTTATTTGGCAGATTAAATGTTTGAAAATGAACTTTACTTGATGAATACTGTTTGGTAGATTAAAGGCTTTCAAAATACAGACTCTGGGAGGAGACTTCTGGTGGCAGCTAAGTCTTCAGAGCTTCTAGCGGCCATGATGTCACGTGAAAGGGTGCTGTGCATCTCTGGACTGCTTTGTTGCTCTCTGCTGAGGCTTGTTTTGGTGCGCTTCTTGGGTCATAAATGGCAGGATTTGTGAGTGGAAAGGCAGACATTTGGGACTGTTTTCAGGTCATTTTAATGTCGAATATAATTTTTTAAATATGTTTATGGTTTTCATATCATGGCATAAAACCGAGTGTGTGTGTGTGTGTGTGTGAGAGAGAGAGAGAGAGAGAGAGAGAGAGATTGGGAGGGACACAGAGACAGAGACTGTGGTTTGTGAGGGGCGGTCAGAGAAAGCATGCAGCGTGCATTAGGCATTATTATGTCACATTAGAAAGTTAAATGGTTAAATGTTAATGGTTAAAGAGCCATTGTGACTCTTAAGTGATAAGTGTGTGGGGACAACTATTTTACGTACATAAATTGAGTATAAGAATCACTCCTCTGGGAGGGGAGACGCCTTGCCTTAATGGGAAGAGCTTGGTTACTTTAAGTAAATTGCCTCCCCTCTCTGGTCAGCCTCCAGATTCAAGTGGGGAGGTAGACGAAGAAGATGAACAATAAGTCTTTTAAGGTTGCTTTGGCCTCTTCAAAGGTGTGATTCTAATTACCTTCTGTGTTTCCAGTGCACAGGTTTTGAGAAAAAAAACTTACAGTCAAGCAACCTTAGTTACATTCTTTTGCAAATGGCTTCTTCTTAAATGTTGATTAAATGCTAAACATTAATGTTAAATGTGGTACTATCTTACTCTAGTCCAGGAGATCTAACAAATTAAGATAGAATCAAGATATATTTTGAAGATCCAAATGATCTTCATTCAATACCCAGGTATAATCTCTTTATTCTTAAAATGAGTATAAAATGGCTCATAATGACCATCAGTATGATGGTTATTCCACCCCTGGGTCGTGATGAACATAAGCTGGTGTGTGAGGAAAACACAGAGCATGAGGGTAAAAAAAAAACAAAAACACTTCTGGTGTCATGAGACATCCAGTAATACCTGTGAAGTCACTTTTGCGTTTCTGAGGAGCACACAAGGGAACCATGAAGATTAGGGTCACCTAGGCAGTCGTTAACCAAAACAGCTGTTGTTGCTGACAGTGAAGTTCATTAGGCTGGAACCATTTGCTTAAATCAGGAACGACAATGAAAGCAGTGTCAGGGCTGGAAGATGCCAGGGACAATTACACAAAGAAGATCAAGTTCATGGGAACAGGGGTAAAAGGAAGTGGTCCATTTTGGGCGGGGCTGCCTCATGAACCAGATTCCCACCCCCCCCTGGCTCCCGACTATGGCTCCCCCAGGCCTTCCCAGCCCACAATCTTTGCTGCCTTGTTTTGAATCCATTTTATGACATCAAAGGTACGATGAGACACTGTGTTTTGCAACTTGTCTGAGTCTGCCATTTTGAATGGAGCCAATTTTCACATAAGTGGCGGTGCTAATTACTAGCCCTGTCCAAATTTAGAGGAACTTCCAGAGCTTTTCAAAACCTATTCAGATTATAGGCCTCATTTAAGCCGTTCAAGCGAGAATTACAGTAGTAACTTCTAACATGTAGAAGCAGAGGCCCCAAAGCTTGACAGGCTTCTGGGTCCAACTATAGAAATGTTAGTGTTTCTTACAGAAATTGCATTGTTGCTAACAGAAGCGTAGTTTACTTTTATGTTTACAATACCACTTGACTTCATTATAAAAAAAATAAGATCATTAAAATGCTATCTCTGAATGGCTGAGCGGTTTGGATGCTCAGTGCTGGTTACAGCAGGAAGGCTGCGAAGGTGACCCTGTGGAGAGAGACGTAACTTTAAAGTTGCCGGTGGACACTGAGTCCATGCCACATTCTTCTGGGCACTGGGACTGATGTAAAGTTGAGTACTCTGTGATGCCACCTCAGTGCCTCCAGTCACAGTCTGGACGAGGAGACTTTGTAGAGCTGATAAAATCTAGAACCCAGGCAGGTGTATTGGGACGCTGTTAACACCTGAGTGCAAGCTGCTACTCCCTTCCCGTGGCTCTTGGTAGTGCAGGTTAGCACTTTCAGAAGTTAGGTTAAGTTTCCTGTGTCCTATCAGCCGGGGGGTCTGGGTCAGAGGGGTTCGTTTTTAACAGACATTTACCATTATCATTAGTGGAGGGATCTAGCCAGTTCACCTTTCAGTCCCACACACTGTGCTAAAGACATTCCTCTGAGCTACTCTGTATTGAATTGCAGGAGTCCCTCCCTTTGCTTTTATGTAAGCCTCCTGCATTTGTGTAGCTTGACCGGTCATGAATCAAAGCTCAGCTCGTTTCAGTGTCAGCCCGGGCAGTGGGCAAAGAGGCTTCAGATGGCTTCCTAGTCCTGTTTTGATTTCCTCCTGTGTGTGGTTGAGCTGAGCTGGGAAGGGTCCCATGGTGGGGTCCACAGTTTTCATGAGGGAGCTTAGAGACCCAGCTACCTGCCTGATTACCTTGGGCTGGTTAGGGGTGAAGACACCACCACCCCCCCCCACACACACCCAGCTTTTAAAAATTTGCTTCTGGTAGATGCCATTGCATTAGAGGTGGTCTGACTTAAAGGTTTTCCCCCCAGCTCCTTCTATTTTAAATTGTGGCAGAGAAAGGGAACATAATTGTCTGTTGGCCCTGGACATCCCCCTGGTAGTTCTCCAGCGTCTTGCAGAAATTGGGGTTATCTGGGCTTTGTGCAGGAGGTTTCTGCACAGCGCCTTCAGTATTGTTCAAGGCAGTAACACATCACTGAACAAATTGCCCCCTTGCATATGCTAATCCTGTACTTAAAAGGACTCATTGTATCATGTTCTGATGCTTTAGCCTGGGGGGAGATGGGAATTGAAGGGATGTCAGTGCATGTCACGTGACCCCCAAATATCCAAAATACTTGTTTTCTTTGGGTCAACAGTTCGTACTCAACACATGGGAATGAGAGTATTCTGCGTGGCTGGTAGAAAATATTAGACCTTGTTTCCGCTTTTGTGTCGGGGACCTGGCCTCACTGTTGAAGATTCACTGGCTCAACCACTCACTTTGGGTCTTGAATTTCAGTGCTATTGGCGAGGAACACTAAATCTTATTTTCAACAGTAAATTAAAAGAATTCAAAAGAGTTCCTTCATTGTTGCTGTGGAAAATGTGATTTGCCTTTTAGGAAGCCATGCTGTTAATCCCACCTGCTCTCTGTGTGTCTTTTTCGAGGGGCACACACTGTTACAATCACAGAATACGCCTGATGGAATAATCTCAGGCTCCACTCCTAGCCATTTATATTCTTGACCAGGAAATTTTAGTGGGAAAGAATAAAAACACATCCACATGTAAACCGCAAGCTCCCATCTCTCTCACACTATAAAGAATGGAAGAGCATTTTGAGTAGGGCCTGAAGGATCCAACAGGCTCTGGAAGGTTTCATTGCATAGTCAGGATCTCCCTTTTAAGTGCTTAAAACCTCTATAAATGTTTGCCATCAGTCTTCCGATGAGATGAATTACATGGAATGAAAGGTGGTGTAGGTATCACCTTTCTGAAACAGCTGTCACATCCTGGTTGGGTTTTCATATGTACAGAGAGACCTGGGAAGGAATCTTTGATTAACTTTTTCTTTTTTTATTTGTCTTGCAGAGTAATTCCCTCTTGGTCCCAGATAGTCTAAGGGGCACCGATAAACGCCGAAATGGGCCTGAATTTTCCAATGACATCAAAAAAAGAAAGGTGGATGATAAGGACTCCAGCCACTATGTAAGTAAATAAAGGACTTGAAACAGTATTTGTTTTAGCTTATTTGGTCACTTTCTAAGTGAGCATACAAGCATACGCTAAGATCTTAGTGATAATTCCATATTGTTTCAAATAAACTAGCAGGAGGATAGATTCTTATACGGGTACCATTTTCCTCTAGAGCTGTAAACTCAGTGCTTCCAGGCACATGATTACATTTTAGGCTTCCTGCCTAAGTTCCTCGTAAGAGGGGATACCAGCATGCAGGACGGGGCCTGCAGCCTATGCCTTTGCATGCCCTGCTCTTCATGGGACCTTGCCCTTGGTTTGACACTCTCTTCTCACCATCTTCAAATTCTCAGTTCTTGAACCAAGGTTTGCATTTTCATCTGTCCTGGGCCCTGCAAATTTGGTAGCCTATCCTGCTAAAATAATCAGGGTAAAAACATTGGTGTCACAAAATACTTTTTTGGATGCTATTCTGTTGACTTATTCAGGTTTATATTCGGTCTTGAGGCAGAGTTCATTCTCTCGAACAACGAGCAGTTTGGCCACATAAGTCCGTGGTAAAAACAGAAAAAACCTTGGAGGCGTCTAGATCAGACCCTGCAGACTGAGAATGCATGACTGTGAAGGGAGGGCTCTTGACTCACATCTAGCTGGAACCACATTTCACAAGGAAAGCAAACCAAGCCAAATGGCAACTGGCTCGAGTCTGAGGGTCATAAACATTGCAGTTGATGTCTTGGAGTTTTCTTGTGTATCCCCAAGTGCGTCTGTTTCATGATGGACACATTCTCGGGAACAGTATGAGAGTAGAACACAGGATTAGTCTACTTCCCATTGCTTTTGGAAGAAGCGTCCACCTCTGGCTGGCCGGCGTGTTGGCGAGATGGGGGTTTACACACAAGGCCTCTCTGCCTCCTGGTGGCTGGTTCGAGCCCATAGTTAACAATGGCTAGTGTTTCCTGAGCGACAGCTTATTCATGCCACATACCTCGTGCTTTTACATGGACTGTTTCATCTGACTCTTAAAACTGAGCTCGGTACCAACACCTCCACTGTAGTTAAAGAAACTGAAGCACAGAGCCTCTAAGTGATTGGCCCAAGTTCAGAGTTAATAGTGGAGCCTGGAGGCAGTCAGTCTAACTGCAGAATCCGTGCTTTTCATCACTATGCCAGGACCTCCAAACTGAGGGCCTTGGAGAGGTTTTTTTGTTTTGTTTTGTTTTTGTTTTTTTAAGATTTTATTTATTTATATATTTATTTGAGAGAGAGAGAGACAGCCAGAGAGAGCACAAGCAGGGAGGACAGGGAGAGGCAGGCTCCCTGCTCATGGGGCTCAATCCTACAACCCTGGGATCATGACCTGAGCCGAAGCAGATGCCTAACCAACTGAGCCACCCAGGCGCCCCTTGGAGAGGGTATTTTGCCAGAGGTCCTTGTATTGGTCCACACTGTGGCCTATGATAATGTTCTTAGAATTTGGAGTTTTAGGTTCTCCCCATCCCAGTCCAAGCCTTTGTAGCACATAATGTTTGCCCCTCACCGTTGCCCACAGCCGGTGTCCCCTGCACGTACTTTTCTATATGGCATCAACTGTTAATAAACTAGTCAGAAGGTCCATGACATGCAGAAATTTGAAGTTGCTGGTAATACAATTTTGAGTTGTGCATGAGGCTAGTGTAGATATTGAGTAGTGAGTAATCTGGAATCCAAAGCTCTGCATTACTGTTTTATAACCTTCTCATATTAAGTATGCCCAGATGTATACGTAGTTCAGGGCGATGTATTGAGATGATGTTGGAGAATCTAGGGCGAAGTCCTCAGACCTTAGCTCTTGATAACCAGGCTATACTGTACTGTGAAGGTTCCCTTTTGCAGAAGGATCCGAAACAAAGCTAAGGTCGAAATTACAGACTACTCAAAAACTCACTTCACAGCCCCATTGTAATAAAATGAGTTGTTTGCTCCTTTTTAATAAATTTTTTTTTAAGAGAGAAAACCTCTTGGCTTATATTTTTTTCACCACCACCATCTTTGGGTATTTTTTTTTAAGATTTTATTTATTTATTTGTCAGAGAGAGAGAGAGATTATAAGTAGGCAGAGAGGCAGGCAGAGAGAGGAGGAAGCAGGCTCCCCGATGAGCAGGGAGCCTGATGCAGGCCTCGATCCCAGGACCCTGAGATCATGACCTGAGCCGAAGGCAGAGGCTTTAACCCACTGAGCCACCCAGGCACCCCAAGATTTTTATTCTTAACATGAGGTTAGATCTTGGTACATTATCCCAGCCAAGTAGATAGCTTCGTTGTTTTTGGTGTTCAGTGTTCCTTTTTTTCTTCAGGAATTAGCAACCCCATGGGAACATGGTTGAAGTTTGTCTTTATAATTACAAATTGTCTGTGAACACTAGATTTGTTGGCTATCTTCAAGATGATACACACAAAGCAATGACATAAAATCATGTTCTTAATTTGACATCCAGTAGGAAAAGAGCCCTGATAGAAGGCCATGGGCGGATTTCAGATTATAAGAGAGATGCAGCTGTTGCAAACATTTATTGAGCTCTTACTCTGCACCCAGTGTTTGCAGCTTGCCCTCACCCGAATGATCTTTAGATCAAAAATGCTTTAGATCATATTCTACTGCAACAATTCCTGCCTGCGGCTTTGGGTAGCCCCCGTGTCAGATAAGGGGGAGGATGGCAGTATTAATGAGTAATCCTGGCAATCTGAAAGGGGACCTGTAGGCATGTCCTGGGCCATTTTTCAGAGAGTCTGCTACCAGGAACTATAGAAATGTAACTGGGCCTCCAACCCTTTAATAAACGGCATTAACATCTCTCTTTCCAGGATAGCGATGGTGACAAAAGTGATGACAACTTAGTTGTGGATGTGTCTAATGAGGTAACTACTCATTTTGTCAACCTTTATTTTCAGAGTGACTTTTGAGAAACAGAAAGTGGAGCCATGGTATTTTGGTTTCTCACAACTTTGCACATTAAAAACTTAGTGGTCATTCACAGATGGGAGCGGTAGTGGTCTGACAAGAACTTTTGTTTCCTTTTTAAAAGAAATCTGTTTTCCCAGTCATTTTGGATTCCTGGGTGCCTGGTGCTCCTTTCCTTCCTGTGTCCTCTGAGCAAAGTATTTGAGCATGAGGGCGCATAGGACTGTTCCTGGATGTCTTTTCCTATGTGATGTCTTCACAGGTGTGCTTGCAAATACCATCCTGTGTAATTATAACAACACTGCTAATCAGGGGGCACACTCCCAAGTCCCCCAGATCCGAAGGACTCAGAGTGTCCTTTAATTCAGAGAATTTGTGTGGAAATAGAGTCCCTAAAGGGCAAGGTCCATCCGTTATAAGTGAAATCACACAGGCTTTGCTTATCCTTGTCGAGGACCCTTCTTCTCCGCGAGCAAGCCCCGCCCATTCACCCAGGGAAAACGGGATCGACAAAAACCGCCTGCTAAAGAAAGATGCTTCTAGCAGCCCAGCGTCCACGGCCTCCTCGGGAAGCTCTACTTCTTTGAAGTCCAAAGAAATGAGCTTGGTAGGTCTCATGAGCCGTCACTTTGCCTACGTGCAGTGTGTTTTACTTTGTGGTTCAGAGGACCCTAGATTATTTGAAATGTGGGCTTTTACAGAGTGAGAGGTATATTTTTAAGTGTTTAAAAGTGAGACAAATCCTGCTCTTTGCCCACACGGTGTTTCCTTTCTCCCTCTTGGTAGTGTCTTTTGGGCCATGATTAGAGAGGGACAGCAAGCTTCCACGTCCATTGCTTTATTTAGGGGATGTGCAACCTCATAGGAAGTTGAAGTCCTGAGTTCACCTTATTTTAGACTGATCCACTATGTTGGGGCATGTTGGGATTGGGTTTGGAGTCAGAATGGGGATGTACTCAAACGGCCCCCGGAGAAGCCTGGAACAGGTGCAGGGAGGGCGGAGCCTCCGGGTCTGCCTTCGACCATTCAACAAATAGTGTGGAGCGTGTCATCTCTTAACTCACAAAAACCCAAGCCATAACCGTTCTGCATTTGATTCTTATACAGCCTTCCTAGGCATTATCCCATTTCACCCATGGGAAGGAAAGCCTTCGGAGCTTGCCAAATTTACACTTCCTGTCAGGTCCAAGGCCAGAGGGAGCTGAGGTCTCTTCCTAGCCCCATGCATGCTGTTCGCTGCTCACAGCGCTCCTCATTCTGGTATTTAAAGGGAAGAAAGGTTGAGATGCAGAGAACGATGCCCTGGGACCCTGTTAGTTCCCACTTCTGAAGGCCTCCGTGTTAGTGGGTCCACCCCCGTTATGTAGTCAAGTGGGCGGCGGTGCTTAACTCCTCACACGTCTCTCAAACGGGTAAGAATCCTTCTAGGGCTTTTGCCTTTGAGATGCTGGTTGGTTTCTCATCAGATTCACGGCACTGCTGCCTCTTGCTAGTCTCAATCCCACTGCCACTAAAAGGCAAGGTTAGAAAAGGGATCCTCCCTCTGACATTCTTGGTGACCCGGCCATTTGTTTCTGAGTGAGTGGGAATTTTTCGCTGGGTGGTCATCGTTCTAACTTGGCCTGGATCCAAAGTCCACACGCTTGATGGAAAAATACTTTTTAAAATAAAATCTGCGGAGGAAGAAGTGTGATCATGTTCTGTGTCTCTAGCTGGAGTTTTAATTCTGGCAGGAAGAGGAAAGGTCAACATTTCTCGCTCACAAGTTAATGCTGTCAACATTGTGTGGATTTATGAAAATTGGCTGAGGGAGTAGCTAGAAGGTGCCCAGTGTCCCAGCTGCTGTTGTGATAAATTGTGTAATATGGCTTGGATTAAAAATAATACTCATTTAATTTGTTTAATGATACCAGCATGAAAAAGCCAGCACGCCTGTTCTGAAATCCAGCACACCGACGCCTCGGAGCGACATGCCAACGCCGGGCACCAGTGCCACTCCAGGACTCCGTCCAGGCCTCGGCAAGCCTCCAGCCATGGACCCCCTCGTTAACCAAGCGGGTAGAGCCTCGCCTCTCGTTGTGTTGTGTTTTGTTTTTCCCTTTCCCGGCTTGACTCTCATCGTCTGTGCACTCCTGACGCCATTTCCCCATGAATATGAAACACACTCAACTGCCTGCCTCCTTCCTATCCCTGAAAAGCTGTGATAAGAAACAGATGTTTGTCCTTAGGTTCAGCAGCTGCACCCTGTTCGGTCTCCGACTGTTTACATTTGGCTTTCTTTTCTCCCCCAACCCCCCAATAATCCAAATCCTAAGGACTTAATAAAGTTTCCGATAATTATTCCGCATGTAAGCTCCTTACCAAACTATCACGGCGTGTCTGAGTTCGCTAATACTGACTGAAACGGCCGGCCCAAGTGTGCTTCTTGCTTACTTGAGTTGGCCCGTTTTCTCCTGGTCCCTCCCTCAGGAATCCATGGTTTCTCTGTCAGTAGAAATTGGGAGGGTTTCACTGAGCCCTCAGCCCGAGAATCAGTTGGTAACTTCTAACTTTATCTTCCTTAACACCTTGGGCCCAGAGGAAAACAGGCCCCAGAATATTCCTCCTAAACCCAGGCTTTGGTTTAGGTAGTAAACCCAGGGTCAGGTTTTCACTTGGAAATGGCAGCAGGGAATGGAAAGTTTAGACTGAAGGAGAAATCTTGGATTTTACCAAAACCTTCTTTTGGAAAAAAAAAAAAAAAAAAAAAACCTTCTTTTGAGATTAAGTCAGGTAAACAGGTAGTGTGCTGTGCCTCTGTTTGCCCTCTGTGAATTGGGTACAATACTGCTGTTTAATTTCAATTGTCTGGTTTCCCTGTGGTGCCGAGTCAAGGACGAAGTGCGTGGGCAGTGCTTCCCCTGGGGTCTGTTCTTCCCCGGAGATGAATTGGGCTCAGTTGGTGGTGAAGAAACCACCCCCAAGCCACACACACACACACACCCTCTCACCCTCTCATCCTCACCTAAGACTTCCTCCTTGTCCTTGCCCCTCATGAATGGCTCTAGAGTGACTCTGGAACTGACGGTCAGGCTGGACCACAGCAGCCGGCTAAGTCACGTCACGGGGCTTTTGCTTCCTTTCAGCGGCCGGCCTGAGGACGCCGCTGGCGGTGCCCGGCCCGTACCCGGCCCCGTTCGGGATGGTGCCCCACGCCGGCATGAACGGCGAGCTGACCAGCCCCGGCGCCGCCTACGCCAGCCTGCACAACATGTCCCCGCAGATGAGCGCGGCCGCCGCCGCCGCCGCCGCCGTGGTGGCCTACGGGCGCTCCCCGATGGTAGGTGCCGGAGGTGCCGTGGGCGGGCCGGCGGGCAGGCCAGGCCCGGGTCCCCCGCCCACGCCTGCGGAACAGAGCCCCAGTGTCCCCGCGCCCCGCCCGCTGCCCTCAGCATGCCGCTGCATTAAGTTAGGGCGCAGTGCTTCTTGGTTGACTGTTCTTGTGGATGAAACAAGGCAGTGTTTCGGAGCTACTTTGGCCGTTCAGGGGACATCTGGTTTTCTCCCCCCAAGCAGATTTTTTTTTTTTTGGAAGGCGATGGAATGACTCAAGTAGCTCACAGAAGCCTTTTCATTCATTTTCTTGAGGGTTTTTTTCCCCCCTCTTTAATTCTTAGGAAAAAAATATTTGAGAAGCTGTAACGTTTTCTTTCTGTGCCTATATTATTCTTTAAACCCAACCGTGTGACTCAGGTGTAAGCAGTGATCTCAGGGCAACAGCAAGAAAACAGAGGTGACTGAACCCTGGGGCAGCTTGCCCATCTTCTTGCCCAGCCTTGGAAAGAGCCTCATTTTTCACTGGAAAGATACAAAACCGTAAGCAAAGGGCAGAATCGACTATAATCCTTGATTGCATCATGGAAAGGAAACCTGTAGCAAATAGAAGTCCCTATATATTTCTCTTGGCTCTTTAGAATAGGTCATGTTGGGTTTTCTTGTCTCCCGTCTTCAGATGGCATGACCTCCAGCAGTTTGGGCTGATAGTGAAGTTTGTGGGGTTTTTTTCCCTTACGTTGCACTAGTAAGAAAAGCTGTGCATTAGAGGGTAAGATAGTTTAAAGCAAAGTGGGCAGCTGAGGGACAAGATACCTTCATTAGGGCGCACAGAATAGGGAATCCATGAATGTTTAAGCAGTAATTTAGACCAGTGGTATGAAACTGGGGGCAATTTTGCCCCCCTAGATATGTTTGGTAATATATAGAGATAACTTTTGATTATCAGAAGTGGGGAATGCTATTGGTATGTAGAGCGTAGAAGCCAGGGGTGTTGCTAAATATCCCAAGACAGCCCCAAACAACTGCCTGGCTCAAAACATTGATAGTGCCAAAGTCGAGAAGTCCTGACTCAGCACACTGTTCTCTGTACTTGCTTGGACAAGGCAGGACATCCCGAGTCCACAGGAAGTAATTACTATGGGAAGCTGGTTCTTGATGTGCAAATAGACCACACTCCCACCAACCTCCCCCAAAAGTAGTGTGGCCTATCATTTTTACAGGTGGTTATATTACTTCTGGTGTTGTAATTTAGCACATGTTACTATTCCTGTTTACATTGCTTTGGAGATGTGGGAGCTTCTAGTGAAAAGTCTTTACAGATGTTCACCAAGTGGTACTCTGCATAAACTGAGTCTTCAGTGTCTCATTTTTGTTTCCAGGTTGGGTTTGATCCTCCCCCTCACATGCGAGTACCTACCATCCCTCCAAACCTGGCAGGAATCCCTGGGGGGAAACCGTAAGTACCTCTAACTCCTCAGTTTTGTTTTAAAGGCAGTTACTTCGTCATGGCTATTAGCAGGCTAGAATTCCAAAGGGAACACAGGCTTGGACGTTTCCAAGGAGATTTCTAGTGTCTTTTCCTGAGGAGTGTTAACACTTTCTATAAATAGGCACCTTGTAGGTGTCATGCCTCTGTCTTCTCACTATGGGTGATCTCATGCATTAAGTTATTTCTGGAGAGAAGCTGTCCTAGACGGCGGCCAGGAGGGAGGCAAGAACCGGGGGTGGTTGGCCCTCCTCGTTTGACCCTTCTTCAGAAGGCTGCTCTGCTGTGCCTTTGGTCAGAGGGTGGCTGCTGGAGGTTTTCAACAGGACTGTGCTGTGGGCAGTAGTAAGCTCTCACAAACTCTTGAAAATTTGAAACACGTCGTCCCTTTACCTGTCTCAGTGCTACCTTTTCCTTATTTAGGCGGAAACTAGAGTTGAACGAAGGGTAGTTACAGCATCTGTTGGATGCCAGCTTTGGAGGTTTTAACCTCCCTGCTCACCCCTCCCCAACCCCCCAATAAAATTCTGTGCGTGCTTTACTCTGAGAGGTCCAAGATTATAAAACACAACGTGGCTTTGTGGGAAAGCATGAAAGATCGATTAAAGGGGCAAAAGAGCATTCAGAATTTGAAAAACCTTGTTGGTTATTCTTCCAGGATCACTTAAAATCACTTGCTTTCCATATGTTAGTAATTAGAAATGAGATTTTGAAGAATTCCTAAAGTCCTTAATTTTCATACAAAGCAAAATTGAAATATGGGGGGGTGGGGGGTGTCTGGCCCACTTCCCAGCACACACTCTCTTCTTCCATAGGGCCTTTTAGAGTTTTGATTTTTCTAAATAAGGGTATGTGTCATAGGCCTTCAGTTTATTTTTCTTATACTCTCTTAATTTGTGGGGTTGCTCTCAGCTTTTATTTATGTGTCCGCTGCGTGTTGCATATTATGTTATTTTCAGTGGTCCTTTCAACTACCTGGTCATCTTTGTGTGATTTGGATTGGAGCCTTTCTTCAAATAAACCAGCAGCATGAGGAAAAGTGGAATTCCTTAGTCCATCACCTGGTTTTTGGAAGGCAGATTCCCATGGCTCTACTATACATGCATGATAATATCTATTTCATGGTAATTTGATTCATGATGAAATGAGACTTCTATACTAAGAACTGGTAGAGATGTTAAGAATTTACAGTGACATGTAGGCCCAGGGAAGAGCAGGTTTGGGGGTGGGACAGTGTTGTAAATGCTTTCTTACCTGGTGGATCTCTTCTGATTGAATAACCTTGAACTGCTATGTTGCATATTTTCTTGGGTCTGCATTCAGACCTGGGATGCCCCCAGGCACTTAGTGGGTATTTCTTATCTGTGGTCTCTGGTAGTCTAGCTGTTGTGTTGTCCTACAGACCGGTGAGTAGATAAAGGGCAAATGAGTAATATGATAAGAGGCAATAATTAATAGTAACTGATGAATCTTCAGGGGTATAAAAAGCAAATAATGCCAAGTTCAGCTGACCATTAGGGAAAGCCAGTTTCAAGAGTTGGAGGTTTGGGGGTATGTCTGGCTGCCAAGACCCTATACTGAACATGAGGTGTGAGGCAGATGGGGGGGGGTGGGAAGAGCTATGAGCTATTGTGATGGTCTTGAAAGGGCAGAGGACCATTAACTCAGACCTAGCTCCTTACAGTTGTGTGTGTGTGTGTGTGTGTGTGAGAGAGAGAGAGAGAGAGAGAGAGTAATGCAATTACCATAAAGTTGAAGCCTTCTCTGAATGGAGAATACTGGTGTCATGCTTGTTAGAGCCCAAATACTTACGCCCTTGGCTTGTGAGCACCTTGGATTTCTTTATGTTCACAGCTGTGTTAAGCTAGGACATGACGAGCTCAGGGACAATGACAATGGGCATGGCAGCAAAGTTGTGAGAATCACATATGAGGGTGAGTCTCTGGATCAGAGTGGTCACTACTCTCCAAAACAGAGAAAATATATTTTTTAGGGTTTTTGTTTAAGTTTGAGAGGAGCCATGTGTTGTGAGGAAGATTGAGTTAATTTCAGAAGGGGAAAATGGCATTCATCATTGTCTCTGGGGCCTGGGCTCTACATCTTATTTGTTCTGTTTTAATCCATTAATTAGTATGAGAGGGCTTCCTGTCTTCATTGTGGAGGAAAGTAATACTCCGTGAGGCAGGGCTTCTCAAAGTGTCTATGATGACCACTTTTTCCCCAATGTGACCAAGATTGGTGCTCTTATAACAGACAAATACAGATGAATAGGAGAAAAAGATACACAGTATCCAGGTTTATTTATTTGTTTTGTTTTGTTTTGTTTTGTTTCAAGATTTTATTTATTTGAGAGAGAGCGAGAATGCACGCAGAGTAAGAGAGAGAAAGAACACAAGCTGGGTTGGGGGTGGGCAAAGGGAAAAGCAGGCTCCCCACTGAGCAGGGAACCGGATATGGGGCTCGATCCCAGGACCTGAGCCAATCATGACCTGAACCGAAGGCAGACGGACACTTACCCAACTGAGCCATGCAGGCGCCCTAGTCCCAGTTTTTTATTACAAGCATCACCTGTCATGAGTTGACTCTGTCTAGTTGCTGTATAACCATTTTCAACACTTCTGTCCGTGAGTGAGCTGATCTCCTTGCGGATGGTAGCAAATGTTTGCAGACCACACTTTGAACAGCTTTGGTCTGAGGCACTTAAGAGAAATGGTGACAAACCAACATGGCCAGGGTAAGGGTGAGCAAGGTGTGGTAAAGGTTTGTGAATGTCCTCTTCTGACAAATACTGGTCGAAATAATATTTGGGTAGGGCGACGGCTGGTTACTACTCATGGGCATTTGAGCGAGAACTACGTGTCAGGCTTTGTGCTAGATGCTGAGCAGGCTCCAGGAAAGAGAATGTTCATCTTCCCTGCCTTTGGGGGGCCTGCTGATGTGGAAACATTAGAGGGACAAGTGCTGCAGTAAATTTGTGAGGTGCCGTGAAGGCAGAGCAGCAGGTGGCAGGCAAACGTGTAAAGAGTGACGACAAGTTAGGATGGGAAGGGCTTCCTCGGGGTGAGGAGAAGACACTGAAAGCTAAGTGTGTGCAGGAGGAACAAGCCCACAGAGCAGAGGGGGCAGAAAAGGTGGACTATTGCAGGTAGATGGGACAGCCTGCCACATGGTCCCAGCACATGGGAGCTTGAGGGATTCCTGTGCAAATGGATGAGTTCCTTCCGAGCAGTAGAGCCAAGAGAGTTCCAGTGGGGCTGGAGGGATCTTGAAAGTGCCTCTGGTGTAAGTGCTCATCCGTGGTTCAAGTCTCCCATGCTCGCCTCACCAAGTGGCTGTGTGCCTCTGCCTGAGTGTGTCTGGTGATGGGGCCTTGCTGGTGCCTGGAGCAAGCCATTTTCCCTGGCTGTGTGGAAACTGTTGCAGCTCTCGAGCTGAGATTTTTCTCCCTGGAACCTTTATCCATCAATCCTGGTTCTTTCCTACCCCTTGAGATCACACAGTGCACCACTCATCCATCATCCCTATGACAGCTCTTCAGATATTTGGAGACCACCATCTTGCCACAGGGCTTCTCTTCTGGCTGAATATGTCCATTGCTTCAGCCCTGTTTTGTGGGATGTGATTCCAGGTTCCCACACCATCTGCTCACTAAAATCTAACAGTCACCTCCCTCTCGTCCCCTCCCACTGATTTCATTGAAACCTGCTGCATTAGGTGTAGAGGACTGTATTGGAAGCTCACGGCCTAGTGATGGAGAGACCACATTAATCAAATAATCACAAAATTGAATGCATAATTATAATTGAGAAAAGAGCTATGACTGAGAGAAATGCTATTCTGTAAAAGCATGTGACAGGCTTCAAGGAAGAAGTGTTTCTGAGCTGCTTTAATCCCATAGGGGAGGAGGAAAGAGCATAGGCAAAGGCCCTATGGCCTTACACCGTTGGCTTTGGTTTTGTTTTGTTTTGTTTTTATCAAAGTGGAATAGAGCAAGATGACTTCTGTTGCCACTGTTTTGTACTTGTTGGTATTAAAGTGATGTAAGATCTCAGTAGGGTTTCCCAACCAACCTTGTCATTTTCCCTGTCTCCCTCACCCCCACACCTGTCTCTCCTAACTTCTCTATCTTTGTTAAAGGCATCATCCTCATTCTCTCTGACATCTGGCTGCAAACCTTAGCCTGTGATTTTTCGTTGTTTAAGTCACATTTTTACCAGTCTTCCTCATTGTTAAAATCCTCAATTCCCAATTACTTTTGCCAGTAAGAGCCTAGGTAAGATTTCTGCTTTATAAAGTGCTTACCTGATTACATTCCTTTCTTGCTCAGAGATCTTCAAAAGTTGCACATAAACTCGTGATGGGGCATTGAAGGCCCCTCTGGTACTGTTACCCCCACCTGCTTTTCTAGCCTCATGTATGTGTTCTTTGCATCTTGTGCAAGGCCCAAAGAGAGAACCTTTCATTTTCTGAAAGCCTTTCCTCCTCCTATCTGGAGCAATGTCCCTTCTTGCCAATCTTACCTCTTTCTGTCGGAAGACTTTCTGTTCTTCAAAGACCATTTCTGTTGCCGCCTTCTTGACATGAAGCCCTCATTGATGCCTTGCCAAATGTGATCCCTCTCCAGGAGCACCTTGTAACATCTTGTGACACTTTGCATGCCTTGGCCTTGAGTTACCCTCACGTGCGCATGTCATATTTCTACCTGCCTCTTCCCTATGGGAACTAAAGCATGTGAAGTCCCTCTGTCCCTTTGAGCACAAATACCCAGTAAACAAATAATTTGGTGCCTTGAGTAGGTGGGAGATGAGTCCAGGATTATATAAGACTGTGACTCATCCTTTCCAAGGGAGAGTCACATTTTGCATTTTAGAGTTCAGCACTGCTGATTTATAAGAGGTCACCCCGACTGTGTTGTCGAACCCTCAAGGTGAGATTTAATTGGTATTGTTTGGTCAGCTTCTCTTGAATTCACTTTTAGTTTTAGGAAATATGTTCCCCTGAGCCTTGTGGAGATCCTGCTAAGAGAAATTCTGAAGTTTAGTTAGGTCAACATCTCTTTGCTGTGTCTTACTCCATCCTCCCCCACCCCAAGGAGGGATTTTGGCCCCGACGTACTGCTTACCTTTCCATCCATGCTTGGAGGCTGTGCCCTACCTGCCTCATGTAGTAGCACCCAGAGGTCAGTAATAACTCAGACTAATAATAGTTTGGCTTAAGATCCAGCTTTGTTCCAGGTTCCTTTACCCTATGTTTTAATGCTAGACATGTAATTGAGAAATCTTACACCCACTTGTTTACTGTTTAAATAAATCTTTAAAGTGCCTTTTTGGAGTTGGATCCTAAAGAGAAAAGAAAATCTTAACTACATATGGGGTAAAATTGCCTCTTAGGAAAACATGTTTTGCAGCAGTAAAGAGAAGCCATTCCAGCTTCCAGCCAAGAAGACGTTTCCTGTGGTCAACCCCCACCCGCACTCCCCACCCCATTTCCCAGTCCTGATCTTGCTTCTGGTTCCTCTGTTGACCATGTCTAGAATCCAAAGTTGGCTTGTTTAGTGGATTTGGAAATTAATCAGCCCTCTTTTCACTGGTTATGATATTTGGGTGTTTTTTGGTCTGTTAAATGCCAAAAGTAACATGCTTGTTTTACGTCTCATCACATTTGGGTTTGGGTTTAATTTCTGTTTTTCTACTCTTTGATCTTCTGCGAATGTGTAGCTAATTTCTTGAGATTATACTGAAATGGGAGGCCTTTTCTTTTGATGTGAGTTATGTGCAGCTACTAGAGAGTTGACCTTCCCCCCACATCTCTTTCTCTCTCTCTCTCTTTTCCCCTTCTCAGAAATGCCTTTCAGTTTATCAGGTATAAGTGTGTTTTGCTTCTTTCTTGCTCACATAATGCTTGTTTGCCTGTAGTGGTTGGTTCCTTTGCTAGAACTTTCAAATTGAGCTTTGAAAGGACTGTATTCAGACTTTCCTTTGTCTTACTTTTCACCCGGGAATCTCTCAGTTTCGGTCTTGGTCCCACACGGGGGCCCTGCTGCTCATCCGGGAATCTCTCAGTTTCGGTCTTGGTCCCGCACGGGGGCCCTGCTGCCCAGCCGGGAATCTCTCAGTTTCGGTCTTGGTCCCGCACGGGGGCCCTGCTGCTCATCCGGGAATCTCTCAGTTTCGGTCTTGGTCCCGCACGGGGGCCCTGCTGCCCAGCCGGGAATCTCTCAGTTTCGGTCTTGGTCCCGCACGGGGGCCCTGCTGCCCAGCGCGCTTCCGTGTCTTCGAATGTCTGCTTATTCCTTTACGGTTTTATTTATGAGAGAGAGAGCACGAGCAGGGGCAGAGGGAGCCTGACATGGGACTTGACCCCAGGACCCCGGATCACGACCTGAGCCAGAGGCAGACACTTCACCAACTGAGCCACCCAGGCGCCCTGCAGGTTTTCAGACGTTCCGTTGGTAGAGGAAGTAGGGCCTAGAATTCAGAATCATAAATACTAACTTTGCCAGAGAACCTCCTAGATTATCAACTAGACCATCTCCCATTTTCTCTGGAGAATTTTCTGGAGTAATTTTCTTTTTTAAGTCCATCTTAAGAGGTTCTGCATTTACCTTTTCAAAAAATGGGAGTAGTCAGATATATGTTAAAGCCGTAAATAAGGAAACAAACACAGAGTCTCCCATCTTAATGCTTTAAGTTCTCGCCTTATAATTTAATTGTTACTAAAGCCCTCCATTCATATAGATATGCTGTCTTCCAAATAGGGTAGGGATTGTGCCCTGATCTGCATATTTGCTGTTTGGAAGGATGCCGGGATACCGAACTGGAAAAATCCTGTGTTTTATAGATGTTATGAGTTAAATAACCAGACCTGAAGAGGTGGTAAAGGTAAAGCTTCTTATATCGGCAGTGAAGGAGATTCTATCGTAACGAGATGAATTGTATTCCCGAGGACCTATTTTCTTTTCCTGAAATCTTAGCATAATATGGCTCTGATTTCCTTATGACCTCACATCCCAGGCCCCCTGCCACCACCTTCATTATACTAGTTCTTGAGGCGAAGAGTATCCTCTAGTCATAAATTACATTCTTCTCATCTACCTTAGGATGACCCAGATGCCCCAGCCCTCAAAGCCTCTGGGGCCGGGACTCTGTAATGAAGTGTCCCAATGACATTGACGAGAAGATTTCTCTTGTGTAGGCTACCTCTCTCCACCCTGATGGGCACGTGTTTTCCCTCTCGGGGGGATTATAATGACCAAGGTAGTGCCCATGTGAAGCTAGGGTGAAGAGCAAGAGCTCCACTTTTGTGGCGGGCCTGCCCTCAAAGCCCTGAACTTGAATCATGGCCTTCCCCTCACTGGCCGAGTGGGCCAGTGACCCTCTCCAAATAATAAGGGATAGTGAGCTACCTCCTAACACGAGAACCAGAGGTTGAATCTATGTTGTGCGTCATGCTTTTCTGGAAGTACCTTCTCACACAACTTCATTTATACCACACCTCTGCAGTAGTGTTTATTGGGTAAGTTTTCTCAGGGCATGTTGTAAATATAGGGAAACGAGGCACAAGTAAGTCACCTGCGCCCCCCACATCTTATTAGTGACTAGCCGAATCTCTAATCTGTGTCTCCTCACCTTTTTTTTTTTTTTTTTTTTT
>LNAC01001110.1:202019-260068 GCA_002007465.1 Ailurus styani
TTTTTTTTTTTTTTTTTTGACTCTATGGTGTGCTTTTCAACTGCCGCCAGCGCAGTATCGTGCTTTCTGCCTGTGACCCGTGGCAGCTTCTGGAAGGGTACCACATCCTCTGGGCTCTGGTGACTTGGGGAAGGGCCATGGATTTAACTCTATCACTGTGGTTGCTTTCATTGCCTTTTGTTTTGGTCCAAATCTGCTCTCTAGAGGTTGCTTTTGCCCCTTGGGAATGTTGGAACCGTCTCCTAGTGACATTTGGTAGGACAACTGGAAATTTCTTGGGGAAAGTTGGCTGGCATAACCCAGGTGGTTAGCGGACCCTCCGCTTTCTTGCAGCTTACTCTCCTTGCCAGAGCGACCTTCCATGCCTCCATTTCTAAGCGAGTAGAGTAGCAATGAATGACTTGGGGTGTTGAGATTCAGGTACTGAGTGCCAGCTGCCTGGCGAAGTCAGCCCACCTGTCCCTGAAGAACTCTGCTGTGGGAAGAACACCGAATGAGAAGTGTAAACACGTGCAACCATCCACAGCATGATACGTGCTGTAGCCGGAGATTTATAGGAAGAGCCAGGACCCTGGAAAAGATCCGTCCTGCCTGGGGAGGTTGTGGCAGACTGAGGAGGAGAGCAAGCGACGAGCACTGAGGAGGGAGGCGGTGCTATTCTAGGCCGGAGGGAACAGTTTGTGCACAACTTGGAGACGTGACAGCGTGTGGTATTTTAGGGGACTGGCCCGTCGTCCCACGTGGCAGGGAGTTGCGGATACAGGACGGTCACATGACTTGAGGCCCAGCCACGATACATCGTGAAGGGCTTGGCGAGCCCCAAGGAGCACGTGAGGGTTTCTGACATGATTGGATTTTTGATACCTGCTAAGACAGCATGAGCTTCCCCGTCGAGAGTGCCAAGTCCACCGGCGGCGGGGGCTTGGCTGCAGCCATGATCTCTGGGGGCTGTGGTTCTTCATCACCGATTACTGGATCCCGCCGCTGCCGTTCCTGTCTATTTCCAGCAAACCAACGACTCTGTAAACACCTGTTTTCCTTTGGCCGCAGAACACAGCATAGTTTTATTAGCAGCAGTCAGTCTGCTAGGAAAAAAAACAACCACCACCTGCTTCTCCAAAGCGCAGTCTTGTTTCCCTGCTTGCCGCTGTCCCCGAGAGGCTTCCCAGTGGGGACTCCTTCCTTTGAGTTTCTTCACCTCTGCTGTGTGCCCAATAAAGGAAGTCTCCTCGGCCCCAAAAGAGTTTGATTTCATTCAGTTTTTACATCTGTGCTGTCCAGGGAGCTTTATTTTTTTCAGTTCTCCAACCTAATTTCGAAATTCGATCCTGATCAGCAGGCGCTCGTGCGGAAAGCTGGGTCGGGGCAGGGGCTCGGTTCTCTGACGCCTTCTTGGGTGCAGGTGGGTGGCCCCAGCAGTGTGGCCCCTAATGAGGGCACCAAGAACAAACTCTTTCTGCCTCACAGTTTGGCATGGTCCTAGCTACATGTCCTCTTCTCCTCTTTGCCAGGGGCTCTCTCTCTACTCTTGCCCTTCAGGGTCTATGGATTTCCTTTGCCTCGTCATTGCCACGTGCTTTCCTGACCCCCACCCGGTGCCTTCCTCCCTTCCTGCATTCCTGGTCCCCACGCTCGCCCACTGGTTGATAAAAGAGCCCTTGATTGAGCTTACCCTCACTGTCCTCTTTTTAAGTCATGGGTGTTTGATACCGATGCTTCCGTTCTCTGAAGGCCCTGTTGGTGTGGAGCACAGTGTTCAATGTTTAATGGTTTTTCAGCTCTTTTCACCCTTAGAACAACCCTTGCATCCCTTCTACTTGGTTATATGTCTGTCTTGTGGGTCTGGAACAGACATTTAATAGGCTGCAGGTCCTCAGGCCAGGAAGGATGGCCACAGTTAGGCCAGCGAGCCCAGCATCTCCCATACATTTAACACCTGAGTCTGGGCTCTTGACTTGGCCATGGACCTGGTCTACTTGATCATCAGTCAGGAGCCCTCTCGACTTTTTCTTGAACAAACAAATAAATTTCAGCTTTTAAAATCGAGATAGACATATAGAAAAGTGTGTGAATCGTGTGTACAGATAGCTAAGTGACTTTTCACCAAGAGCACTGCAGAAGCCCCTCTTGTGTCCTCTCCAGTAGCTGAGGGGAACCATCCTCCTCTGGCTTAACATCACAGAGGAATTCTGCCTGTGTTTGAAATTCTATAAATCCAATCATTCCATATGCGTTCTTTGGTGGCCGGCCTCTTTCTGAATTCAGGCTTGGGAGATATTTATAAATCCTCACTCTGTGTTTATAAATTCCCCTTCCTGGTTGATTTTACTTTTCCTAGCTCTTCAATGAGTAGAGAATCTCTGTTTCCTTCTGGATGTCTGTAACATCATCATGATATGCCATCATTGGGGCCTTTTCTCAGTGATACGCTTGTGCTTCCTGTAGGTGAATAACTAATTCCAGACTCTCGTCAGCTCCCCTGGCTTTTCTTTCCAGTTGATCCCTCTTTGAGACCCATCAACCCTTTGTGTCATTCTGGTTTGTTCATTTGATTAGGCTCTCCAGCCCCTCGGGCGGCACCAGCTTCCTGCGAGGCCCCCTGTGACTGATGTATTAACATCCATGTGTGTTTCCCCGGGGACCCAGAAATGTTCCCAGCTTCTGGCAGCAGTTCACCGCTCTGTGAATCAATTTTAAATTGTCTCAGTATGATGATCACAGACCTCGTGTGTGGTTTAAAGAAGACACCTGGGGGAGGGGTGGGTGTCTTCCAAAAATGAGTGTACAGCTCTCTGTCTACACTTTATGCATCTGTTTTAATCTGGAACACTGAACTCCGTAACAAGAGGGATTCCAAGTGAAGCAAGGTAAAATTTTCTTCCCCTAAAACTCCAGAATTGCTAAAAGGGTGCCTGATGGGGAGTTTGCCTACCTGGAGGCGCCTACCTTGATTTATGGCTGTTGGAGAAATGGACCTTCATGTGTGTTGTTATTCTCACAGCACAGAAAGCTTTAAGAGGCAAGTTCTCTCCCCACGTGAACCACTGTTCTAACCAAATACATACTGTTTAATTGTTTCCTGAAAACACTCTGGTCATTTCTCCAGCTTTACCTAGTTCTTTGTTATTTTCAGACCCAGCTTCGGGGCAGGGTGGGGTGGGGGGGTGTCACATAATTGCTATTGGACCTTGAAGAATTCTTCTAGAACATGAATAAACTTAAACTGCAGTTCTTGTGGTCCCATCTTCAAGCGCAATACAATGCTATTTGTTTCCAACTCCGAATAGCCCATAATAAAAGGCATAGGTTCCATTAACTCCAGTGTGCATATACTGAAATACTATGTGGGCTTGAGATGTTACTAAGGACACCAAAGGATACTGTTGGATAAAAAATAGGGGATTTAATGGCTTGTTTTGTTTTAAGGGCTTTGAGCTATAGTTCTGTATGCATATTTATTTTCTAGGACATTCTGCAGGGTTCCCATTATATGTGCTCAATTATTCAAATTAAGAGTAATGTTAAGGATTTGGTCCAGCTAGCCATGTAATATTAGTTACTGGAACCTGTTTGTCAGGAAATAACATATATCTAAGATCGTGTCTTTTTTTGGGGGGAAAAGGAAGTTCCTTCTCAAGCCTTTATGTATTTGATATTTTCCTTTCATAGAGTGAAAATAACAGCGTATATTTTCTTCTCAAGCTTAGGGAAGTACGTAGGTTTTATGTGCGAGGAGGTTGGAAACCTAATATCCTGTATCAGTTTTTAATTTTGTGCATGCTAAGTTATTTTACAAAATTTGAGTTAGCATTAAAATGAGAATTTGAGTTCTGTGTTAATACCCATGGTCTTTAGATCTGTAAAGGGACTGCAAAGTGCCAATGACAAGTTCCAGAAAGGGCCCAGACTTATCCCAGAGGGTCATGGGAAGGAGGAAACGCTACACAGTTCATTTGTTTTGTATGCAGACCTATAGAAAAGGCTTCTTGTTGAACTTCTAGAATGCCTAGTGATGCTTCGGACAAGAAAAAAGTGAAAGTGGTCTTCAGGGTGCATACTTCTACCCATTTGCATGTTGGGGGTGGATATTAGCCCTTCTGTATCTTCCACCCTCTAAAGTATCTTTTCTTTGTGCATGTTTTATAATGTCTGTGATATATTAGTGCTTAAGTTTAAATCGTTAGATCATAAAGTGTAAAATACACTTTAAGATTTTGGGGTGGAAACAAGAACGTCCTAGGATTAGGTTTGTTTGCATTGAACAGGGGAGGAAAACAAGAGCTTAAAGTAACATTAAAAGTTTATTTCTCTCTCCTGTAAAAGATACTGGCCGTCAGCAGCCCAGGGCAGGTATCACAGCCCCATAGTGTCACCAGGGCCCCTGCACCAGGAACCCTATCTTTGGGTTCTGCTTCCTTCAGCAATTGATTTCCAACTTGAGAGTCACCTTGTGGCCCCCAAGGGCTATTGGGAGCTCTTGTCATCTTGCTCATAGTTAGGGCAGTAGGAAGGAGTAAGAAGAGACGGCAGGCAGGAACCCCAATGCTCCCCCCCTTAAAAGTCTTTTTATTTTAATTAATAAACTTTATTTTTTAGAGCAGTTCTAGGTTCATAGCAAAATTGAGCCAAAAGTACAGAGAGTTTCTGTATCCCCCAGAGCCCCTTGCTTGGAGGTTATGAATTTAACGCCGCCCAGCAGCACGTTATGTTGAGGTGCATACATCTCAGTAGTGAGGACGTGGTAAAGCCGGGGAGAGAAGCAAGAGTAGCTTCGCTGCCTTAGATAAAATGGGTTCGTGGCCAAGGGAGACAGGGAGATTGTTGAGGAGAAAACTTGAAATCTATCATTAAGCTATTTGATGTAAGAGAATCTTTTATTATTTTCTCTTGATTATGCAAGAGAATAAATTAAATCCTGATACCGATGCATTTAGAAAACGGTTTTTGTTCGTCAGTGTTGAAATATACTGTTTACTATGTGAAATTATTATGAGTTCTTAAGGGCTTCATCTGAAGCATAAAAAGTAATCATTTAAAATTATGCTAGGAAATCATACAATTTTACAAGGTACATGGAGGGAGGTATTTTATGTTAATTTGGAAGCATAGTTAGCATTTTATATGGGATTGGAAGGAATGCTTTATGGAATGGTTAGGCACAATTGAAAAATAGTTAAATATTTAAAAAATACAGTTCAATGTACCTGTCCTTCGGCACACCCTAGACTTCCGTTATTATGTATTTTAAATTTGCTCCTTCAGTAAATACTTTAGCTTCTGTTGATTCCAAGAAAATCCTCAGGAAAATCGTTCCCTTCTTTGACTTCCTCATAGATGCTGCTGAGCTAATGACCAGCTGCTTTATGATAAACGTTTTCTCTGTCTCCTCTCCCGCCTTTCTCTCCAACCATCCATCCCCTCTCCAAAAGTGCGTACTCCTTCCACGTCACCGCAGACGGCCAGATGCAGCCTGTCCCTTTCCCCCCCGATGCCCTCATCGGACCCGGAATCCCCCGGCACGCGCGCCAGATCAACACCCTGAACCACGGGGAGGTGGTGTGCGCGGTGACCATCAGCAACCCCACGAGACACGTGTACACGGGCGGCAAGGGCTGCGTCAAGGTCTGGGACATCAGCCACCCCGGCAACAAGAGCCCCGTCTCTCAGCTCGACTGTCTGGTGAGCGAGCAGGGACTGGCGCAGGAGGGTAATGTCTCCCTGGAGACTCAATAAGGAAACGGCTGTTTGGGCCTGGGTTTTATTCCCATTATGAGGAAATGGAAGCCCTTTCTGTTTCCTGTGTTAGCTGTGTAGCTCTCCAACCCCTCTCCCTGAAATGTGAAGGTTTCGTTTGTTGCTCTTTCGGTGGTTAAATCCCAGAGTTGGTGGACTTCTTTTAAAATATATTTTACAGTAGTTTACAGAAGCTGTCCTTGTTTGAATGTGTATTCAAAAGGACGTTTCCCGTTTAATGGATGAAAGCACAGCGACGCCTGGACTCTGAGCCCTGCCATCCACTCAACTTTTAATTTCCCTGCAGCCTTCGGATAAATATTGCATAGTAAACATTTGATAACGTGGCATAAAAAAATATTCTGAACAGGGTCTGTGTTTTCAGGGAGACCTGGGAGGGCTGGCTGGGTTTTATTACCTTAACTTCAGGAAAGGTTAACAGATCACAGTGCAAGAAAATGGGGCGGCCGCCAGCAAAACGGGAATGGCAAGAACGCTCTCCCGGAGCACCTACTCTGTCAGCCCGCTCCCAGAGTGGGAGAATACCGCTCTGCATTTCTCAGGTCGCAGAACATGTTGGGACGTGTTCCCATCTCTATAAACTGTGACCCCCGAGCTTACAGCCCACGTACCCCTGGCCGTAAGCAGAATCAGGACCACCCCGTCCCTGATACGGGGCCTGCCTACCGTCTGCCAGGGGCAGCTGGTGCGGTTTACCCACCGCCTGCCTAGCCACTGCCGAGGATTCCGGAGCCAGAGGTTTCAGAAAGAAGAACAGCAGTGTTTTCTGAGATACAAAAGCCTTTTTTTTTTTTTAAAGTAGTTATTGATTTACTTTTTAATCAAATAACTTTAAAAGATCTCCATTAATGAAATTTCAGCATGTTTCAACATAGGCTGACATTCTATAATAGTAGGAGTATTTTGTGACCCTCATCACCTTTGTTGAAATTTATGTGCTTAAAGTTTCTTCTCATCTTTGACTAATAGGCCATGGTCAAAGCAGAGGGAAAACTTCAGTTCTGTCTATTTGGGTTGAAGGATAGCAGTTATTTCTTTCAGGGAGGGGAGGGTCATTTTAGGTTGCACCTTCCTTTCTTTCTTTTTTTTCTTTTTAAGAGGTCGGGGTAGGGACAGAGGGAGAGAGAAAGAGAGAATCTTTGCAGGCTCCATGCCCAGCAGTGGGGCCCGATGCCGGGCTTGATCCCTCAACCCTGAGATCGTGACCTGAGCCGAAATCAAGAGTCAGGCACTTAACTGACTGAGCCACCCAGCCTCCCACCTTCCTTTTTCAGTATGTGCTGATTTTGGTAGAGAGATGCCCTCTTTTATCAATTCCTTTGGACTGAGAGGCTGGAATATGGCAGCAACCGTGTTACCTACCCCTTGAGGAAACAGCCCTGTTGAAGTCCTAAGAAGGAGCCCCGTGACTGATGAAGAGTGAGCACAAGCCTTAGGTAGAGATTTAAGCCTTAGCCTTAGGTAGAGATTTAAGAGTAACGAAAACCAGAACATAGGCAGCAGGTCTGCACTTTCCAAATAGTAAGTAAGGGAGTGTGGTGAGGTCAGAGATTTATAAACTAGCTTTGAAAAGTGGTTTCTTCACAGAGAAGTACGCGCACACATACCTCGCATCTGCTGATCATTTCGATTCTTTCTACTCGGCAGGAAACTGGATGTCAGGAAAAGTTCCATCTAAGTGTTTGCCCATGAGCAAGCCTCAGAGTTTGTTTTGTTGACTGTTTCAAAGGGGAAAGTTACAGCTGGATCCCAGTCTTTGCTACAGAACTCTTGCTTTGCTGGTGTCTGCGAAATACCACTTTTTCAAGTCAGAAAATAAGATAGCGGTTAGAGAGCATGGTACTGTTACTGCTTGATCATGCATCATAGTAATTGAATTACGTTCATTTCACAGAACAGGGATAACTACATCCGTTCCTGCAAATTGCTCCCTGACGGTTGTACCCTCATCGTGGGAGGGGAGGCCAGTACTCTATCCATCTGGGACCTGGCAGCTCCGACCCCACGCATCAAGGCCGAGCTGACATCCTCGGCCCCCGCGTGCTATGCCCTGGCCATCAGCCCCGACTCCAAGGTCTGCTTCTCGTGCTGCAGTGACGGTAACATCGCCGTCTGGGACCTGCACAACCAGACGCTGGTGAGGTGAGCAGCTGAGGTTTTCCAGGGTGGGGTTTCCCTCCTTGGGTACTTGGGCATGAAGGCCTTCTGCTTCTCGGGCTGCACCCGGGCTCTCAGGCCACGTGAAGAGCCGCCTGTGTGCCGGGCTTGGAGCTGTAGGTATTGGGGGAGTGTGAAGACAAAACTGTGATGCTGCCCTCTGGGGGGCTTATAGCCTTGTTGCTGTGCTCGGTGTGTCCCCCACACTTTCTCTTTACCTCCCCAACATCCCCATTCTCTCACCACTTACAGATGCCAGACTTGTTCAAAGATTCCTGACGTTTGCCATGGGG
The DNA here is from genome assembly GCA_002007465.1 of Ailurus styani. Lineage (NCBI taxonomy): Eukaryota > Metazoa > Chordata > Mammalia > Carnivora > Ailuridae > Ailurus > Ailurus styani. Next base: position 210,224 of record LNAC01001110.1, read on the forward strand.
TGGCATATATATATCGTGGATTACATGGCAGTACAGAGGGTCCTTGATACTAGGTGCTTTTTTTTTTTTTTTTTTTTTTTTTTTTTTTAAAGATTTTATTTATTTATTTCACAGAGGGAGAGAGATCACAAGGAGGCAGAGAGGCAGGCAGAGAGAGAGAGGGGGAAGCAGGCTCCTTGCTGAGCAGGGAGCCTGATGCGGGCCTCGATCCCAGGACCCTGGGATCATGACCTGAGCCGAAAGCAGAGGCTTTAACCCACTGAGCCACCCAGGCGCCCTATACTAGGTGCTTTTGGCTTTGGCTAGTACCTTGCTGGGGAAACAGCAGCCAGGTGATAAAGGATAACAGAAAATCAACAAAGGTACATTAGAAGAGGAAATTCCAGGGGCGCCTGGGTGGCTCAGATGGTTAGGCATCTGCCTTCGACTTAGGTCGTGATCCCTGGATCCCGGGATCAAGCCCTGACTCCAGCTCCGTGCTCAGGGGGAGCTCTGCTTCTTCCTCTCCCTCTGTCTGCTCTCTCCCTGCTTGTGAGCGCATGCACTCTGTCAAATAAATAAGTAATTTTTTTTTCTTTTAAGAGGGCGATTCCGTGAACTTCACCACCAAAATGGTTTTAAAGTATGAATGTTTCAGGCGCCTGGGTGGCTCAGTGGGTTAAGCCTCTGCCTTTGGCTGAGGTCATGATCTCAGGGTCCTGGGATCGAGCCCTGCATCGGGCTCCCTGCTCAGGGGGAAGCCTGCTTCCTCCTCTCTCTCTGCCTGCCTCGCTGCCTACTTGTGATCTCTCTCTCTCTATCAAATAAATAAATAAAATCTTTTTAAAAAGTAAATAAATAAAAAATAAAGTATGCATGTTTCTCAGTTACTAAATTGGTGCTGTCCAAGGGTTATTCCACCCAGGAATGAACTTGGCTTCCTGCAGTCTGTCCTCTTAACTGTGGTGACAGCCACAGTCCTGTCACCTCTGTGTCTCTCCTTGGCTCTGGCCGCTCCTTCCCTCTGCTGAAGTCACAGTCCACACCAGAGATGTTACAGAAAAGTCTTTTTAAAGGGAAGCACTAGTTAAACATCCCAGGTAAACCTGGCTTGTGTGCCACTTTTTCTTTCCCTGTTTTCTTTGCTCAGAAAAGCTCTTTGTCTATGATGTGGTGATAGGCTATGATAGGTGGTGACATGATGGATGATTTAGCAGGGCTCCTCTGATGCTTTGGATCCCTGTGCCAGAGTGAAAGAGTGGACTTTCAAAGTCATTATAGCATTATATTTTAGCCTAGCCAGTGTTTGCTGTTCTTTTTCTTTTCTTTCTTCTTTAAAAAAAAAAAAAACCTCAATAAATAGCACTTTCAAAATTTTAATTCTAAGGGCTTTCCAAATATTAATCCATTTATTCCTTAGAACATCTGCACTGTTATTATCCTGATTTTATAGGTAAGGAACCTGAGGCAGAGAAAGGTTCAGTCTGCCTGCCTGGCTCACATAGTTGGGTGTGAGGGAGACAGGATGGGGCGCAGGCATGCTGTTCTCATGTCTGTGCTCTGAACCCCTGCTCTCTGTCGGCCCCTGGGAGTAAACACCTGCTGGATATAATGGGGTAGTGCTTGGAAATGTCTTGGTCACTTCGGGTTGGCTATGTGTGGCTAACGGCTGCTCTCTGTGAGATGGTGGCATCGAGTCTGCTATCTCAGTATCGACCAAGACCCAGCATGGTCTGTACCTCCCTTCTGGGAGCCTGAGAGTAGCACCAAGATTTGTGGACGGAGGGATGGAGGAGCACCTACCAGGCGCCTGAAGTCTGCAGAGAAAGGCATTTGTAGTCAAGGAGTAAAAGTTTGAGGAGAGGAAGAGCAGAACTTTCAAAAGATGGATCTGGGACTTCAGTATTCCTGTGTGACCTGTGGGGAGTCTTGGAGGAAAGTGGGGCTGGTTGGGATATGCGTGCTTGGGATGGGGTGGGGACAGTTGGGTGCGTGAGGTGGGGAGAGGACTAAGATGGACATTTAGAGTAGCTTTTAGAGGAACATTTTTTCGAAGTTACAGTTGTCATCTAAAATTCATGGCAAGTGCTGCTTTTGTCTTGTCTTCCACGCTCTTTAAATTCTAAGCTCAGTTTAAAAGTTTGGAGTTCTGTGGGAACAATAAGGTGAGGGGAATGTAGAGGAAGGACAGACCTAGAAACTTTGGGTGTTGAAATTCCCGAACTACTCTCATGCATCCGTCATGGTTCACAATAGTGATTGGGCCTGTTCTGGTCACATCCCTGCTGGCTCCCTCTTGGGGTGCAAAACTAGGTCTAGATCCACAGATTGCCAGCCCTGCCGTGGTTTACCTTGGCCTCTCCCTCAGCAAACCCCCTGCCTTTGGCCTGGCAGAGCATCTGTGCCCTGCACACCCTGTTGGTTGATTGGTTTCGGTAGTGGTGTTGGACTGAAGCACCAGAGTTCCCTTGAAGAGAACAACCTTGTGCTCACCTTCAAGGCACGGTCCCCGCTGAGGTGCCCATGGGTCAGCCTCAGCAATTAGCTTTGTCTCACGCTGGCCCCTGAATCAGGAGGCCAGCATGACCCTTTGTCTCCATGAGTCCAGATTTCCTAATGCAGAGCTCTTTCTAATCCAGAAAGCAAAGTTGAGTAAATAGGTGAGCTCATGCTTTGTTGCCATGACGGGCATCGCCCTGTGGATTCACTTATGGAGAAGTAAGTGCTTCTGGACCCCGAGCTCATAATGTCGTGATGTAGGCCTACATCTTTCTTTACAGAATATACTCAGGATTCTGTGTTTGTCCTTTTTTTCTTTTCTTTTCTTTTTTTTTCTTTAACACTCAAAAACACTTTTCCAGACCTGGGAGGAATTTTCCCTTCCAGACGGATTTGTAAGAAGAGCTATAAGAGCGTATTTAAGTTCTCCCATGTGATGACCTAAAATGGCATTCCACATCTTTAGCACTTGGACCTCGAAAAAAGAAAAGGAAAATCTGCAGGTGCTGTTTCCTCCTCAGGGGGAGGTTAGTGTGATCTTGCACATCAGCAGACACTGAAGAGATGACACACACACACCGCGTCCAAAACTAACAACACAACAGTGTTTACCTTGAGCTCTGGCAGGAAATCATTATTCAATCTGGTTTGTTTTATCAGGCAATTCCAGGGCCACACAGACGGGGCCAGCTGTATTGACATTTCTAACGACGGCACCAAGCTCTGGACGGGCGGCCTGGACAACACGGTCCGGTCCTGGGACCTGCGCGAGGGGCGCCAGCTGCAGCAGCACGACTTCACCTCACAGGTGATGAGATCCCCCTCCCCCCCGTCCGCGGGAATCTCTGACATGGTCTGAGGGTGGCGTCCTTCTCCCTCCCTTCACCTCACCGTAGGAAGAACAAGGCACCAGCCTTGACTTTGAGATGCCAATTTAAAACAAAAACAACCCCCACAGACAGACAATGTCCCTGAAATGCTTAGAGTTGTTTCTAAAACCGTATTTGTTAAGACCTGTTGCTTTTATTTATGTACAAGTTCATTGAAGGAACTCATTTGGTGAAGAACCTACAATTTGACCTGTTGAAACATATTCCCACCATCCAGGGTGAGGGTGAGAGATGATTATTTGATTCACGTATAAAGAGAGCTTGAAAAATAGGCAGGGTTATCACGAGGAGTCGAGAAAAATCACAACAGCTCCGAAAGTTAATTCATTTCCCTTGCATCGGGGAGCTTAAAACAATGCAGCAATATCTCTGTGGATGCCCTTTTTATTATTCATCCCTGGGAAAATGGACTCATGAGTGACTAGATTGATGGAGGTTTGAAATGATATGAAATGGCAACTTCGTGGATTGTGGAGATGAGTTACATGGCGAGCTTCTGAATCTAGACTTGTTTTGGGAAAGACAGTCCCATTTTAAGTGTCTTCTGTGGGTGGAATTGTTCTTTTGGTCGTTACTTGTGTAGAGCTATGCATATTACTAAATTTCATGTCCCTGTTAATCTTCTGTGGAGTTCCTTAGAGTCTTCCTAATTCCATCCCTTTTCCCAGTATGAGTTAGGGTACAGTTTTCAGTCCGCCTTTAAAAAAAAAAAAAAGTCTTATGGAAAATTTCAAATATACACAAGTGCAGAAAATGTCATAGCATATATGGAAGTACAGAGAAGTGTCCAATGAACCCCACTTGCCTGTCACCCAGCTTTACAATTGTGAACCCATGACCTGTCTCCTGTATCATCCCTGCCCCCAAACACTGGATTGTTTTAAAGTAAACCCCAGACATATATCATTTCATCACAAGCATTTCAGTATCTGCAAAAGACAAGGACCATGTTAAAACATACATACACACAGATGTCATTATTAAGAATCATTTCTTGGTGCTCACTTCAGCAGCACATATACTAAAAAAAAAAAAGAATCATTTCTTGGGGCACCTGGCTGGCTCAGTCAGTAGAGCATGCGGCTCTTGATCTTGGAGTTGTGAGTTCGAGCCCACATTGGGGGTAAAGATAAATAAGTAAACTTTAAAAAGTATTAGAAAGAATAATTTCATCACATGTGATGTACATATTCCAAGATTTCTGTTTGTTTTCATAAAGGTGTTTAACGCTTAGCTGGTCTGCTTTGGGTCTCTTGTTCTGTGGACTGTAACGCAATCGGAGTTTGCTGATTACAGTCCCCTCTTCTTGCTGTTTTACCCCTGTTTCTTGTTGCCATTTCACTTCTCGGTTTATTGGGCAAAATCACCAGCGAGCCTGTTCTGCTTCCTACAGATCTTCTCCCTTGGATACTGTCCAACTGGAGAGTGGCTGGCCGTGGGCATGGAGAGTAGCAATGTGGAAGTTCTTCACGTGAATAAGCCTGACAAGTACCAGCTGCATCTCCATGAGAGCTGTGTGCTATCCCTAAAATTTGCTTATTGTGGTGAGTTGAGCTGAAAGGAAACTGGAGGACGCCAGTGGCCTCAATGGAAAATACTTCTAAAAAAAAAATACAGTAGAGATCATGTCTGGAAAAAATGTTCTCTGAGCAGCTGGATGCAATAATTTTACTGTCTTAATATGTCCCTCAGAGTATAGTGATGTCCGTTTCAGCCTATTTTCCTAATGTGAGAAAAGTCAGCAGGGGATGCAGTTGCCTAATACAAGGTTTTGACACAGATTTTTTTTTTATTTTTTTATTATTTTTTTTAAGCATGGCAGAGTCTAGGGCAGAGGTGGAGGGCAATTAGTTACCACTCTGTAGGGCAACGGGGTTTATAGAAGCCCGGGGCAGCCATGTTGGAAGTCCTGTGGACAGAGCAGGATAGGGAACTAGGATCAGAGAAGGGCATACTCAGCCTGCCCCACAATGTTATACTCTGCGGTGAAGATGAAGAGAGAAAAAGTTAACGTGGAGTCAAATATTTGTTCTCGAGATGGATAGAGGGTTGAGTAGCCGTCAGTCACTGAGTATATTCTGTGTGCCATATATCATGTCTGGCATTTTACTTAAGTTCATCGTTTAATCCTTCCTAGTCCCATTTCATCGTGAGGAACTGGACTAAAAGGACAGCAGCTGCCTCAATTCGCTGTTTGAGGACCCACTGAGTGCTGGGTGTGATGCTGTCCAAAGAGTATCCGGTGGCTCGTGGGGCTGGCAAGGTCCCTGCCACTGCTTAGACAAAACCCAAGACCACAGATGGTTCACAGCGGAGCCTGGATTTAAAACCTGGTCTCTCTACTCCCATCCTGGCCCAAGCCCTTAGACATGACAGTTCATGATTAGAAATGCCCTGAGTTTGATGAAGTCCAGGTTGCTAATAGTATAGGAGGGATTTTAATCTTGTTCACCTCCATGTTCCTTTGCGAATTCTAGGTAAATGGTTTGTGAGTACTGGCAAAGACAACCTCCTCAATGCTTGGCGGACCCCCTACGGAGCTAGTATATTCCAGGTAAGTAAGTCAGTGCTCCTTGCCCAGAATGACCCGTTTGATCAGGGCATTCTCCATGACTCCAGAAGTGAAGGCGCCTCGGGGAGGAACAGGGCCCCTGAGCATCTCTGTTCCCATTAAATCTGCGCCAATCGTTTTCTCTTCCAGTCCAAAGAGTCCTCGTCCGTGCTTAGCTGTGACATCTCTGTGGATGATAAGTACATAGTCACCGGCTCAGGGGACAAGAAGGCTACAGTCTATGAAGTCATCTACTGAAAACATGATGTGGTTTAACGTTTATAGTTGAATCGGGCCAAAATGTTTTGAGAATTTGTAGAAATAGGAAAGTTGTAACATTAAAAGGAAAAAAAAAAAGCAAAACACGAAAACCTGTTTCCAAACCTTGACACGAAACTACTTTGAGTCTACAAAGAGGAGGCGACGAGTCCATCAGCTGAAGGTCACCTGTCTACCTAGACCAAACGGAGCACCGAGGCAGAGTGGACAGAGGGGCCAAGGGGTGTAGGCAGAGCCTGTTCCTGTCTGTCTGTGTGATCTGCCGAGGTTACCTTCCTGTTCCTTGCGGTTCCCCTCACATTCTGTGCTTGGTAGAGCAGTGCTGTCTCCAATGAACTTGTTTCCTGGTTTTGCATCTTGTGAACTGTTTTTTTGTATTTTTGTTGAAGGTTAAACATTTGTATAAATTGTAAATATATTTGGTTTATTACAGTAAAGGCTTTAGTACCAATAAGTGGTTTTCCTTTTCCTTCTTTGTTGTTTTTATCAAAGGTTTTGGATCATTCGTGTGGGTTTTGTAAGCAGAGTCCCCACATTTGCAGAGGAAATTGAAGCATGCACTTTTGAATTTGCAAATAGATTTGGTCATGGACTCGCACTGCACCGGAACCTAATCAACACTTCTGAGTTAGTGGGAACTCAAGACTAGGAATAGTCAGTACTTGAAGGTTTACTAATAACACCTTCATTTGGGAAGCTAAAGTAACTTCATCAAGATTCATGTTTTTTTAAAGATACTCTTGTGACTGGAGGTCACAAATTAAACTTCTGCTTTTTCTTGGTGATTCACTGGGAGAGAGAATATTCTCTTCTCCAGAAGAGTCTAGCATCTTCAAATCTTTATTGTCTGCCCTGGCAAGCGTCACATCTCAAGACATGTGTGAATTTAGTGTGTTTAGTGTTAAGACTGATGACGACCACAAAGCTGTGGAATTCATTACCCTGTAAAAGAAAGGTGGGATGCCAACTGGTTTTGTCTCATTAATACTTACTTAATCTGTTATATGGGTTGACCTGAGCCAATCACGCCCAGCACTGAGCCCCATTCTTCTCATTAAAGCATTCCCCACAGCTTCTAGCCATTGCAATCTCTCATTAGTCTGATCTTCCTCTTGGTGGACAAGCTTGTATTAATTTGATTAGATGAAACCCATAACCCTGGGCTTTTAATAAGGTGACCGTGCATGTTTCCTCCCAAAAAGGCTATATGGCTCATTTTTTCGTATACCTGTTATTTACTGTTATATTTTAGAAAAGAATGGTTAATATTTTTAAACCACGTTTCCTGCCTATTTAAAAATAGCACCTAAGGAATTTTTAATGTTCTTGTTTTTTTAGGATCCAGCAAGTTGTTGGCAGTTTGTCTTAATATTTTTCATTTGTTATCCAGACCTTCTCATTTTTATACATTTAACAACATTATTTTGTTTGCTTTTTGCCAAAATAATATTTGTTTATGCAGAGAGTTTGTTAAATATTTTCTCTTCTCATTAAGTGAATGGCAAAGCCTTAATTACTAAGGCTGATTTCTCTCTCATCCCTTCCTTGTATAATGAAGTACATTTCTATACTGCAGATTCTGATGGCTTATTAATATACTTATTAGTATAGTATTTATCTTTTCTGTTGTTTCTCCTTTCCTGCCTGCCTCCCTTATTTTCTGTCATAGAAAAGGAGAAGTTACATTGCTAGAACAGAGACCTACCAGTAAAGTGGCTTAGAGACCACAGGGGTTTGTGTTTCCCCTAGAGACCCAGGCCAGCAGTGTAGCTCTGTGTTTTCATCCTTGGCTTCTCTTGCCCCCACTTCCAGCCAGCACTGGGGAAAGTCCAAGGAGATGGATGTCTTTGCCAGCAGGTGACTTAAGAATCTGGTTATTATTTCTGTTGGCTGGGACTTAGTCATATGGGAGACTGGGAAGTGGGGTCTCTTGCTTGCTGTGCCGCTGTGTGCCCATCAGGAAGAAGTAGGCACATTTGAAAGGACTCTGGGTTAAAGTAGTAGTCCTGTTTTCTGTTGGTGCATTTTTTTTCTTTCTGTGCTTTCTTATTTCCCAGGCTTCTATATTCTTTCTCTAGTGAGATTTTTGGAGGGTCTAGACCTTGCAGCTCATCGATTATCTTGAATCTGATGAAACCACTTCCATTTGCTGGTATGGTCCCAGAAGAGGCACTCTAGGGTTAGTCCTACCCCTCTGCTCAGGGTGTTTGGAATCTTGCGGAATTGCCGAGACAAGTGCTTCCCTACTTGTAAAATGGGAATTATACAGTAGTAGTGCCCGCTTCTCTGAGTCTTGGGGATCAGAAACAGGTATGTGAAGTAGGACTGAGTGGCAACTGTCTCACAATTGGGGGATATGAATGGGAAAGCGATTTCTTACTAAACTGTGAAATTAGGAGTCACCGTCCTATCCCCAAGGAGCCTGGAATCATGAGGTTGTTGAAATCCTGGTAAGCCGAGTGTTGATATACCCCGTGCCTTGAATAGGGATTACAAATTCAGGTTCAATAAATTCAGATTCAACTAGACATTGATTGCCAGTGTGTGCCAAGAGCCGTGCTAGGCAGTTTCACCTATAAAAATGTTGAGAGGATTGTCATTATCCCTAGATGTGTTTAATCTTGTTTTTTTGGTCACTCAGTCTTCGCACCTCGAATGTGGGTTTCTGCCATGTAGCTCTTCCATGGAATTGAAGTTCGCCGGGTAAAAATTGAAATCCTAGTGAGATTAGGTTTGGAATGCCTTTTGGTAACTAGATGTTTCTAGCACTTAAAATAAGGACGAAATATTTCATCAATATGATAATTAACATTTTTTTAAGTTTGTGCTATTTGCTAGGTGGTAGGGAAGTGTTTGACATAAATTATAATCTTCACAGTGGTTGATAGATGGGATTTTTGATGGCCTAATTTTTTTTTTTTAAGATTTCACGACCGAAAAAAAAAAAAAAAGATTTCACGACCGATTAGTAGCATCTGGTTTTAAAGCCACAGAGCATTCATACAGGGATTTTAAAAATGGCACTTGTGCTAATAGCACACAGAGGTTTGACTTTCCCAAATGAGTTTTCCAGCAAATTGGAGATCAAATTCTTAACTTCAGCATACTGCTTCATGCCATCAGGAGACTGGCCTCTGTCATCAGCTTGAAATTGAGTGATGACATTTCAAACCCTCCACTTTGCTCTAGATCCATGGATTTTTTTTTTTTTTCTCCTTGGATATCTTCTCTTCACTCTTCACTCAGCAACGAAATTGTCAGATCACCACAGTCTCAGGCTTCCCTGAGCGAGATGAAGCTTGGGTAAGGGTTATTTTCTGCCCTGGAGAATTTACTCTCCAGGCAACCAAAGCTCTGGCTTCATATTTTGTCCTGGCACTTAAACAGTTAAATGCTTGTTAGTTGGCTTCATGTTTCTGGAAAAAGTTGTTCTCAAATTTGAGTCTGCATCTGAATCACCATGAGGACAGATTCCGATTTCTGGGTCTCCCATCTCTGAATTTTTGAGTCAGTAGTTCGAGTGGGACCTGAGAGTTTATATTTCTCCAAGTTCCCAGTTAATCTTGGGGCTGCTGGAGACCACACTTTGGGAATTGCTAATCTAGAGCAATGATCTTTACAGTGGAGCTGTTGTTTTCAAAAACTATTCGAGTATATTCATATTCTCTGAAGACTGGAAGTGTCCCATCTTTTAAGCTTTGAAGGTAAGGATTAGAACTAAAGTGACAATAAAACCAAGACATACTGTTTTGAGGCGGCTGTTCTTGTATTAGTCTTTGCCCCCAAAACTAACTTTTGAAGCTGAATATTATAATACAACTAAACACGAATTGAGTACTTTAGAAAGTAGCCTTTTTCACTTAGTCATAATTTAATCTGAGTTATGTGAGTCTTCTATCAGTGCTGGAAAACCTACCATAAGGACCTAATGTAGTGGAAGCCTTGAGAATGCTTAATTGGAGTGGTGATACATAGTTAAAAGTGAGAAATTGTTCTTTGAAAATTGGAATACTTTGTGTAAAACAATAAGCTGCTGACTTTATAGAATGTTTTTGTTCTTCAGCATATCATACTAGATTCAGTCAACCACCAGCATTTACTGAGGGTGTGACCTCGGCCTTTGGCAAGGTGGCCACCAGGCTGGTGGCTGAGGGAAAATTATTCCAGTGAGAGAAGCCTGGGGAAGAATCTGCTGATGGTGATGGAGAGCGATATGGGTGAGGCACTGCCCTAAGGAAACCCACCAGGGAAGGATTGACAGACAGCTCTTACCAGTCTTGGATGTAAATTACTTATTTGGCATTAGCTGCCTTGGACAACCCATTGTGCCATTCCAGCAAGTATTTGGAAGAACAGTTGTGTGCCAGACACTGGGTCAAGGGCTTCCAGATGTTCCCACATGATAATTTTTTTTAATTCATGAAAGTATCATATACCTCTAATTTCAATCTGGAAAATATAGCAAGGTACAAAGAAGAAAATAAACCCCATAGTGGTGCCTCTTAGAAACAATATTTTCATACCAAATACGTTCAATATAATACAGATGATTAATAATAATGAACATCTGTTGAGTATTTCCCAAATACTAAATACTCAAGGATATTTGAGCACTTTGTATTATCTCACTTTATCTTCAAAAAAGCCCCAATGAGGTAGTTATTGGGTTCATGTTCATTTACCAGATAAGGAAACTGGCACAGAGAAGCAGTAACTAGCTGGAGATCACACAGCTAATGGTTGGCATCAGATTCCAAAGTCTATTGTCTTAATCCGTGTGGTTTTATAGTGTGTTTCTCACTTTCTTTTTCTTTTCTTGTTTCTAGCTTAAGGTGTAATTGACAAAAGTAATTGTTAAATGTTTAAAATGTACAATGTAATGATTTGATTTGATAGAAGCATCTATTATGAAAGGATTCCCCCCATCAAGCTAAGTAATGTATCCATCACCTCCAATATTTATTTTGGGGGTAGTAGTGAGAACACTTAATTTCTACTGTCTCAGCAAAGTTCAGTCATACACTACAGAGTTGTTATCCTCAGACCGTGTTCATCTTAAAACAGAGGTTTGTACCCTTTTACCAACCTCTCCCTATTTCCCCGACTTCCCAGCCCCTGGCAATCACCATTCTACTCTGTTTCTAGGAGTTCAACCTTTTTTTTTTTTTTAATTACACATATAGGTGATACCAGGCAGTATTTGTCTTTCTCTGACTTATTTCACTTAGCATAGTGATCTTTAGGTTCATCCATGTTGTTGCAAATGGCAGCATTTCCTTCTTTTTAAAGGCTCAATAGTCATTTGTGTGTGTGTGATAGTTCCTTTATCCATTCATCCACTGATGGACCCCCTTAGGTTGTTTCTATACTTTGGCTATTGTGAACAATGGTGCATTGATCATGAGAGTGCAGATATCTCTTTTGAGGTGGTCATTTCATTTCCTTTGGATATAACCCAGAATTGGGATGGCTGGATCACATGATAATTGTATTTTAAATTTTTTGAGGAACCTCCATACTGTTTTCCATAGTAGCCGCACCAGTGAACGTTCCTACCAACAAATGTACCAAGTATGTTTTCTCCACGTACTTGCTAGCATTTGTCTTTATGATAATAGACATCCTAACAGGTGTAAGGTGATACCATCTGGTGTTTTGATTTCTATTTCTCTTAAAAGTGATGCTAAGCACCTTTTCATTTATCTGTTGGCCATTCGTATTTCTTCTTTGGAAAGACATCTATTCACGTCCTTTGCCCATTTTTAATTGGGTTTTTTGGAGGGGTTTTTTGCAAATCAGTTGACTTTATTTTTCTTCATTAAAATTCACTCACAAACAATTCACACTGTTGGATTTACTATAATTTGCTCATTTCTCATTTGTTAGGTATATAGGCTATTTCAAACATTGAGATATAGTTATAATCCTTGTAAAGAAAATGTTCATGTATAATTTTCTCTCCTTATTTCTGCTCCTTTCCTTAGACTTAATCCCGAGAAATGGAATTACTGCATCAAAAGATAAAATGTTATTTCAGATCTTTGACATACACTGCCGACATTGCTTGCTAGAAATCCTAGGCCTATTTATACTACTCCCAGCAGAGCATGGTAATACTAGCTTGCCGCAGGTCAACCACATTGTTCTTACTCTAAAATATATTTGCTTATGTTAGGCAATAAGTGATACCTCATTTTCCCATTTAGTTTTGCTCAAGCTTAGACTCATTCTTTGAAAGGATCCTGAGGAGGTCAGCTCATTGGCCATCCGATCCCCATTCTTAAGGTATCTGTCCCATTAGCAGATCTAGGAAACCTTTTGTAGAGCCTTGAAAGCTTCTTTTAGACACCTAAAGTGGATGGATGTCTAATTTTTTCAGGATAGGTTTCTATTACATAAACTTCTGTGTACTATTTTCAATATAAAGAAAGTGCGTTATTTTCCACTGTTATCCTTTGCTTGCTTCCAAGAGGTAATAGGGAACTATAACCTAACTCTATATTGTTTTTGTTGTTTAAAACCAAAGGTTCTTTTGTAGTTGCAGGTGTGATGCCCTACTTGTAATGAGAATGTGAACCAGAAGTAGCCTCCTGGGCACTGTGATGTGTTGGAAGGACACCAAGTTTGGAATCAGGCACAGATCCCAGGTGTGATATGGCTTTATCATTTGGGTATGATCTTGGGCAATTTCCTTAGCCCCTCTCAGGACATTTCTCCACCTACAAAATCGAAATAGAAATACCTACCTTACAGGGCTGTTGAAGGGATTAAACAAGATGCCATTTTCTGATAATTTAACAATTTTAACAAATTTGAGAATTTCTAAACAATTTTAAAGAATTCCCATCTTTTTATTTTTTGAGACTTTGTTTTGAGAATTTAATATAGCACTGGTCATGCTTTTCTTTTATTTACAATTTGAGGTCCAGTTTAGCTGACCATTGACCTCATTACCTGGTTTTTAATTGTGAATGCCTTGGCCAATGAGTTGATGGTCTCAGGGCAGACTTTAACAAAAGCTTGCCCATTAGTACCTGAAACAGTCCCTGGTAACTCCAGTCGGTTCGAGCATATCTGTGTATCTTGTAAAGTCAAGCCTCTGTGTCCAGGACCGTCTATACCGGCATCTTTCCCTAGAAATGACCATACTCAAATGCCACCTTCTGAAAAGGCAATTTGTAAAGAAACTTGGAATTGTTTTGTAGCATGTTCACATGGGAGGGGAGCTGCTGTCCTGGCACTATCTGCTGACAACTGGTGTCTGTTCACTCTTTGCTCTGGAAAAACACTGGCCATGCAGTGAGTGGACTTTACCTTAATAGGTTAGATCAGGAGGGTTCCCTTCATTTCTTAGAACACAATCACTCGGACCATTCTCTCCAAGAGGAAAATGGGTGTTTCGGTATCTTTAGAGTTCGGGTGGTGTGTATCTCTTGCCATCTTAAAGGTTATATTACACATTTCACCCAAAAGGAGTGAGCTGTAAGGCTTGCACAATTTCTACCTAGTCCCTTAATTGTTAGGGTGTCGGCAATTTTCTTTACACTTGATCTTAGCCAAAAGACCGAGAAGCGATGGGTGTCGGCAATTTTTTTAAAAATATTTATTTGAGAGCGAGCACAAGTGGGAGGAGTAGGGAGAAGGAAAGAAAATCTCAAGCAGACTCTGTGCTATGCTCAGAGCCCGATGCAGGGCTTGATCTCAGGACCCTAAGATCACTACCTGAGCTGAAACCAAGAGTCGGACACTTAACTGACCACACCACCCAGGTGCCCCACAGTGTCAGCAATTTTTTATGTGCATGGCCATTGGTGTGAGCAGGGGATGCTCTTATTTCTCTATTTGTCTATTTTCTCCACTCTGTGTCTAGTTAGTGAAGCAACCAGCGCAACAATCCACCTTAACTGCTCTGCAATAAGCAACAACCGACGTGCAAAGCCACTTGCAAAAGTGAGGTGGAAAAGGCCCAAAAATCAAATCACTAGTGTGTGTGTGTGTGTGTGTGTGTGTGTGTGTATTCACATAGATGAATATGTGTGTGTATAGATATTTATTTATCATTGAAGGAAGGGGCTACAAAGCATTAAAAAAACCCCAAACCTCTCCATCCTAATATTTCTATTTTTGATGTATTTCCCATGCATTCATTCATATGTGAGCACAGCACACGTTCCATTTTGCATTCTGCTCTTCTCATTAAGCTATCTCAAGTCCTTTCCTTCCCCATATTTCTGGGCTGTCTTCAGCTCTTTTTATTGGCTCCATCAGGTGACACAGCACTGTTTATTAGACTATGTCTGCAACATTGCATGAATATTTTGACCATATTTTAGCTCTAATAACTACTGCTGCATTAAACATCTTCACATACAGAACTGCTTTCTTCCTCCTTTGAACTATTTCCTTGGAATAATCTCAGGAATAGGATTGCTAGGTCACAGCGTGTGAATGTATTATAAGCCTATATTTTTTATTTCTGTAGTTGGCTTTCTTGTTTGCACAAAAGTAAAATCTGTTAACCTCCACCCAAAACAAGCATCTCAATCAAGAGTTTTATTTTTATCAAGCATTTCGGGTATAATATTTCATGGGAATGTTTTATATGGCAAAATTAAAGAAAGGAACATACTGTCTCCCTTTCCATAATACAAACCATCAGCACTCAGATAAGGTCTACGTGCTGAAACCTGTGCCCTTCTGGTTTTCTTTCTGATATTGTATGAAGTGACCCATGTCCTACTTGTACGTAAAAGACAGCTGATGAGAAAGACAAAGCTCTGGTTCTTTGGGTGAGTGATTCATTGGTTGATTGCCTAGAGTTTTACACTTGGGAGCAAATTCCTTCTGTGGTTTCCAGAGCTCGAAGAGACATTAGTTTGCTTTTCAATTTACATGGCCATTCTACTGAATCCACTGCATAGCCCTCTGCAATGGTAATAGCCCCGATACATAACTCCACATTTGGTATGTAAAGTGCAACTGTTCTTAGTAGTTTAGTTTAATGGCCACTCTTGCCTTTCCCCTCTGGTTTCTTGTGTATTATAATAATAATTATTTTTTTAAGCAGACCAACCATTTTAGTTCTACCACATTCTCTACTGAACATACACCCCTCTGCTGTGAAAATTCTTTTAAGAACAACTTATAGTCCCTTGGAAAGCAAACCACTTCAGATGAGAAAACATTGATCTATGGGGAGAGATGACCCAACGAGTCCTTGTCTGGAATTTCCTTTTTCCATTTTGTCCCCATTAAGAAAAGTGAACACGATGTACATGAAAATGTATGAGCAGGCTGTCTGAGCTATGGAGAGAGGAGTTGTGTGGACCAGTGGGGTTTAGGTAGTTACCTCATGTGACCTCAGTTTTTAAAATTGGTGGCAGCCTCCCACCTGGATATTTGTTTTACTTGAATGACTAGATCCTGAATTAAAGAAAACCTTGTTCTTGTTTTTGTTTTTAAACCTTGGGAAGTTTCAGGTGACTTCCAATTCCTTTTCTTTCTCACATCCCGTTGGCCGGTCCCAGGAATCATAGCCTTGCTGGCTCTTCCCTTCAGTGCTGTCTTCTGAGATCAGCAAAGAAAGAGCTCTCAGCTCATGGGGGGGTGGCATCCCTGGTTCTGTTACCAGGGAAACCAGTTTCAGATGGGTGCAAAGAAGGCAAAAGGTTCAAACATCTTATTTGAAATAATGAAATAAGAATGCAACCTATAACTCCCCCTCTCCCTACCTATCTAATGTCAATTTCCATGGCAACAAGATCAGAAAGGCCGCTGACAGTCAGCCACTGACAGTAAACTCACGTGTCTCTCTAGGTGGCAGGCATCCTTTTGATAACCGCAAATGCCAATTTGTTCCATCCCATGACATATCACTGGGCTGGAAAGACTCTTATTTGAATAGTGAATAAAACAGAATCTACCTAGCCCAGATCTCTGTCCTTCTAACTTCTATCAAACAAATAATTCAGGAATATGGTTCAGGTGATTACTATTGCTTTCCATGATAGCCACTTTGTCAATGTGCAGACCTCCTTGTCTACCATGTTTGTCTTTCTGATTTCTGGACTAATACTTCACAGCAGAATGGCCACCTTCTCTGGGCTGTAATTTATCATATCAGATATTTTGATGCTGGAATATGTGCAATTTCTGAATTTTCAGTATATAGAATGTAAATGTTAGTGTTGATTTTAATCTCTGCAGTAGTGCCTAAACATTTGGTCACATTGTCTTACTATAATTTATATCCATTTTAGAAATTTTGTCTTCTAGAAGACATGGACTCTTAGGATGAAACAGTTAGAAATCCTTTTTTTTTTTTAAGATTTTATTTATTTATTTGACAGAGAGAGAGAGAGAGAGAGAGAGCACAAGCAGGGGGAACAGCAGGCAGAGGGAGAAGCAGGCTCCCAGCTTACAGGGAACCCGAACCAACGCTCAGTCCTCGGATGCCGGGATTATGACCTGAGCCGAAGGCAGAGGCTTAACCCACTGAGACACCCAGGTGCCCCAAAATAGTTGGAAATCTTAATGTACACGTCCAGATAGTTAAAAAGCTCTAGGCGGTCCCTAGCATGTGTAGAGCTGAATCCCCCACAGGTAAGCGATATACTGTTCAAAATGCTTTCTCACGGCCATAATCCAACTGAACATTTCAACACAGGATGGGTATTTCTTTAGTAACATGGGCAAATTAGCAGCATAAGGGACTCTTCAAAAGGAACAGAGGGCTTCAAAAGGACTCCAACCCTTACCATTGTGTAGAGATGCTGGATCACTTACATTATGAATTTATTGCCTTTCAGCTGGCTTTTGTTAAAATAAAAATACAATTCAGCATGCCATCTTCTCTGGGATCCTCTACTAACATTAGGCTTAAATTATTCAGACTAAATCGACCAAGTTTTAAATCAATGGATTATTTGAACTTAGTAAATATCAATTTCTACCTGTTAATGGTGGTATGAAATATATAAACTCTTAAATTTTTTAGCACATACCTGCATGTCTGATGAAACACTTCTATAGAGCAGTACTCACATTGACAAGCTCAGCCCTGAGTCCTTGCTGCCCTTTTTAGCTACATTCCTCTTAGCATTCATAGCTGAGGGAAGCTTTCCCACCGGCCACAACTCAACACGTTTTCTGGGGGCAAGATGAAGGAGAGTTAGTTGAGTTGGTTCAATGACTCACACAGAAAAAGTGCTGACATGGATTTTGGTGCTGGCCTTTCTTCCACCTCCTGGGGCAGAAAAACGTTAAGATAAGACACCAGTTTTAGCTAGTATTTCCACAAGCTAAAAAACATTAAACTTGCCACTTTTCCTATCCCTCCTGTCTCTTCACACTGAAGAAGGAGAGGCTGACTTTCCATCCCGGCTTGACGAAAGCCCTTGATGCACACATGATTTCTTTGAGTTAGGTTGGGAGATATAGTATATATGAGTACAAACAAAAAAATGTGTGTTTGACTTGAACAGAAATTTCATTGTACGTAATGTGTGGTTCCTTATGTTGGCGATTGACAGCTGTTCCAAAGCAGGTTATCAAACAGTTTGCCTCACACAATTGTGAGAACTTTTGGAATTACTTCTTGGCATAGTCACAAAAATATCTGTGACTATCCAGTTCAGATGGACAGTGTTTCCCCTGGCACTTCCATAGACTGCTGCACAAGGTTCTCTTGTCATCATCGTTTATATTCTGAGCTACTTTAGTTTATGGCTATTTCGATGTTAGGAATTGTAATTCTATAATTTGCCAGCAGTTGAAATCTAAGTCATTTGTATCAACATTTCAATGACTCTGGGATGTAAGGAAAATCCTAGAAGAAATAAATCCTGATCAATAAAACTAGAGTTGATAAAAACATTAGAGCAAACCCTAAAGTCACTACTGAATTACACTTTAGTTTTCGAACTTGAAATAGAAAATAAGCACAGTGACATGTAGCCATGTGTAAGTGATGCTGCCTGGTGCACTTTTTATTGAATCATAATGTTATTTTAATCACCAATAGAATCCCAGAGCAAACACATTTCTGCACTGCACTCCATAACAAGAAAGACAAAGGAAACTAGGTTTGTTTGTTGTTTGTTTGTTTTTTCCCCAGCCTGAATAGAAAATATTTTCTTTTTCCCATCCAGGACTCAGTGGAAGTGTTTACTACCTACAAGCCGTAGCTTTGATTTCCAACTTTTGAAATGTTAGAGGTGTTTGTAAAAATATGGACAGGCCCCAAACACCAAATCTGCTCATCCTGACAAAACAGGTAATAACGTGCTTTCAAAATACATGAAAATTTAGAGGATACCTCAATTGTATAAAAAGCCATAGTTCATTCAACAAACATTTACTATGTTCAGGTAACTCGAAGGTACTATTTGAGGGACATAATACTATGGCTAACATTTATTGAGCAGTGACTGTATGTCAAGTACTTTACTAACTACTCTATTTGCCAAATTTCCTTTAAAAATAATAAGACATGGTTTCCGCCCTAAAGGAGCCAAGTCCAGGGCCAGGACTAGGGTGGATGAGGAAGGACTGTTCTTGGGCTCCAAGTTGAAGGTACCACCAGAAAACTCAGTGATCAAGATAAATAATGTTTTGGGTGCCTGAGCGGCTCGGTGGGTTAAAGCCTCTGCCTTCAGCTCAGGTCATGATCTCAGGGTCCTGGGATCAAGTTCCGCATCGGGCTCTCGGCTCAGCAGGGAGCCTGCTTCCTCCTCTCTGCCTACTTGTAATCTCTCTCTCTGTGTCATATAAATAAATAAAATCTTTAAGAAAAAAAGATAAATAATGTTTTCCTGAAAATTTTAAAATATCAAAATTAGAGCAAAAATCTGTGATGATATGAAGCAACAAGAACTTTCATTCATTGCTGGTGGGAATATAAAATAGTACAGTCACTTTGGATGATAGTTTGTCAGTATTTTAGAAAACTAAGCATACTCTTACCATACACCCCACAGTGCTCCTTGGTATGTACCTAAAGGAGTTGAAAACTTATGTCCACACGAACACCTCCATATAGATGTTTATAGCCACTTCCTTCCCAATTATGAAAACTTGGAAGCAGCCATGATGTCCTTCAGTAGGTGAGTGGATATGGTGGTTAAGTTTATGTGTCACCTTGATTGGTCCCCAGTGTCCCCAGGTATTTGCTAAAACATTATTCTGGGGTGTGTGTGTGTGTGTGTGTGTCAGTTTCTGGATGAGATTAATGTTTTAATCAGTAGACTGAATAAAGCAGATTGCTCTCCCCTATATGAGTGGGCCTCATTCACTAGTTGAAGGCCCAAATAGAACAAAAAGATTGAATAAGACAGAATTCATTCTCCACCTGTCTTCAGATGGGGACAGTCTTTGCCTGCTTTTAGCCTCTGACTTGGATTTGCACTACACCATTGGCTCCCCTGGGTCTCCAGCTTGCTGACTGCAGATCCTGGGACTTCTCAGTCTCCATAATCACATGAGCTAATTCCATAAAATAAATTTCTCTCTCTCTCTCTCTCTCTCTCTCTCTCTCTCTCTCTCTCTCTCTCTCTCTCTCTTCACATATCCATATATGTATATACTACCTATTTGTTCTGTTTCTTAAAAAACCTAGGCCAATATAGTGGATAAATCAATTGTGGCATATCTAGACAAAGGAATATTACTCAGCATTAAAAAGAGATGAACTGTCAAACCATGAAAAGTCATGGAGGAAGCATAAATGTATATCACTAAGTAAAAGAAACTAATCTGAAAAGGCTACATAGTATATGATTCCAACCCTATGACATTCTGGAAAAGGCAAACTACGAAGAGAGTAAAAAGATCAGTGTTTGCTGGGGTGGTAGTCAGGGGAGAGGGATGAGTAAGTGGAGCACAATTTTTAAGGCAGTGAAAATTCTCTGTCAGGAACTAAAATGGTGGATACACATCATTATATGTCTGTCAAAATTCACAGGATGTACACCACTAAGAGTGAACCCTAATGGAAACTTCGAGTGAGACTGATGTGCCAATGGAGGTTCCTCAGTTGGAACAAATGAACCACGTGGGATGGTGATGATGGGGAGGCTGTGTGGGGGCAGCACGTATATGGGAACTCTGTACTTTCACTGAATTTCACTGTGAACCTAAAACTGTTCTAAAAAATAAAGACTATCTTAAAAAAATCTATCATGAACACAATATGAATACTTCAAATGAAGGCATATCTAGGGCGCCTGGGTGGTTCAGTGGGCCCTGGGATAGAGTCCCGCATTGGGCTCCCTGCTCGGCAAGGAGCTTCCCCCTCTCTCTCTGCCTGCCTCTCTGCCTACTTGTGATCTCTCTCTCTGTCAAATAAATGAATAAAAATCTTAAAAAAAACTGAAGGCACATCTAACCCTGTTCTTGCACATTGCTGTCCCCCTCACCTCACCCTAATTTTGATCCTCTTCCATCCTGGCTTTCCTTAAAATCTTGACGCTGTGTTCATGGGGGTTCTTTTTTGCCTCAGCTTTGGTTTTTTAAAATATTTATTTTGATTACAGAGCTTTCTGGCACCCCTTTAAATTTTGTGCCCATAGTGAGTGCCTCTCACCCTAGTTTTAGCCTTGAGTCTGACAGACGTCGTACACACAGTTAATTATAAAATAAGTGACAAACAATACATTCCATTAAGGTAATTGTTAGAGTCGCCAAAGAGAGGTGTGAAAGATATCCATTAGAGGCATAGGAAGAAAGTATAGCTTCAATTTATAAACATAGATTTACTATTTATATACATACATGTGTGTATATATAAATATTACTACTTCAACATTTATATATTTAGATATAGATAAAAGCTGGGACTTATTTATAAAATAACAAAATAAGGCTTACTAATATTTAAAAGCAAGTTTAAATTTATAATCCCCACTGAGTCTGTACATTAGCCGGCCATGTATCTCATTCAGTTCATGAGGTGCCTCAAGGAATGGCAGGGGCAGTGGGCTGGGGTTGACGGTGGTGTCCTAAGAGCAAATTGTCATACCTTGCACATTTCATGTGCGAGGTGAAGTAGATTTCTGTATTAATCTGCCAAAATTTAATCAACTAACTGAGCCAGTTGTAGAGGTGACTTAAAAACCTTCCAGTAGTGGAGCTGGAGGTTGAAAGTAATGCTAATGATATAAACATACACAACCAAAAATGCCAGTGCTGACCCTTTTCCTACTTGGAATATTTGGAACTCTGTCAGATAAGTTATGAAATTAAAAAAAAGAGTTTGGGGTGGAGGAGAAGAGGGCTTCATTAGACCTAACAAGAAGTTCGTCCAGAAGAAAAATTCAAAATTATCAGGAAGACTATTTGAAAAAAGAGGTTTACATCTACTCCGATTAAGGGGCACTTTAAGAGGCACCTAGGTGGTTCAGTTGTTAAGTGTCAGCCTTCTGCTCAGGTCATGATCCCAGGGTCCTGGGATCAAGCCCTCCTTTGGGTCCCCTGCTCAGCAGAGAGCCTGCTTCTCCCTCTCCCTCTGTCTGCCGCTCTGCCTACTTGTGCNAAAAAAAAAAGTGTCTGCCTTTGGCTGAGGTCATGATCCCAGGATCCTGGGATCGAGCCCCACATCGGGCTCCTTGCTCAGCGGGAAAACTGCTTCTCCCTCTCCCACTCCCCCTGCTTGTGTTCCCTCTCTCACTGTTTCTCTCTCTGTCAAATAAATAAATAAATACAATCTTTAAAAAAAAAAAAAGGATGCACTTTAACTTCATGGGCTGAGTTCTTGTGTTAAATGATCAGAGGTGGGAGTACATGGGAGTTCTTTTTATCCCGCCCCCACCCACCTCACTACCAATGGGAGACTAGATCACTCTAACAATGGCCCCACGCATTATTCCTCCCTGTGGCCACACCTCTTTGCACTGTGATGTTGCTACTAGTCCTATCATGTGTCAGGGTCTATTTTTCTGACTCTTTGAATTTAAGGTGGTCTTGACCAACAGCAAACGATAGAAGTGACATTGAGCTAGTTTCTCTGGTGGCCTTTTAGCTTCCACTCATACTCTGAGAAGCCCGAGATCATCATCTACGAAGAATTCTAGTCTAGCTTCCTGGGGGCTCAGTGTACAAATGGTGGATGAAGGGCCCCACTGACAGCCAGCACCAATGGCCTCAGTCAAACCACCAGGTGACCGGACCTGCATGCGACCAGCAGAACAATGACCCAGACTGCTAACCAACAGAATTTTGAAAATTAATAAACCACTGCTTCAAGCCATTAAGTTTGGGGTGGTCCATCACACAGCAACAGGTAACTAAAGCAGTGATCTGTTAAAGATGGAAGCTGGCCTCCAATAGAATGTGCCCACTTTTGTAGGAAAACAGGTTCAAAAACACCACACAATCTTTCCTGTAAGCTTCAGCAGTCCCTGTTCTCTGTCCTCAGGGTGTTCTGAATAGCATCCTGCATGAAAGGGTCAGCAACTCTTCTAGTTCAGTTAGGCAACGAGTCCTTGCAGGACTACATGGCATTCTGGAAGTGGGGAAGTTTCTGGCGTTGGTGTTCTGCAGGCTTATTGCCTTGTTCCTGCAGGATGTGGTACATGTATGTAATTATAAGCTTGAGCATACTTAGTTTTCCAATGAAAAACTTAAACCTAACATCCTTATGCTAATTAAGGAAACTTGGTGCTGATTTAGATAATATTTGAAGCATCTGCAGAATCCGGAGTATGGACTCTTGATTAGGGTTCTTCACTTCCTGATTAACTGCCCCTGGAGTTGGGGTTCCTGAGTAGGGGTCGTGCTACCTACCTCACAGCCATCAAGGAGATGCCATTGACCTACGTGCACATGAGGATCACTGATTTTTATCAGTCTCTCCCCTCACTTCTTTCTCCAAGTGGCAACCCCAAACTTGAGTACACTGTCCTGTACAAGGTTGTTGACCTGAAAGAGGATAGAACTCTCCACGGGAGGAGGGCAGGGGTGACAATGGAAGTTGGAGGTGGGGGGAGGGACACCCAGAGGCCCATCCAGGAGGAGTTAGGGAAAAAAGTAAGAAAGGTGGGCTGACTGTTGACTCCCACTCAGTGTTTTTCAGTATTTCCTAACCTCCTTCAGGTTGTGGCACATAGAGAACAGGAAAATACTCATCAGATACAGTGGGGGGAACATGGAGTCTGGTGGTGCTGAGCATCACAACCATGCAGGGCCTGTGGTCTCCCCAGTGTGCCTCAGGGCAACCAGTGGCGTGATTTGGCTATTTGTTAAAAACAAAACCAAAAAAACCTCCTTTATGGCATGTATATGTGGACTATGTCAAAAATCAGTAGGAAAATTCTCACTATCCCTTGAGATCCCTGGAGATTCCCTAGGCTGGGCATGCCTTGGGCAGTGAGTCTATACCCAGCCACATTTAGTCACAAAAATTCAGTAGGAATAAGCCAAAGAGTATAAGAAAAGAGACAAGTCTAAATTTAAAATTGCGTACTGTAGAAAAAAGATTCCTTTATTACTCCCATAAACTTAGCAAATTAGACACTAAAATCTCAATAGCTACTCATGGGTTAAATGAGAAGAGGTACCAGAAGAACAACCATTCTCAATTCAATTAGTAACAAAAATGTCCCAAGTTGCCAAATTAGCCGTCTCAAATTAGTTGAGTCTAAATAAAATCCAGTCACAAGGGTAAGGATGGAAAGTGCATATACTGAGTGTTCCAGAGACTTCTATATTTTACCTTCAGCCCACGTAGGGGTATCCTACTCAAATCTCAAAAACCAAACTCAAAGCCTGAAATCTAAAAAGCTTGCTGAACTCCGTGCCCCTGAGGGACTGCTACATTTGTCCTCTCTGTGTCACATCACTTCTTCTCAGATTAATCCCATACCAGTTCCTTCCCTTTCTTCATGTCCAGCCTTGTTTTAACACACTAAGGCTTCGAATCCCAACCATGCCATGGAAACTGCTTTTGAAAAGGTCTCCAATGATCTTATTGCCAAATCCATTGACCAATGTTTTATGTTTTTCTTGTTCAGAGTCTCAGCAGCTTTTATCTTATTTTTAAAAAATATTTTATTTATTTATTTGTCAGAGAGAGAGGGCATAAGCAGGGGGAGTGGCAGGCAGAGGGAGAAGCAGGTTCCCCACTGAGCAGGGAGCCTGATGCAGGACTCGATCCCAGAACCTGAGCCGAAGGCAGATGCTTAACAAATTGAGTCACCCAGGTGCCCCTCAGCAGCTTTTAAAATAGTTGATGACTCTGTCCTTTTAGAAACTCTCTTTTCTCAGTTTTGGAGACACCAAAGTTTTTCAGGTTCCCTCCTGCCTTTCTGGATGCTGGCCTCTCCTCACTGGCATTCCCCGTGTCTATACAACCCTCTAGACGCACTTGCATTTCTTTCTGTTTCTGAAACATGCCAAGCTTGTTCAGGTTTGTCTAGTACCTTTGCACAAACTGTTCCTTCCGTCTTGTTGCCACAGGGACGTTTCTTCTCATCTTTCAGCCCAACAGTCATTACCTCAGAGAGTCCCCCGACTTCATTACCTGCAGTCACTCTCTCATTTGTCTCCTGGTATTTTTTTATGCATGTACTTGTTTTAAATCCTTATTTGTGAACTTGCTTACTATTTTTCTTCCTCCCTAAGACTGTGAACTCCTTGAGAGCAAACTTACCACCTGTAGCAACCAGAGGATATACACTATAATAGCTAGCCTCCAAGATGGCCACCAGTTATCCTATTCAGGCCCTGTGTGATCCCTTCCTACATTGAATCAGGAGGATGTGACCAAAAGAATACTAAGAAAGTGACAGCATAGCATTTTTTGCCTTGGTCTTTTGGGTGACTTCCTTTGGAGGAAGCCAGCTGCCATGTTGTGATGTCACTCAAGCAGTCCTGTGGAGAGGAACTGAGGACTCTGCTAACAACCAGCACCAATTTGCCGACCAAGTGAGTGAGCCGTCTTCGAAGCAGATTCTTAAAGCCCACTCAAGCCTTTGGTTGACTTCATGAAGCCCACCCGTATCTGACTGCAACCTCATCAGAGACCCCAAGCCAAGCTAGATCTGCCAAGCCATGCCCACCCTAAGTTCTTGACTCACAGAAACCATGAGAGATAGTAAATCAGTATTATTATTTTAAGTCATTAAGGTTCCTCTTGTGGTTTGTTATGCAATGTTAAATAATTAATATGAATACCGATATTTTATTCACTTGAAGAGATAATGCTCATACTAACAACTGAATTCCTGCTCCTCACTTAGCCACATTTGGCTTCAGTGTAAATCCACAAGCCTATCAGCAAGTATTTACTGACCACATGGTATACACATGGGAAACACGGGAAACACTGCTGAGCTAGAGACACAGAACTAAACAAGGTATGGTCTCTCCTCTCAAGGAGTTCTTGATATAGCTTGGAAGACAAGATAATAGCTATTGATATAATTTAGGAGTCAAATAAGGGCATGTGAAAAGTTAATGACACAAAATAGAAATGTAAGAGATGATGATTTCAGAGGACAGCAAGAGATCTTAGAGTCTGCTTATTAAGAGAAATTTTCATGGTAGAGATGAGCATGACTGTATATGAAAAAGTGGTTCAGATCTAGAATATTTGTGCTTCTCAAACTTCAGAGTGTACTGGAATCACCTGGAGAGCTTGTTAAAACTCAGATTTCTATACCTTGTATCCAGAGTTTCTGACTCAGTCTGTCTGGAGTGTGGTCTAAGAATTTGCATTTCTAATAAGTTCCTCGATGGTGCTGATGCTGCTGGTCCAGAGAGAACACACCATGAAGCCTGCAACTGAAGTGTGGTCTAAATACCAGCAGCTTCAGCATGTTAGAAGTAGATTCTCAGGCCCCACCCCATACCTACGGATTCAGAGTCCACATGTTAACAAGATCCCCAGGTAACTCGTAGGCACGATTAAGTTCGAGAAGTACTGCTACAGAGGAAAGAGGTCACGCTCTCTTTGGTAAGCTGGGCAAGTGCTGGATTTGCTAAGCATGTCTGAGGTCAGGCATGGCCTGTGTATATGAGAGAACTCTTCTGTATGGTCAGCTCATTTTGGTTTCATCGTTTTTCTCAGGCAGATAATTTTTTTTTCACTCATTGATGTTTGCTGCAGCTTGAGCCTCCCTCATCAGCTCTCTGTAGGTAATTTCAACTCGTTTTGATTCATTTCCTCACCAGCTTGGCATTTCTGCCCTGGTACTAGATGATGCAACTAATTGTGCTTGCCTGTGAGTCTCTAGATATGACACAATCGTGGAAAACTGCAAAAGGTCAAGGGGATACTGCCCTGTGCAAAAGCAGAGATGCCTGGATGACTTCTGGAAAGCCAGAGAATCTGAACCAGGGCCAGGCTTTTGGGGGCCCAGTGATGTTCGTGCTGTTTGCTAAGTGAGAAGCAGGCGACAAAATGAACATGTCTGTGGCAGTGCTTTGAGCACAACTGAAAAATTCTGTGCTAACTCAAGGAGGAACGGGCTGTTTTCCACTGGTGATTATGAGAAAGATGTGGTGACATCAGCTTCTCTAATGTTCAGCCCAGGAAATTTTATCTTGAGCCTTTTGTGCTCGCATGGAGGCCAAGCCACTCCCATGAACAGGAGGGGCTGTTATGTCTGTGTTGTCACGTCAAGACACAGGGAAAGAAAAGCCTGCCACTCAAATCTGCTGGTCCCAAATTTCCCTTTCTTCCTTTCTTCTCTCTTCTGTGGGTTTTCATATTTTATTCCATTGACTGACATCACACCTTAGCTACTTCTTCTCGGAGTAACAAGCTCCTCTTTCAAAAAGACATGTTTTTTGGTGGTGATGACTGCACAGATGTATACTTATCTCCAAACTCATCAAGTTTTGCACATAAAATACATATAGTTTGGGGTCTGTCAATCATACCTTGATAAAAGTGGTTTTAAAAATACGTAAATGAAAAGGCATTCCCCGCCCCCCTTCCTTTAATAGTCATTTAGCAAACATTCCTCGTCTTTGGGCAAAGATAAAACAATCTCTTTCCTTAAGGTAAAAGACACAATTATTTTCATTTTTTTTAATAAAGATTTTATTTATTCATTTGGACAGAGAGAGAGATTACAAGTAGGCAGAGAGGCAGGCAGAGAGAGAGGAGAGAGGAGGAAGCAGGCTCCCTGCTGAGCAGAGAGCCCGATGCGGGCCTCGATCCCAGAACCCTGGGATCATGACCTGAGCCGAAAGCAGAGGCTTTAACCCACTGAACCACCCAGGCGCCCGTGGACACAATTATTTTCAAAAACTATTTCCATAACTGGGGTGAGCATGCCACTGACACTTAGAGAGTAGAGGCCAGGGATGCTGCTGCACATCCTCCATTGCACAGACCAGTCCCCACAACAGCAAATTTTCCAGCCCGAATGTTGGTAGTGTTCATTTTTTCAAAAGCAAAACAGTGTGGTATGTGTTATATAAACACTGCTGAATTTATATAGTTATTCAGTTCTCTTAGGCAGAGGTTCCCAAACCTTTTTTGTTCATGGCACCCTATAATGTTTTCAGGGCACCCCAGGCCAAAAGAAATATCTAACAGTTCTGCTTATTAAGTAGGTATATCCAAACAACTTAATAATACTTGTGTCCTATAAACTTGGTAGCCATTTAAACACACATAAACTGAAGGAAAAAACACTTTTTTAGATGACCACTTACTCATGGATGTGTACACCAGTTGGGAACTAAACAACTTGTCAAATTTTAGAAGCAGACTGAACCACCACTTCTCATTTCCTGATCCATATTGATTTTCTGTGATATAATGCTAAAACTGTAAACTAGCTCAAGCCAATTGTCCATACTACTCTTTCGTCTGGCAGTTGTTAAGTACATCTGTGTTTCCCTTAAAAATGTAAAATACTGGGGCGCCCGGGTGGCTCAGTTGGTGAAGCATTGGACTCTTCATTTCAGCTGAGGTCTCGATCTCAGGGTCCTGAGTGCAAGCCCCACACTGGGCTCCACGCTGGGTGTGGAGTCTACTTTAAAAAAGAGAAGAAAAGAAAATGTAAAATGTCTCATGGTGTCTCTGAGTTTGCTGGGGTGCCCCAGGGGACTGTGGCCATGAAGTCTTACGGAAATGGTAAAGAAATATGCAACTCACGAAATCCTGGAGCCCCATATTGCCCACTCTCCTCATGGACTCAAATTTAAGGAAGCACATTCCAGTTAACAAATATAGTTAGAAATGGGAGTTCATTTTTTTTTCCTGCATGTGTTCTTGAGATGCTTTATCTGAAATAATTCAAAAGTTTACACATTTTAAGGTCTCTAATACTGCTTCAGAGTGATTTTGTCGGTTCAGAACTTTTTTTTGGTCAAAAATTCATTTATTGTGTTATACATAGAGTAAAACGAACCTATCAAATGTCAGCTGCTGAATTTTTACATCGATGAACACTACCGACATTTGGGCTGGAAAATTTGCTGTTGTGGGGACTGCTCTGTGCAGTGCAATGGAGCATGTGCAGCAGCATCCCTGGCTTCTACTCTCTAGGTGTCAGTGGCATGCCTACCCCAGGTATGACAACCAAAGTTGTCTCCAGATGTTGACAAATGTCCACGGGGGTAAAGTCGCCCCAAATTGAGAAGCACTGACGTAGACCTATGTAACTACCGTCCTCGGTTTGACAGATTTAGCAAATACAAGAAACCCAGTTAAACTTGGATTTCAGATAAACAATAATTTTTTTAAACATTTGTCCTTGATCTTATATGGCAAGTCTTCCTCATCTGCATCACGATACGGAAAAGCTTCCAGAACCACAGGAAGCTTCTTTGCGCCCCCTGTCGGTCAATAACCCCAAGGCAAGCACCGTTTTGGATTACGGCAGTCTATGTTCTCGCGAGATCCGCAGCAGTAGTTAACGACACCTACCCCGGTAACGCAGTTTTCCTCCCCCATGAGTGGTCTGAAAGCCTCCCACGTGCTGCTCTGAAGAATTTCCTAGAACCCAACCCTTGTACCTCTTTAGTTTCCGGCCGCGTCCTCGCTGTCGGTGACTTGCAGCAGCTTGTTCCGCTTTGCGCCCTGCACGTCCCTCTGCGCAGGTTCTGAGGACTGATCGTCGCGTGCGCAGCGTGCCGCATTCCTGTCGCCTCTCACGCCTGCCACACATTTTCTGCCATCTGTGTCACCACAGGACCAGAACCAGGCTGGCAAGGACAGACCTCTGTGTAGGTAATAGGGGTTTGGAAGGCGTGTTTGGGAGAAACGGAAGACGGGCCAGCCTCACCTGCCGCAGGGTGGCTCTGGGGGCTGACATCACTTCTGGAATCTGAGTGGCCTCCCTCGCCTCAGCCCCCCTCCGCCTGTCCCCTTGCGTCGAACTGTGCGGCGAGACTAAAGGGCGTGGCCGCCGTGTCAGTCGTTCTGGGAGCGGGAACCAGCTGGGAGCTGCCTGCTTGTGTGGGCTCCCGTCTACCGCGCACTCGTTTTTAGCCTTTGCCGTTTGTTCATACCCTGGATTATTTTGTTTTTCTGTTCTTAGTACACAAGTGCCCCGCCACTCACATGTTCTAGCTGGTCATCGGAACAATTTGGGTATGGTTGAATTTGCAGAAATTCACTGAATGTTGCCGGGAGTTGCTGTCATAAACTAGGTAAGATTTTGACACCAGTGAGTGAGCCATGCGACCTTTGCTATCGGATGTGAGTCAGGAAGTTTCCAGAGAAGGTGATGCTTGAACTAAGATTTTGAACTCAGATTTTGCTAGATGGTTGTGACTGAGGAGGTGTGTTCTAAATCAAGTTGTGAAAGTTCAGAGGAAAGGTAAATATTTCAGTATTGTTCTGTGATAGGAAGAGGGAGGAGCAAGGTTTAAGTCCTGCACAAAATGGTGGGTGTTTGGGTAGAGCCAGGAAGCCCGGAGTGAGAGTGGGGCCTTAAACATTTTTTGTAGGTCGCAGGGAACCGTCAGAACCTGGTCAGTTTTTCATTTTAGACAGATCACCCTGGGAGTTCTGTGAAGGTGTACTACCGGGAAAGGTTAGTAGTTAGCAGACTTGCAATTTTGGTCAAAGGGGTCAGTCATTCACCTCTTAGTATAAATTTATATATATCCATTTCTTCCCTCCAGAACTCTAGCTGAGATTAGCAGTAAAGACATGAAAGTTTTGTTGAGGTAGTAAGATGACAGCAGGGCATTTTTAGACAGTGGATACTGTTAGGGAGTTCAGGGTTGGTGGGGGGATACACCTCACTGCATAGGGTTGGCCTCTGGTAGCTTTTAGCCATTGACCACATGAAGTTGGGGCAGGGAGGCAACTATGGAATTAAAGAGAGTGGAAGGGACAAGATGATCCATATCATGGGTCAGCCTGGGATTGGTATCAGCCGCATTGATGGGTATACCAGTATGGAACTGTTGAGTATTCTGAGAACCTGGAGTTATAAAGGTGTGACGTCTCCTGAACATTTGTTCTTGTATTTATCAATATGTCCAGGAATGAGGCTGAGGCTAAGAGAATAACTAGTTTGGAGATTAAGTAATCAAGCATTCAGTTGTGGCAGTCCCTGTGGTGCCTTGTTCGAACAGTTTAGTAGAAGCAAGAGACAATAGTTTACAATTGCAAAGCACAAAAGTGCTGTCCCAGAAAGGACTGAGATCCTGGTAGGGGAAAAATGAGCTAGCAGGCTGGAAAGGTCACAAAAGGAAGTTAACCCATAGCATGGAAAACAGAAAAATGACTTGTTACATCCCTTGTCATGGGTCTAATTTGTTTAAAATCAAATCCATCTGCTCATTTCACACCCTTTGTTCCATTTCCTTGCTGCAATCCACAGTGGATTACTCCATTACTTTAAAAACTGGCTGCACTTACAATAAGCTAATAACTTATTTTGTGGTTAACGGTGTCAAGATATTCTGGAACATGACCAACATTTATTCTCCCTCCTCTCTCTCTCTTTCTCCCTCTTTGTCCCTCTCTCTTTCTCTCTCTCTCTCTTTTCCTCTCTCTCTTAAGAATGAACTTCCTATTGCAGCACATTGGGAAAATTCTCTAAGTCTCCTTCACAAAACATACTGTTTACAGGCTCCGAGGTGACACAGGTAGGGGAAAAGGTTTCTGTCATTCTACTAGGCCTTTCTTTTGCTCCCCACATAACCTGCAAATCCTCATTTCCCTCCCATGCACCATACATTACAAAAGACTTCTTGGCTCAATTGATTCTGTTTATGATCTCCAAATCTTAATTTCAAATGAAGCTTGCTCCTTTTCAGGAAAGAATTATCTTCTATGCAATGAACCAGAGTCCCCGGAGGCATTCATTTGAGATGCATCAATTCCCTTAAGGTCTCCTTACCCATTAAAATATGTACAGTGTTTCTGGTTAACTAATGGATCATTGGAAAAATGGAATCGCATGCAAGATATAATTCAGAGAAATGCATCTGGGGTTGTTGGCCAGTCCATTCATAGGAACATTTGCTGATTGGGAAAATATTTTATTTTTTTGGCTTAATCCTTTGCCAGATCACACAAACTAGTAAAGGTTGTCATTTTTTATTTGTTGGACCTAGTTCTGAAGACAGAGCAGCAATGGAATTTGTGATTTTGTCACTGCTCTTGATTAAGAAATGATTGGCTGGAATTTGAACTCATTTGGATCTGTACAGTCTGTGGCTATTACCATTTTTCCCCCCCTGGTTGAGTACAAGTTATTGCTAGATGTTATCTTATATTCACTCCTATCTTTTGAAGGGCCAAATATTTTGGAAATATAATATTTATGAAATTAGATATTCAAATGGCAAGTGGTTTAAAGCTGAAGAATGGGTGTTGAAAGATCCCAGCACATGCACTCGCAGTAATTTTACATTTTTCATTACTGAGGTAATTAAAAAATTCCTTAGGGCTAAATTATAGTAAAATTTTATGTATCTTTCTACTAAGCATAAACTAATTTTCTTTCCCACTGGACAGTGTTAATTTAAGTAGGAAATATTTTTAATTCTGTCCCATTTATTCATATTATGAAAAGTTGCAAGCTTTACTAATTTCATTCAACATTATTTCAAAGTATTCTTAGATTCAGTAGCTGATGGGCATTTAGTCTTAAAGGTTAAGCAGAAATGAAAGATGTAATTTTTTTTTTGTCTCAACAGTGACCTTTCATAGTTCATTCCTGATTCGTAGATGCCCCCATGACAGTCATAGATTCTGAACCCTTATATCTAAGTCCATGAAGGTCATGGAAATATGCCTGAAAGTTTTTCTTTTAATTTTCACATTGAGGAATATATGAAGTACTGTGTGATCTTGGATAGGTCCTTAGCTTGTCTTTATCTATGAAAGAAATATAATGAGCTAAGTTTTCTCCCTCACCTAATTTTTCAAGTAACAAATAAAACGCTTAATGAAGCCCTTTGCTTCTTTCAGGTCTCAGGGTGCCATTTTGTTTCATATGGTTCCAGTGGTATTAAGTTTAGGGCTCACTTTTCTGATACTTATGGAAAGAGGGACGTGAATGCAACATCCAAGAAGTGGTACAGAATCTGATTAGAAACGATTATGTCTAGAAATGGCAAGAAGGAACTGAGAGGATCCATTCTGGTGTAATAATATTCTATAATGGCTCACCCATTTGGAAGTTATGCCCAAGAGAATGCAATGACAGAGAAAGGGAAGGAGGGAGGATGGAGAGAGAACACTGTACCTGGTAATTGGACCGAATCCATGTGGATCCTTGAGGAACTGTGGAGGGGCTTTGCATTTCATGTTGTCAGGGATAGCTTAGGTAGGGGCGGATAGGGCATCCACCATCGCCTGGGAAAAGGAGAAGGATGAAAAGGAGGAGGAGATGGGGAGGATGAGGAGGAAGAAGAGGAGAGGAAGAGAGAAGAGCTGCCATTTATTATCTGCCTTCTCTGTCCAAGGTGCTCTGCCAGTCTGGGCCATAATGGGGTGAGCTTCACAAGTATTACCTTCTGTGACCCTTACAACCACCACACTATAGTAGAAAGGAATAAAGTGTTCTGACTAGGTCACTTGGCTAAGTTCCCATAGCTCGTAAGATTTAAAGTGTGGTTTTGAATGGAGGGCCCATTCACAGGCTTTTCCCACAGTGTGTCACCATGTCATTGGAGGTTCCTTCTGGGTGTACTTTGATGTCTATTCCACCCCTCTCACCCCATACCTGTCCCAGTGGTTTTTGAAATCAGTGAGGCAGGAGAGTCAAACATGCAGATGTCAGACCTTTGCCTAGATTGTTCAACTAGAACCTCCTCAGGTGGGGGTACTTGGATACTGACTGGCTTATACCAGCGGGTATTTGCATTTTAATATAGGGATTTTTGATTCTATTTAATTCAGCCAGTCATGTATCCTAAGGATTATTATAGGCCTGGCTGTGAACACTTGGAGATTAAAACACATTTTGTCTTTAAGGTTGATGGCCATCTAAATAAGCCTTCAGGGTAGGAACAAATATGGATGATGAAGTTTCAGATTCATAAGTAGCAAGTGGAAGAGGTCATTTAGAACAAAATTCTTGCTGGAATCCTTCACATTTCTCCTACTTGAGTGAGCCTCCCCTGCCTGCCCCCAAAATCAGTGAGCCAGGGTGATCTGCTGAAATCAACCCCGCAAATCCCAAGATTTAAAAATTGCCACACCAGAACTTTCTTCCCTTTTCCGCCTCTGAGGCGATCCTTTTTGTTTACCTCTACACATACCTGGTGTGATAGCTGAAAAGGGCGGCATTATAACACTACTTTTTATGGAGGTATCAACAAATATAGCAGAGACTAAATAGTTCTGCCGGTGGCCGCCTAATCTAGCCCAAAGAAATGAGAGGTGTTTCTGCTTCAGTTTTACTCATCTGTAAAGATCGGTTTGTTTTAAATGTCCCAGGCTTCTCTGAGTTCTTGGGAGTTAGATATCATTTAGAAATGATTTCATAAGATTAGGTAGGAATTCTGCATTTCTCTCAGACACATACTCTGCTTCACACCCTCTCCTGTGCAGACCCTTGTAACCCTAAGGTTCCTTCCAGCCTTCTTTTTACCAGGTGAGGATGGAATTTCTGTAATACTACTCTAATGTTAGTACAGTCATTACGGCATAGATCATGTTGTCCAAAACATTACTGTTTATATGCTTTTCAAGTGATGGTTTCTAGATGCAAATAATGAGAGTGCTTTTGTTACTATTTCCATATTGATCCTCTCAAATAGAACCACTCTAAGGAAAAAGCAGAGCTGACTCTGAATCTCTGCTGTTTATTTACCTGTACTATTTAACTCCATCTGAGATGTTCTGCTTCTCCCCTCAATTTACTTTTGCAGGTAGTCTGTTCCCCCTTTCTTCACACTTGGCATTCAGATCCTGGGGCACGGTGTCTTACAACTTATCTGTTTGTATGCCTGTCTCCTCCACTAGACTGAAATCCCTAGCAGCAGGAGCCTGTCTTATTCATTTTTGTGCAGTACGTGGCACAGAGTAGTACTCTTGTAAATTAATTGAAAAAAATGCTTGAGTTGACACAATGGCTAGGTGTTTTTTTAATCAGATTCCCCCCCTTTTCTTACCTTTTCTAAGTCTTTCAGGTTGAATGTGTATTACTTACATAATAAGGAAGAATATTTCAATAAAATAAGGGTGTTTCTTCTGAATCCTTTGAAAGCATTTCTGCTGTTGTATTAAACTGTTAACTTTTTAAAAACAGTCTAGGCAAAATATAAATCAGTGTCAAGAGCACATTTTGGAAATGTTTGTATTATTTTTTGAAATGTATTTGACTGTACACAAGCACATGGACCTGCTAGATAGAAGAAATAACTTCTCCTCTCCTGGTCAAAGGGCTGCAACTTGTTGCACAGCATCATCTTCATTCCTTTTGGCTCTTCTTTCCAACCTTCCCATCCCATCACTTAAAAATCACCAGCTTAGCCCTAACTTCGTAAGCAGAAATTATTGAATGCTAATAATTTCTGGTAAGCAATTTAGGAGACATTTAAGTCCTTAATATATATGTGATCCCCTTTTTTACTGCAATTTCCAGGGAAAGTGCTACAAAGTGATATGTGGCAATAACAAAGTCAGAAGGAAGGGAATATGAAATTCAGCAAGCAGCGTGAATGATTTGCTGTTAGCATGGGGCCCAATAACACTACAAAGCTATAAACTCTGTCGATCTAGATTGCCCAGTTAGGTGGCAGAGATGCAATTTGTCTTTTCTGAAGCCGCCTGCTGCTTGCTAGCTCCATCTCCTGTCACAGCCTATTAGCTCCCCAAGAAAATTGGTAGGAAATTGCCTGCAGATTGTAGGAAATTGCATCTCCAGGCCCTGGAAAAAATGTAGGATAGCACAACACTGACCCTCCCAGAG
The DNA here is from genome assembly GCA_002007465.1 of Ailurus styani. NCBI lineage: Eukaryota > Metazoa > Chordata > Mammalia > Carnivora > Ailuridae > Ailurus > Ailurus styani. Next base: position 245,758 of record LNAC01001110.1, read on the forward strand.
CAGCTATTAATACAGCAAAAAGTGACCTTTGACTTGCTGGGAAACGACTTTGCTATTTGCTGAATAAAGACTGTATTATGTGTGGCTGAAGGAAGGTGCAAATGATTATCCTAGCGAGGCTTGAAGCCAACCTGCTTTTGAAAGCCTAAATATTAGTTAGAAGATTTTTTCTTTCTTTCTTTTTTTTCTTTTTCTTTTTTTTGTTTGTTTTAGGTGCAGAGGGTTTGAGTGTTGTGGCTCTGCAGGGAGAAAACGGTCCAGTTGGCTTGTTTTTGAAAGCACCTTTTCCTGAAGGTAAAAAGAAAGAAGTAAATTGTCCCAAGGAAATGCTCACAAATCTCTCAGGCAAAAATTCAGGAAGTAAATCTTTCAAAGATGAGATTAAAAAACAAGGACGAGTACGTTGGAGCCTTGTTTTGTTTCCCCTTCAGTTCGGCTACATATGCATCTGGGGCTTCCCTTGCCCCTTTCTCTAATTGCGTTTTACAGTACCAGCTATGTCTACTCACTTCTGAATTATTTTCTTTATAGACCATCCCCGAAGTTCAGACATCAAGATAATTCAGTGTTCCACAGGGGTACATATTGTGCATATTTTAAGCATCGTTAACTTTATGTTACCAAAAAAAAATCAAGATCCTGACATGGTATTTACAGGCTTGCATTTCTACTAGAAGGATCTTAGCTCCCATTTACAAGCGATTTTTTTTTTCGGAGAGGGAGAACAGCATTTTAGCTACTCCTGAATGAATCAGATGCCTTCATTGCCTTCGAATCCTAAACACTGTCCCCTAATCCTACCCTCTTCCCCAGTACTGGGTCATTCACTTTCAGTGCCCTGGGGAGCAAATTCAAAATGAGAGGGTGGGATGTAGATACACCAGCTTCTCTTCCTTCGTGAAGGACACAGTTACCTCATTTATAATTTGCACAAATTAAAAAATAGCTAGATGAGACTCCTTTTAGCTTTCCCAGACTTAAGAGGTTTTCTTTAGATTTGGTGCTTTCTTACCCTTGGTACTTGCTTCTAGAGAGAAAAGTACTAGACACCATGTCATATCTGAGAACACTGAATTTAGCCCATGAATTTCTGAGCTTTTATATGATCTCTGATACTCTCTGCCTATGTGATCTTTTTTTAAGCTTGTAGTGCCTCAGTTTCATTATGTAAAAAGCTGAATGTTCTCTAAGAATCTTTGAGGTGTAGGGCGCCTGGGTGGCTCAGTGGGTTAAAGCCTCTGCTTTCGGCTCAGGTCATGATCTCAGAGTCCTGGGATCGAGGCCCGCATTGGGCTCCCTGCTCAGCGAGGAGCCTGCTTCCCCCTCTCTCTCTCTCTGCCTGCCTCTCTGACTCCTTGTGATCTCTCTCCCTCTGTGAAATAAATAAATAAAATCTTTAAAAAAAAAAAAGAATCTTTGAGGTGTTAAATTTTGTGATAAAGGGTAAAAAGGGTAAAAAAAAAAAAGGTAAAAAGATAGGATTGAAGTCTGAGCTGCTACCTTGCTTTCTGACTACTTCTTGGGCTTCTTGACTGACTGTCCTTGAAGAAGGGGTTCTGTATGGCCATTCCCAAAGAATGTGTTTTGGAGTCTGCAAGCACCCAACATGCAACCAGCTAATTTGCAGTTGTTATACATCAAGACCTGATTATGTCTACAGAAAAGCCGAAAGAACTTCTTAAGACATGACCCATGTGGGTAGACATTTTGTGGTAGAATGTCCATTACTGGAGAGCTGCTCAGCAGTAGAACTTAGTTGATACATATAGCCCCACGTTATAGACTGTGGGAAGGAATATCAGAAGAGGTCCAGTTAACCTTGAAAATACTGCATTAAGTAAAAAAGCCAGACACAAAGAGTCACATGTTCTATGATTTCATTTACACAAAGTATTCAGAAACAGGGAAATCCATAGAGACAGAAAGCAGATGAGTCGTTGCCAGAGGCTAGGGAATGTGGGGAATGGGGGAATGCGGAGTGACTTTTTAATGGGTATGGGTTTTCCTTTTAGGGAGATCAGAATGTTTTGGAACTAGATAGAGGTAATGATTGAACAACCTTGTGAATGTACTAAATGGCACTGAATTGTACGCTTTAAAATGCTTGCTTTTATGTTATGTGAACTTGACCTCAATAAAAGAAAGACCTCTAGTTAAATTGATGAATAAAGGGACAAATACAAAACATATAATTACTTAAAATTTAAAATGGAGATTTTAGCCCAGGTAGTGTAACTCTTGCCACAATACAAACCGCCCTGTAACCTTTCTTATCTGCCCTTGTTTCCACTCTGATCTTTGACTGTGATAATGATTTGAGAAATGACTGGATATTCTGATGTCCACAGTTCCAAAAGCCAATGCCAGGGCTGATTTTGAGATGATTTATGAAAACCATTTTCCTACAGGCTCCTTCAAAATCAGATTCAGGTGCCAGGTCTTTTCTGAATGGTTTCCAGTCCTTCTAGTTGAAAGAGATCTCTGCCTTCTCTGAGTGAATGACGTTTATCTACCTTTTTAGAGCTTTACTTGCTTCCTATCTTGGATTATCGTTGTTTATTTTTCAGACATGCCTTACCTCCCCTACTTGAGGCCAGAATCACATCCTTCTCACCTCTCTCTCCTTCCAGACATCAGGGCAGTGTGTACTTAGTAAACATTTGAGCTTTTGCTCTTGTTTTCTTCTCTACCTGAAATGTCCTTTGTAGGAAAATTCCACAGCAATTCTTTCCTCCCTTCTATTTAAGCTGCAGGATGTTTTCAGGCATCTATCCGTTCCCCATTCTCAGTGTCTAAAATTCAGGTTGGTTGGAATGCCTCCCTGAAGGTATGCCACCCCTCCAACCATCTTCATTTGCATGTTCCAAATTTGAGACTCTTTCCATGGAGATTGCAGATTTGGGCCCATGTAAACAAACCTGGAGCTGAAGATGACCATTAGCTATGGCATGGGAAGAGCTTGCCTGGGAATAAAGCCAACACGAAGAAAAGCAAAGCTGAGCAGTGGAGAGAGTCTGGTTCTGAGAATATTGTTTGGATACCAGTGTTCTGCCAGCCTGGGGCCAGATTTGCCCCTGATCTTCTCAGTTTCATGAACCAACTGTTCCCTCTTTTTTTGATGAAGCCAGTTTGAGTTTGTAATTTGTCATTGAAAGACTCCTGTCTGATGCATTCTTGTTATCTCTTCACCGTGTTCAAAACATCCTTTAAGGCTTGGGTGAGATCAGATATTCCCTGGGAAGTCCTCACATCTCTTCTTATATTTTTATTTCATTCACCTGGTTATTTGCTATTCTACTTTCAACAGAGATTTACTGAGCATTAGAACAAAAGCAGATATATAAAAGAATAAGGTTGCTTTTGCTTTGAGGGAATGATATTTTCAGAAAGCCTTAAATTTAGGCAATTTTATATGATTTTATCTCCTTTAATCCTTACGTTAGTTTTGTGAGATGAATGTTACTACCTGCATTTTATAGATGGGGAAACTGAGACTCAGAGAGGATCAGAGGTTATAAAATTATTCAGGTGAATGATCTCACAGTTTGAGCATCCGGGACTCTAACTTGAACATCTCCTTCCTTTGTTCTTCCAAATTAGTCTGCCTTGGATTATGTATTTTTTTTTCTTTTCCACTAGATTCTAGATCCCTTAAGGGCAGGAACTGTGGCTTACTTATTCTTCTGTCAACCACAACCTTTAGCATAGTCTCTTAATGATAAGAATTCCATAAGTATTTTTTGGGTGACTTGTTAGATGAGTGAACCACAGTTGAGGGAATCATTTGTGTCCTCTGAAATCCAAACCAGAATTCACATCTCCAGATTCGAATGAGGTAGAAATGCCAAAATGCTGTTCTGAAGCTCAGAATATTATACACCTGTATAGCCATTTACTTCCTCTGAGGCATCATCCTTATCATGGGAGCATGAATGGAGCCCTCAGGACTCAGAATCAGTAAAGATTTACCATTAACTGAATGATGTTTCAAGTCAGGCCACTCAGGGCCACTCACTTGCAAGATCATATATGTAAAATTTATAAAAGTAAACATTTGAAACATTATTTGAGAACATGGTCTCTTTCTTACATCTGAGGCTGAATTCATGGGTGTTCACAATGCTTTGATAGATACCCAGCTAAATTCAAGGGACCAGATATAATGAAGTCCCCTGCTCTTCCGTTGTCTTGCCTCCCTCCAAGATCATGGTTTCTTTCCGTTCCAACTTTCCTTCCACTATTGTTTGTCTTGCATAGGGTGGTATTATAATGGCCATATGTGTTGAGAATCTACCTAAGAGGAGATTGACTTGGGAATAATGTAGTTTGGGTTTGGTGAGATGTATTTACATGCTTCATAGTTACTTTTAGAATTACATAGAAGTGTTAATTTAGAATGAGAATTAGTCAAGGTGTCCTGCTATGGGAATGGCTTTCTGGAATGTCCCTACTGCCCATCGTGTTAGTTGACCCAGTGTTGTGCCATGAAGGTGTGAGGAAGGAGTAGTTTTGCACCGTGAATTTGTTTCATAGCCCAGCACTGTAAGGGTGTGAGTAGTGGAGGAAAAAACAAAATTTGAAATGTACAGAGTCAGAAACTAATAGAGAAAATTTGTCCAATCCTCAATTCTTAGTAGAAAATTTGGTTCTCATCGAAGGCTAGTAAATGAAAGTTCTTTCCTCTCAGGAATATAGTCTGATAATGTAACATACACAGTTATAAAAACACCATAATTTTTTTTCCTTCTGTGATGGGAATTGAAGAAAATACAAAATTGGTATAGGTCCTAGCGAGGGACCCGTGGGAGTGAGGGGCCCTGAAGCTGAAGCTTCATCTGCTTCATGGTGAATCTGCGTCTCAAAATGCTTTTCAAAATTGTTGTTGTGTGAAGAGATGGTCAAGGATGCAGACAAAAAATTGTAGGGAAAATATTAGGGCGGTGCATCAGGAAGTTCCAAATGTCATTTTTTTAATACGTCTTGTGACTTTGTGATATTTTCCATTAAAAAAATTATATGTTGTGACTTTTTTTCATTCTAAAGAAATTTTCAATAAGTATTCCTTTTACTAAAGAGCTCTTCTCTCTCTCTGACAAAAATGTAAAAGCTCCAGGCCTGCAAAATCTGGATTTGCTCCTGCTGAGAGTAACTATCAAATGACTTTGGTTTGGTCATTTCCCTAAACACTTGTGAAATTCATCTCACAGTATTTCACATCCTTCTGGAGAAGGAAGCACTTTCAGTTTTCTTCAGGGAGAGGGGACATGTCATGTTTGTGATTTCTGTGCTTGCAAATTCCAAAGTGATAAGATTCCTCTTGTTTTCTAACTGTGCTGTAATTTCTTTGGATTCTGTGTAATAACCTCAGCTTCAGGATCTGGGAGAGCACCAATTTTTTTGCCAATGAATAGTACACAAGACAAGACTTTTTGACTTAGCATTAAAATATTGAAATTGTGTATTGTAGTGGAGTACTATTAGCTATAATTTATGCACAAATAGGCCAAGGCTCAGGGAAAAAAATTGCTTTACCCAAGTTCATGGCTTAATGAATATCAGAGCTGCAATTACAATTTTCTAACTCCCCAACTGTACATGAAATTTGCAGGTTTACAATCCTGTACAAAAAACTGACAGAGAACACAGATGGGCTTCTAACCCCTGCTAATGAGAGCATCACTCTTCATTGCTGGGATAATTAAGCAAATATTTAGTGGTCAGAAACCCACCCAGACTTTAAATAAAATCAATCAAACTCCAATCCCTTGGGAGATGTTGATTTTGGAATTTTTTTTAAACTCTGAAATGTAACTTTGTGTGTGTGTGTGTGTGTGTGTGTGCAGTTCTTATTTTTATGATTTAAAGCAGAAGAGAGTTCAGTTGCCCTATGCCCACTGAAAAGCCACATTCCCCAGAAAGACCATGCTCTGACACTCAAAAGGCACCAGGTCAGGAGAGCATTTTCTCTTTGTTGATTGCTCTTTTTTTCCCTCAGAATTTTCCTTTTTCCTTATGGAATTAGACCCTTTGAGTAAATTGCAAACAGTTCCCCCTGTGTGAAGCAATGTCTAGGCTAACATACTACCTGACACAATCATTGACATTTCTTGTGTAAATAACAGCAGCTGGATTCAGCCCTTTCAAGAATGAGTTGAAAAAATAATGAACTGGTTTTTTTTCCTAAGATAAAACACACTATATGTTCCAGAAATTAGAAGGGTCTGAGGTAAAAAGAAGAGCAAATTAATACACAATTATTGTTTATTTTTGTTATAACCCATCCATTCAACCTTCTACTCCAAATTCTCCTTACTCAGCTATACCTTTGTTTCCATAGAATTTATCACCTATGAATAAACTATAGAATGTATTTATTTATTGAGACTATAGTTTATTATTTGTCTCTGTCTGCTAGAAAGATCCAAGGGGGCAAGAATTTTTATTTGAGTGTATCCCAAGCACCTAAGGCAGCACCTGGCATATAATAGGAACTCAAGAAATAGTGACCAAATGACAATGTGCTATGTTTCAGCACTTGGAGAGCAAAAAGTGAATATAAGAAAGTACACTTTCTTCTGAGAAGCTTTATTTTTCCAAGGGTTGAAATTCCAGAATTTTGGCATTAAATATTTATACCATTTTTTGTATCTTTCCTATTTAGAACCTTGATTTGTTTGATGTGGCAGTATGTCTAGTGAAAATAGCCCATTGTCTAGCCTTTCCTGCAGCTTTTCCTTCAATTTTGTTCAGCAAGACCTAAGTTGAATTCTTTAGGGATATCTAGGAAAGTTTTGCTTTTTTGATATAGACATTTCATGTTCCTCTTTGTTGCTTGTGCCTTCTGCCTGTCTGAAATGTGCCTTCAGGTACAGGTGCCATATGGAGACCACGAGGATGAAAGCAAAGTGCTAGAGATGGGAGTGTGAGAAGATAGAAATAGAGCAGGATGGCTTACTCCTCCACTTGTTACAAGAGAAAAATAAAGCCCTCTTTGGTTAAACTTTTTTATGTGGATCTATGTTATATTGAGCCCCCAAACAATGCTACAAAATATATTCATGCCAAATTGTGACTTACCTTAATATCTTTAATATTTTTCATAGTCGCAGTCTTTCAGAGAGTTAAAGCCATTGGGTAAATTCTACATTTTGGTGTCTCCGGTCCTGGACCCAGGGAGTTCCAGAAATAGAGAGGGAAGGAAGAAGATGAGTGAAGAGGATTGCTGTAAATGACCTGCTGTACGGAAAACACTTACCAGATAGATCTATATTTGTTAAAAAGCTAGGTGACAATATGTTCTTTAGCAGCACTCACTTTCTTGCAGAGGCATTTTGTTTGTTTTCCTCCCATTTTGTGGCACTAGATTATTGTAGATTTATTGCTATCCATGTGCAGGGTTGCAACTCAACAAAAGTATATGGTATAGATGTATGTTTTAGTGTGCAAGAGAATGTGAGACCGTCATCTTTATGTCCTGAAACTAGCCCATAACAGTTTTCTCTTTAACTTAGCCAGAATAATTATCCCCACCAGTCACTGCTCTTTTGATACTTGTGCAACAGTAAGTGCTATTTATTTATTAATTTACTTATTTATTTTTGGTTGATTAGTTGGAGATACCACACAAAAAATAAGATATACCCCTACATCTGGGAAATTGCACATGCCTCTGTTGTGGATTTTCAGATTCGGTGTTGTGATTTTTGTTTGTTTTGGATATAAAGCTAATCCTATAGAGAGAAACTTATATTTCCCTTCTGTAAAAATCATTTAGTAACATTAGCTGTGGATTTGCTGTTTTTTTTTTTTTTTAAGATTTTATTTATTTTTTTGACAGAGAGTATACACAAGCAGGGGAAGCAGCAGGGAGAGGGAGAGGGAGAAGTAGGCTTCCCGCTGAGCAGGGTGCCCCATGTGGGGCTCAGAGGACCCTGGGATCATGACCTGAGCTGAAGGCAGGAAGGCAGAAGCTTAACTGACTGAGCCACTCAGGCATCCCACTGTTTTGTTTTGTTTTGTCTAAAGATGCTATCTTAATGTAAACAAAACTCTTTTATACCTTTTCAAAATTTAAGATGGCAATTTCCTATGCTTCATTCATCAAAAAGAAACCATTCAGTTATTTCCCTGTTTTTCTACCTCTGCAGGGATGCTTTGCCACTATGCTCTTTTGAGGAAATTTGTGCTATGAGGAGAAAAATGAAAGGAAAGAGATGAGAAACAATAAGTTTGATTCCTAGTTTCAAATATATTTTTTATTTCATTTTATTTTTTAAAGACAAAATTGATTTATTCTACAATAAAACTCAAAATTTCTGTCACTAACTGGAAAGATGTCTGAAGAACAAGTATTACCTTAATTTTCTCTTGGAGGTCATCTCAGTATTTGGAAGTAAAGACAGAGCTTACTTCCACGCCCCCCCACCCCAGTATTCATTCTTCCATTTCTCTTTATCAGTAGAATCCTGGAACCCAGAATAAAGACGGCATATGCAGCTAGGTAATGTCATATGAGTAAACTGTGGCCAGAATTGGTATGTACAACTTCTGGGAAATGGAAGTGGTATTTCTTCTTTTCTCCTCTTTCATTTCATGGCTTGTGAATGTGATGGCTGGACCACTTAAAGGAATTTTTTTTCCATGTGTAATTTCTTGGGAGTCACACAGACAGAAGGAATTCTTCTCTCATAACCAAATAAATGGGGTTTCTGGTTAGAAATTCTCATGGTATAATTTTTTCCTACTTCATCTAAATCTAAAGCCAAAGTTCAGCAAGGCACATATGCCCAGCATCTCCCTCTGTAAAGTGTATGGATGTTCTTTTCCCTCTGCCCTTTGGAAATGTGTGTATTTGGGCAGGCAGGGGAGGGTAGTGTGTGGAAGGGTGCTTTATGCCAAAGCATTTCAGTCTGACCTGTTCTCATAGGAGAGCTGGGGTACTGCCCAGGGCAAAATGAGTTATAAGTCTGGCCTCTTTTTTTTTTTTTTTAAGGTTTTATTTATTTATTTTAGAGATAGCATATGAGCGGTGGGGAGGGGCAGAGGGAGAGGGAGAGAGAGAATCCTAAGCAATCTCCATGCTGAATTTGGAGCCTGATGGGAAGCTCAATCTCATGACCCTGAGATCATGACCTGAGTTGAAATCAAGAGCTGGACACTTAACCGACGGTGCCACCCAGGTGCCCCTGAGTTACAGGCCTTTTGAGAATTTTTAGTTAGTCCTAAGACAAGTTCCTTCTATACTGCTTGCTTACCTTTCTAGATTCACACTTTTCATCTCTGGCCTCCAGTCCACCCTTACATTTTCCTGCTAGCCAAGCCATGCTTTCAAATGACATTTTAAATATTTTATTCAGCATTTTAGTTCTGCCTAGAGGGATGAGTCTGCTATGTTGCTGGAAACAGATTCTAAATTCTGTTTGTTTCATCTTCAAAAAATAATGCTTACTTGATTACTTTATATTCATCTACATTACTTCTTTTATTATGCCCACATTTCTTATGTTAGACACGGAGCACTGGGTTTCCTTTCATTTCCTTCTTTCCTTTCTTTCTTTTAATCTTTTATTTTGTTTTATTTCCTCCTCTCTCATTCTTTCCTTCTTCTTCTCTTCCCTCTTCCTGTCCTTCTCTTTTTTTCTTTCTCAATCCTTCTCCTTTTTTAAAAGGAATCCATGGCTTCAGAGCCCAAGGTAGCAGTGGATTTTTTTTTTTTTTTTAAAGATTTTATTTATTCATTTGACACAGAGAGATTACAAGTAGGCAGAGAGGCAGGCAGAGAGAGAGGAGGAAGCAGGCTCCCCGCTGAGCAGAGAGCCCGACGCGGGCCTCGATCCCAGGACCCTGGGATCATGACCTGAGCCGAAGGCAGTGGCTTTAACCCACTGAGCCACCCAGGCGCCCAGTAGCAGTGGATTTTAAGGAAGAAATAAAAGAAACACTATTTACTTCCACATTTATTGATTGCCTACTGTGTTAGGTACAATGCTCAGAACTGATGCTGTATGGATGAATAAGGTCCTGCCCGCAAATAGCCAGTTATATGGGTGAGGGAACGGTGTGAACTGCTGTTGTGGGGGAAGTACACCATGCTAAGGGAACACAGAGTATGTGGAAGGTTTTCTAGAGGAGGTCATCTTTAAGGGCATATGTATATGGGACTTCCATTTTGAGAGACTCTGGCACATGAGCTAGTATTGTAGGTCAGGAGTGATTGACCAAAGTAGTCCAGTCCCTGAAATTGGAGTTCTGTCTGGGAACCAAACACTATATTATTATTGCTTATGTTACATATGTATGAGACTTTTTTTTTTAGTCTCAAAATAATCACAAAACATTTTTTCTGTAGCAGCGGAGTTAAGCAGTCACTTCTAGGAAGAACAGGAGGAATCTCCTGTTTTTGAATGGCTGGATAAAATGATCAAGGAGCTCCAGATTTAAGAAACAGACTCCTAATGAGTCAGAACACAGACATCAATCTCAAAGGATAAAAGAACTGCCCATGGTTTCTTTACAATCACAGCTTGGTGACCTCACATAATCCTTTGCAAAAGAGTTGGCATAGACCATTACAAAAAGTATTATGTTGCACTCCAGTACTGAACACATCCTAACTGAGATGGGTGAAATAATGACCTAGAGATTATAGGATTGTTTCTACAGGCTCATTTTGTAGTTCCCGTACTGTAAAGTGGAAATAATCACTTTGTTAAAATCCAATCTGTTTGGATCATGCTTTACTCTAGTATCCCAAGACATGTAAATCTTTGTTAGTACTAAAGTACAGAATGAGAAAACAGTCAATTAAAAGAACTGCAGGCTGATGGACATTTCTTGGTCCACGTACTGCCTCTTTTCTTGGGTATACTGGTTGGCTTGCCCAGGGCCCCACAGATGACATACTGCATGTGCTCTTGGTTGTAGATCACAGCTGAACAAACTGCTCCAGAGTGTGAAAGGTCAGCGCAGTGTAAACAGAAATCAGCAGTGACCTATGGAGTCATCTCAAGACATAATAAATACTGTCTTCACGGTCCTCCCCACCTTCTGCTGATTCAGGTATTCTCTAGCGCCATGTGGCTTGTCTCTGGAGCAGTATTTCAAATCCAGCAGACCATTGTATTTGGAGCAGAATTTCTAACTATGCTTTTAATTTTGGCAAAATAACTTTCAGCTCCTTCTGAAAATGTAATCATATATGGGGAGCTTCATTGAGAAGGAATAAAATGCTTTTTTAAACACTCCATTAGCTTTGGCCACCATTAGTTTTACTATTCTGTAAGAATTTCTCCTAGGTTTAGGGGATAAAAACAATTATTTTTTCAATCCAGATAGAATTTTGTGGCAGAATCATTAACTTTTCCTCTCCTTGAAATCTCCCAATGACCATTTATTTTTCTGTACTCCTTTACTGAGGGGCATCCAGTCCAGTATTACCTCTTGCTAGAGTAGGGTTGGACCCACATTCATCCTGTTCCCTTCCCTGGGACAGCCACAAACCAGTTAGGAGAGTCTGCACTATTCCTTGCCCATGTTAGGTGAAAAGACTCTCTCAGATTGTACTTTGCCTTCAGCTAGCTCATACTCACCTGGGTAGGTAATTTAAGACAGAGTCGCTCACCTGAACCTGAGGTGCCTGAATCTAGTGAAAGTAGACCATACACTATGTTCCCTGTGCACTCCAGGGCAAAGTTCAGGAAGCTGTGTGAATATATGTGGGAAAGTCTTTCAATTCCCTTCATGTGCAAGATTCACATAGATTCCTTGTCTAATGGGATAGCCTTTCAGAAGACCTAAAGCCCCTCACAGAATAATACTGATACAGTGCTTCTAGACTTAAGTGTAGAAGGGCGATAGGAGGGAAAACTTCCCTCCACTCCAAGCCAAACCAAACAGAAAGCCCAATCCATAACTATAATAATTTAACCCAGATGGTCATATTTTCTTTAGACTGCTAACCATTTCCAGTGAATTCATTAGTTTCAGTGTTTCTTCTTTTCTATTCTTGTAGTTAACATTTTGGCTTGCCAAATTCTAGCCATCCAAGAACAGGAGAGATCAGATGCTTCAGATTAAACAGTTCAAAGTCAGTGACATTTAGTTAGAATAAACAAATGGAATAAAATGGACTGCACACTCACAGGTCCAAAAGTTAAAACTTGTTGACTGAGACTTAGTGCTATTAGATGGTTGATTTTACTCAGAAGTGAAGAGCTCATGAACAATAAAGCCAGTATCAGTGGCACCAAAGAGAAAATGGGGCTATTATGTTGAAGGAGTGGTCCAAACTTACCTGTTGTGTGGCATCTCTTTAAATCCCAGCAAAACTTCTAAGTAAAATAAAACAACTAAAACAATGAGAAACTAAAACAGTGGGTGAGAATATGTTGGTCATTAACATCTTCAGCTTGGGGGGTTGTGATGAGTCAGGGTAGGAAATCATATGGGAAGGAACAAAATTAAAAGTTAAAGAGAACAAGAACCCAAAAAAGTCTGGGTTAGAGAATTATGTGCATACATTTATATTTTAGTAATTCTCCATGCTCTACTAGATGCATTTGAAAATGAAAAACAAGGGCTCATGACTGACTAAAAATAACTTCAAGACCTATCACCAGTCATTTTTACCCAACACCCTTTTGCTTTCCAAACTTATCACTTTGCTTGGCAGATAAAGATGTTTGTAGCCTACTTTGATTATTGTTTTTCTTTGGCCTTCATGTCCTCTCTATATATTTGCAGTTGTCCATGGTCATCTCCCTTTACTTCTTCAAAGCGCTGCTTAAATCTAGCACCTGCCTAATTTCCCCCCTCCCCCCACCAATTTAAAAGATTCAGCTTCTTCAATACAAAAGGAAACATACCTCTCCTTGGACCTCTAGGTACCATTCTGCAGATGTCCACCTGGTCGTTGTTGGCATATGGACTTTGCAAGGACAAGAGTCAGGTATTTTGTAAGCTTGTTTGGTTCCTCCTCCTGTGCCACCACCCATATGGGTATTCAGTGAATGAAGAATCAAAGTGAATTGCTTTCCAGTGCGTTTATTGGCACATGTACTTCAATAGGTCAAGATCCATCTCTTTTTGCAGAGCTTAGTGGGTTTTTTTTTTAATGTGTTCCTGACTAGGTCAGAGTTGTTGGATGTCTCTGAAAGTTGTTCACAGCTTGCTAAACAAGGAAGCAGCATGACCATATTACTGTATTGCAGACATGTCCCTGGTTTAAACATCAAGGAAATTCTACTTATGTTTTAAAATTGGCTGTCCTTTCACTTTTGTTCTCATTTCTCCTCCTTCTCTTCTTTCCTCTCTCCTTTCTCCCTCCCTTCTCTTTCTTTTAGTTCTTTTTAACAAAGCTCTTTTGTGAAACTCAAACATTTATAGCAGGATCAACAGTGGTGAAGGGCTGTCTTTTTCGGCCCGGCAAAGCTGGACAAATGCAACTCCAGAAGCCTGGCCTCATACCTCAATTGAAGAAGGTGTCAACAAGTATGAGCTGAATCAAGGCTGGCCGAGCTCTCTGCTTAGGGATGGCATTGGCTCCAACAGCGAGAACACTGAGTTTCTAGCTTCAGGCTTTCAGTTCTCTCTGTAGCTTAATGGCTCACAGCCCTTTTATGAGACAGCTGGATAACAATGTGCTTTTATGACAGCCTGACTCTCTTTTCCCCTTTTAAATCTCAAACTGTACTGTATAAGACATTCTGTCTCCTATCGTTCCATCAACAAGGCCCGAATAGCCAAGGCAAGTGCCCCTGAAGCACTTGTTTATTTCCTTGAATTTTTTTTCCCCCACAATAAAAGGATAAGGGGAAAGGAAGGTCCCGGATGTGAAAGATGACTGGCAAAGGCCTCTGTGTGAGGTCCTTGGTGAGATAATCTCATTCTAAAGATCTGGGTGACTGGAATTTCCTTTCCTCCCATCCCCCGCGGACATCCCCCTCCCCAACAACCTTCTAATACAAATCCTTAAGCATTAAGTCAGGCGGAAAATGAGTCTACTCTACATTTATCTTCCTGAATGGCAGTCAACTCCCGCTTAATCTTTCAACATATATTTGTTCAATGGATCAACAGATTGTGTAAGCAGCATGACGGTTGGGTTTAGAAATGTGTCTGCTCATGTTTGGTTTGTGCTGAACCATTGACCATTTTGTTTGTGAATCCATCATAAATTATATCTCTGAGTTACCCAGCACTAGGGATGGGGACTAGGACAGTGCTCATACAGGCAGAAAGACTTTTAGTCACTGTCATTTTCCAGTATTGAGAATGCTGACTTGTTTTATTTTGGGATGCTTTTTTTTTTTTT
>LNAC01001110.1:260105-352721 GCA_002007465.1 Ailurus styani
GAGAGAGGAGGAAGCAGGCTCCCTGCTGAGCAGAGAGCCCGATGTGGGCCTCGATCCCAGGACCCTGGGATCATGACCTGAGCCGAAGGCAGCGGCTTTAACCCACTGAGCCACCCAGGCGCCCTTGGGATGCTTTTTAATATTTTCAAACTAGAAAACCTTACTGTTAATTCCTTCCTCTTTTCCCAAAGGTGTCTCTTACATAGTCTTCTTTTGTCCTTTCCTCATTAAAACAAACTAGGCTTTGAAGGCACAGAGTAGTTAATAAAACAGTGTAACATATTAATAAGAAGGCTAAGAAATAAAAATCTGTGACTCTTTGGACATACTGGTTCAAATCACTGCTCCTTAAAAATGAGAAGAGTTTATATGTTAAAAGATTGAGGCATCAATCAGTCAACTCATTGCACAACTGATTTGACCTTTTTTTTTTTTTAACAAATTGTCAGTTTCATTAAGTTTTCAAGTTATTATTCAACTAGTCAACCAGTATTTACTCTGTTCCTATTGCATTAAACATAGTGGAAAAAATATAAAAAGGTGAAGACAAATATCCTGACCTCAACAATTTAAATCAAGTTGGAGGAGTAATACATGTATTTGTTAAAAGGTAGTATGAGGATTCCTAAATAAAAATGAGGGGATGAGAAAGTTTGTGTTGTAGTAGTGTAGTTTCTTTACAAGAAGGAATGGTTTGAGGGAAGTTTTATTTATTTGAAAAATGTTCAGCAATATTTACTGAACACAGTATTTTTGGGGCACTGAGCTATAATGCAAATTAAGATTTATTTATTTATTTATTTTTAAAGATTTTATTTATTCATTTGACACAGAGAGAGAGATTACAAGTAGACAGAGAGGCAGGCAGAGAGAGGAGGAATCAGGCTCCCTGCTGAGCAGAGAGCCCGATGTGGGCCTCGATCCCAGGACCCTGAGATCATGACCTGAGCCGAAGGCAGCGGCTTTAACCCACTGAGCCACCCAGGCGCCCCAAATTAAGATTTATTTGCTGTCCTCATTATGCTTAAGATTGAAGTAGGAAAAATGGAAGTAGAGGTAAAGATGAGGAAGGAAAATTGATGTCAGCCATCATGCCCATGTCATGCCCAACTCCTGTCCAAGTCAGGCCTGAGTTGGGGAGGTACAAGAGAACATGCTGGTTCTCATAAGTAGATTTTGCATGTCAAAGTGGAGACTTGTTAGATAAAAGGACATTTCTGTATGTTTTAAGTGTGATATTCTTTTCAAAATGAAAGCATAATCATACTTTGTAATAAGGCAGGATTTTACTTTGACCAGTAAATAATATATTATTTTAAAAACCTGTTGATCTTGCATTTTAACCATTCTGCCACCCCAACCAACTGACTTCCTGTAACAATTCTGTCAGCTTGGGGAAGTGTTGTTATCCTCATTAGAAAGGGAAGGAACCTGCAAATTCTGGTGGACAAGTGTGCAAAGTCAAGGAGCCTAGCTGGAGGGAGATTTGACACCAATGTCTATGGCTTTTGATTCCTAGCTCTGGGCTTTTTCCTCTTTTGCATTTAGAATCCTTTGAATAAGTTTCACAATGAAGGGTAAGAATTTTGATTTGAAAACTCATCTGTTGATTCTCTTTTTCTATTGGGAAACATTAACTAGTGTTTTTCTTTAGCTCAAGATATGTTTTAATATTTATAGGTGAATTCATCTGCGGATGCCAAGACAAATTCTTCGCCAGTAGAGAAGACCTGTTATAGTGATTCAGTACTGACAGTCTCCACATACATTGAATGTGGAATAACAGTAATAAAATCAGATATAAATATCCAATAAACAAAATACCAACAAATGTCCTTTAGGAGCCTCTGGATCGAGAGACATTCAGGCTTTGGAGAGTTTTCCCAGATATGATGGCATTGAAAGTCACAGAGAAGCTGTAGTCCTACACTTAAAATTGGTAGTGATGGTTTCCTTGATTGCAGAAAGAGAAACTCATTGAAGCCAGTCCAAGAAAGGAGAATGGGTTGTTAAGAGGTTTCATGGATTCCGTAAGGAAATAGAGCTAGTAGAGAGGCTGTACAAGCCCTGTTGCTGGGGAGACATGGAAACCATGTCCTCTCCTTGACTAATGTAGAGTTGGGTTCGGTAACTACCCTGGGTCCAGGCACCTGAGGGATCCAGGGTGTTGCACGCCACTGTGTCTATTCAGAAGAGGGTATGGGCAGGGCTGGCAAGGGTCTGTGTCTCTCGTTAAGAGGATTCTATTTATTCTGTTTACCTTACCCCACAGCTAATGGTCTCAGTAGACTCTAAATGTTTCCCCCAATTTGATTAAGGTTGATCTAGTTATTTATAATTGTTGAGAAGCATAACAACATTTTGTTTGCACTGCAGTTTATTACGCAATATTTGATTTCCTCTAAAAACAGAGGGAAATTGTAGTATTCAAAATGACTGTATCTGTCAATGGCAGGGACAGAAATTAGAATTCTGTATATTCTGGCCATATGGGCTATGGTTTGCTAATGTTTCCTAATAGAAGAGAAGAAAAAAAATCATTAATTATTTAAGTACATCATAAGTATAGGCTCTTTGCTAATAAGGGGCAGAGAAAATGCATGAGCTGAGTTTTATCCTCCTTCTTCACAGACATGTTCCTAAAACAATGCTGCTTTGATTTGGCCTTCTCTATTTCCTCCCACCCTCTGTGTACATGGGCAGGAGTTTGTATCATGTAGTATGAAAACTCTAAGAATCCGTGAAATATTTCAAGTGAGTGTGCTGGGTGTTACAGGGGACTGAATTGTATTTTCCTCAAATCCATATGTGGAATCACTAACTCTCAATGTAACTGTATTTAGAGACAGGACCTTTACAGAGGTAATAAAGGTTATGTGATATCATAAGTGTAGGGCCCCCCAACCTGATAGGACTAATGTCCTTGTTAAAGATTTATGTATGTATGTATGTATGTTTTTTTTTTTTTGTATGTATGTATTTATTTAGGGAGCAAGAGAGAGTGAGAGCACCTTGGTGGTGGGGGGTGGAGTGCAAAGGGAGAGAAGCAGACTCTCTGCTGCATGTGGAGTCTGACACAGGGCTCAATCCCATGACCCTGAGATCATGACCTGAGCCAAAATCAAGAGTCAGATACCTAACTGACTGAGCCACACAGGCACCCCAGGACTGATGTCCTTGTAAGAAGAGAAGAGTCACCAGGGAGCTCTCTCAGACTGTGCGCACATAGAGGAAAGGCCGTGTGAGGATATAGCCTCGTTTTCTTAATGGCCATCTACAAGCCAGGAAGAGAGGTTTAAATAGAAACCAGTCCTGCCAGCACCTTGCTCTTCCAATTCCATCCTAAAGAACTGTGAGGAAATACTTTTGTTGTTTAGGCCACCCAATCTGTGTTATTCTTTTATGGCAGTTTGAGGCATCTAATGCTGCTATTTTTATATATGAGGAAGCTGAAATGCAGAGAGATGAAGTATCATAAAATATTTAGTGAAGAAAATTTGAATTTGAAGACAGAATTTTTTTTTTTAATTTTTTTTTTTTTTAAGATTTTATTTATTCATTTGACACAGAGAGAGAGATCACAAGTAGGCAGAGAGGCAGGCAGAGAGGGAGGAGGAAGCAGGCTCCCTGCCGAGCAGAGAGCCCGATGTGGGCCTCGATCCCAGGACCCTGGGATCATGACCTGAGCCGAAGGCAGCGGCTTTAACCCACTGAGCCACCCAGGCGCCCGAAGACAGAATTTTGAATTCGAAAATTGGATATGAAAATAACCCCTTCTGAATCCGTGATGATGGTCTTTCTCCTACCTTTTCTGCCCGTTTAATTCCCCTGAGGACTTAAGAGTTGAAAACTCTTACTGGTGTCAAATTTACGGATAGGTCAGAAAGTTTGGAAGTGATGAAGTATGCTGGGTGAAGCTAGAGCAGACCCTGATCATCCCCTGGCTGTGATGAGGGAGCTAAGAGAGCAACCTGAGACGGTGCTCCGGCAGACTCTTGGTGCTGAGTTGTACTATGGTACTTCCCAGGGAAGTAGAGAAATGGGGCCATTGTAATTATCAGCTGGAAATGGAATTGGGGAAGATGAGAGGAAGCTAGCAAATCCACAGGCTATCTCCTCTTTGTATTCAGGCTGGGCATAACCAGACCATGTGGAACAGTCCAAGAAAGTAGATCTTTTGTGGAGGAGGCTAATATTTGAGTAGAATTGTCTTCAACATTCACTGTTAAGGAGATTTTGAAATGCTGCCAGTTAATTTAACAACGGTCTGTCTTAAAAAAAAATCACATGGGTTTACTTAGCCTTCATTTGTATTTGCTAAGCAAAGCTTATCAGCACATTTCCTCTTAATTTTTTTTATCTTCCTTGTACAATGTTCAATGTTGAATTTCACCAGTATTTTCTTTTTATCCTTGAATGATGGAAACCTCTGATTTTTTCCCCTTTCCTCTTTAGAGAGAAGAGGAACATTTAGAATTTGCCCTGGAGATACAATGTCTTCCAAATATTAGCTCAGGGAATAGAAAGGCTCTGAGTTGCCATGTGCTGTTGTTTGCTGGAATAAATAATCATATAAAGGCCTTGCTCTTTTCACTCCTTTCTCTTTCAGCAGAGTTCAAATCAGGGTTATTTGCAGGTATCCTCTTGAATCTAGTTGAAAGACTCTGAATATCTTGGCTTTTCAATCTTGCTTTTTCTTTTTCTTTTCCATCACTATATTCTTTTTTATTTCTTTCTAGGTTCTTGACCTTATTTCTTTATTTATTTCAAATAATAACTCTTCAGTGTGTGAGTGTACACGTGTGTGTGTGTGTGTGTGTGTGTTGTGAACCAAGAAGATGAGGCTATCAAGCAACTAGAGCATTTATTTGGGGGTCTTAGGGATTCAATGCAGAAGACATAGTGTGCCCTGAAATTAGAAATTGAAATTGTGCCCCAGATTACAAGCAGGAAGTACAGATTTATAAAGGCAAAAACCACAAGGTTACATAACATGTTTTGAAGGAATTATGATTGGTGACTACAAAATTAAACTATCTGATACAGGATTGGCTCTTTACCTAATGGGTATTACATTATCTCTATTTCAATCTGAAGTAGAAGGATACCTTCCAGAAGATGGCCTAGGTGCAATGGACAAAAGTCAAATGTCTGTGATATTCCAAAAATTGAAACAGGAGATGTGCATAGGCCTTTCTTCCTCAATATCCTCCAGCTCCTGTTTTGCATGACTCTTTTAGCATTTCTTCCTTCACTTTAGAATGTTCTTTCACAGTGTTTATGTGTGTGTATATGTAGATATGTGTGTCTGTATCTTGGTGTATATGTGTGGGGAGTGGGTCTGGGGTATTTCTTTCCTTTAAAAATGACACTGAATGTACCATTGTTAAATTCCCAAGACTCTGCCATCTGTAATTATAATTGCTAAATATCGATAGGCTAAAAGTCAAATACATGAATGAACTACTAGATGCATATCGAATATAAATAAAGATCTTAAATATCTGTTCCCCACATCTGTTTAGAAAGTAAATTATATAAAATACATTGAGATGCCTCAAGGAATAAGGGTTATGACACTCTGGGCTGTTTTCTCCAGTGTTCACTTCTTTTAAAAACAGGTATATTTGTTTTTTTTCTGTTTTGAAAAAGTAAACACCTTACAATCTGAGTGTCATCAAAATTCTGCCTTTGCCTATTCATCATACATTACATTTGCCAAGCACAGATTAAGGCAGATTATTAACCTACTCAATTACAATGGAACTCCTATGGAAATGTCTATTACTACCGCATTAATATCTCATTAGTTCCTCATGTTAATGTTATTACAATGGTTACCAAAGGAATTGGTACTGATTGGTACCTAATTTTGAAGGGTTGTTGCCCCGAGCATCATTTAAGAGGGAGACTCAAGAGTAGAGGTGGAAATCTGCTTTCTGTCTTCCTCCCTAAAAAAAGAAAAGGAAAAGAACAAATGAATATTCCTGGCAAAACATGCTGCATGAGACTCAAGATATAAATCTATTTTGACAGGTGTAGTCATTATTCTTATCTTCTAGGAGAGCATTATTCTTTTGTTTTAATGGCAGAGATAGCAGGAAGACAAAATTTGCCTTCATGTGAATGCATCAAAATGTAATAACAATTAGCTAATAAAATTAAATTATTCCTAATGGTGATAATAGCATGTCTGTGTCTTTACAATGAACGTGTAGCTCTACTTATTTACATCTTTCCCCAGAGGAGTTCAAGTAGATTTACAGAAGTTAAACCACTCCCACCTCTCCATTCATTTGCATATATTAAAGGAAATAAATCATAGAAGCTGATTGTACCATTTTATAAGGAAATTATGTCTCTGCAGTTTCATGTTTCTGATTTAGTTGGTAATTATCCATATTTGGAAGGTTTGTGCAGCAGTAAGGTCGGTGGCACCAAGACTGGAGTCTAGACTACGTGACTTTGGGAGAGTATTAATCACTGTATGCCCAGAGTCTCTGGACCTGGTGGGGAGCAGATGGCGGTGGGGGTGTCCTACACAGCAAACCAGAGCTGGCCTTTAAGACAGATATAAAGAGGGAAAAAGTCTGTTGCTGATGACATCTTATTTTCTATACCTTCTCCACCTGTCTCTCTACTTTTCGCTTAGACTCTAGAGCTCTCATGGTCTAGAGAGGTGGTTTGGGGTGGTTTGTCATAGCAGTTAACCTTTTGCTTTGTTTCTATTTTCTTAATATAAAAAACAATAACAACAAGTTGTTGGAGGTTTGAGAGAAAGGAGAAATTATGAGATGGATCTCCTGAAGAGTGGGAGAGTGAATTGTATCAGAAACTGTTGAATAAGGCTCAGCTGGCAGTATCAAGGCCCCATGTCAGGTTTGCACACACACTAAATGGTGAGCCATTAGTGTTGTTGTGGGGCTTTCTTCTGCCATGTTCAGCTGCTTGGATGTGGGCACTGAGTCAAACTGGGATCTGCTGGGTGATAAGACAGAGGAGAGAGATACAAGGACATAGCAGGCATATACAAAGGTGAGGGAGGCAAATAAGAGAGTGTGACAGTGAAATGTAAGGGCACTCAAAGGGAGGTCCCAGTATGGTTGAAGAATTACTGGATCAGGACTGTCAGAAGGATGAGCAAGAACAATAGGAGATGGTAATCTAAATGAGATTCTTGAAATTGAGATTTTGGAGGCAGTGTGTTTGGTAATGACAAGGTCTAGCACGTTAATATGGGAAGCAGTGAAAGGTAAATTACTGCCACAAGGTCAGGTTAATGTGGTAATCTAATCAGATAACACATGCTTCCATGTCACTGGGGAATTTTAGAGATTAGGGGAAAACAGTTGTTTGGAAATCGAGATAAGGAACAAGGGCAGGAGCTGGGACAAACCTGGCCTATCTTTAAGCCTGTTAGATACTGGGTATGAGAATAAAAAAAAGTCACTGCTTGAAAAGACTACTCTTTCCATGGTTCCTAAAAACTCCAAATGCAGCAAGAAGGTGCAGAAAGGAGGTTGCCAGGGTAGGGGACTTTGGGTTCCAAAGGGCACAGTGAGTGTGTTAAGGAGTCATGGAGGAGTCAGAGATTGATTCAGAATAGAGAAGGTACAAGTGCTATGGGGACTGAGTGAGTGGTAAGATATGAATCTGAGGAGTAGAAAGAGTGAGAAAAAATATTATAAGCCCCTGATATTTTAGAGTTTATAGGCATAGCACCATCTAGCATAAATTAATCAATGCAGTCCTTTAGAGGAAGGGCACATTTTTCTGTTTCCTTTTCTCCTTTGTGCTGCTTGGAATATGGATAAGATGGTGAACACTCTTAATTAGTTGGGACTGTGAGGTACATGCTAAAGATTGCTGAGCTGTAAGAGAAAAGAAACCCAAGTCTTTGGTGACTATGAAGCTGCCATACTTACCATGGGCTAGCTACCTCTGGACTTCTTTTGGGGAATAAAGAAACTTCTATGAAATTTAACACAGGAGAGAAAATGGTAACAATCCTTCCTTAGTTAGAATTGCAGTCACACAGGAAGAGAGAGCCAAAATGGGCAGAGAGATTTTAAAGAGAGTGAAAACACCCCCTTGCTATAAATACATGTTTTCTTTTAAATTTTATTTCAATAAATTTTAGAAAAACTTATAAATGAGATTGTTGAGTAATCCTGGCAACCATGAGGTATGCTGGAGAGTTAGATATGGGAGAATGCCATTTTGCCATTCCAGTTTTCAAAAAAGAGGAAGAGAGACTCTGCAAACTATTGAATTATGAGCTTTATTTTATTTCCTGGAGTTCCAAGAAGAGGAAGTGGTTGGGTCATCATTACTGTAACCTCATTTCCTTCTTTGACAGATATATTGGACTATGGTGCCAGGGGAAATGTGGCAGAGTGTACTTTTGAACTAAAGCAAGGCATTTGAAGGGGCTTTCAAAATGTCTTCATAGATCAATTAGAGGAATATTGGTTGCATAGAAGATCGAAAGAGTGTATGAAGGGTAGTTCCTATGGGACAACCTGCAAGTTATTTCTATTTTTGCTTCCTGCCTTGGTGCCATCTTCATCGTAAGGGTTGGCTCCCCCTTGTGGTTAAAAGATGGCTTCATTAATATTTGCCTGGAACAGAGAGAAGGTTCCTTCAGGATCATTCCTTCGAGTAGTCAGGAAGCTTCTTTCCTAGATTGTGACAAAAACCTTTCTCATGTTTTATTGACTCCAATTGGATTAGGAGTCCATCCCTGAGCCAATAACTCTGCCCAGGGAAAAGGATACTCTGCTTGACTTAGGGCTGACTGGCTATGGATGGAGTTGGCTTCTGCAAGCACATTGGCTTCACGGGTCAGGGGGCATTTGGTTTTATATCTGTATCTATTTCTATATGTCTGTATGTATATATCTCTATATATATCTAGAAAGAGCTGATAGTCTATGAGGGAGTGGATTATTTTGTCACTCAAATCAAAATTAGGGAGTGGATTATTTTGTAGGCAAACATAATTTTCACTGTTCTTGAAAGATTTTCAGGGTAAGATTCTTGAATTCAGAAAGAAGGTTAAATGTCGATGACACAGGCATGCTGTTAGACTTGTCAGGATTGCCTTAGCCACAAAATATACTCCAGTTAATCAAACGAGTGAACCCAAGGAGCAGAATTGTTTATCATTATCCGTCATACAGCAGATACATGTCGACCCTAAACCATGATTTTATTTTAATTGTAATCAAGGTTAACACTTCTACCTGATTATAATTGACCAATATGTTTACATTCTTTAGAATATTAGAGGAGGATTACGTTCTCTGAATGGCTAAGAGTGACAACCAGTCTTTTTTTTTTTTTTTTAAATTGCAGGATGGCATGTATCTGAAAATTTCAACAAATTGTTCAGGTATAAATTAAAAAGCAAGTGGCTATAGTCTTTTTTTTTTTTTAATGGTGCTTAAAATAGTGGTTTGAAATACTTAAACTTTAGTGTAATTTTTAAGGTGATATTGAAAGAAGAAGAAAAAAAAATCAGTCAAAGGATCTTTATATGTCTTGGATTATTTTATTGAGATCATAGAGATATATCTTATTAAAAATGCTTAGAATTATCCAGTATTTTCTGCTGTTTTTAACCAGTTTCTTTGTTACATGAGATAAAACATGTAATGGTCACTGGCAAAAAGTCCATCTTGAAACTAGCCTATTGCTTATGGTTTATGTTTAACTGAGAAATCAGTGTGTGCAATGTATTGAAAAGGAGACCACAGAATTTGGGTAGATATTTTGTGAAATAATAGATCTGATATTTTGGGAAGCTGAGAGAAGGCCATTTTGTAGATAAGTCATCCTTTAGGGTGTGTTCTAAAAGATATAAATCTGAGGATGTAAAAAAATAATTTTGTAAGATGAGATCCTATTATTTAAAATATGATTTAATGATTTCCCTTAGCAGAAGATTGTCCCCGGAGGCCATCTTCATCCAAAAGTAGGTAAATATTCTATAACACCTTGTTACTCAAACTGTGGTCTATGGACCAGCCAGACCATTATCATGGGGAACTTAGACCTACACAGTCTCACCTCCATCCTAGACCTGCTGAATCTGAATCTGCCTTTTAACAAGATCCCCAGGGGATTCATGTGTTCATTAAAGTTTGATCATGGATTACTAAATCTCAGGGAGATTTCCATAGTCCATAGAATAGTGGAGGCAGAGGCTCATCGGCCAAAGAATTCATGTTTCTTACAGGTCCTCTCGTAAATCCTCTTCAGATGTATCACAGAATTTTCATTTTCACTTACAGTGATAGCTACATATAATGTTTTCTGCTAAAATCTGTATTCCTTTATCATTATTATTTTAAATGAGCTGTCTCTAGAAGAAAGGCTCGGTAGTCTAGATCTGCCACTTCCCAGTCATCTGACTTTAAGCAAATTACTTCAACAGTTCAAGCCTAGTTTTCTTATCTCTAGAAACTCTAGATTCTAGAATAAATCTTTAGGATATCATTCCTAAATGATATTGATCTTATACAGTTGTGAGGATGAATTGAGATAAGGTGGGTAAAACATTGTAGCCCCATGCCTGGTACATGTAAGGAACTCAGTGAGTATTAGTTCCTTTCTTCCTTGCTGGAACATGCACTCCATTGAAACCTTAGAGTTATCTACTGTAAATGATGTAAAGACTACCGAAAGTCTTCCCCTGTATAGCAAAACTGTAATGCGGTTCCTATAAAACATTAGATTTTTAACAGCTCTACTTGCCGAGTAAGTGATTTGCAAAATGATATTTAAATAATTAAATAGAATTGAATTGTTTAGTGTGGTCCATCTGGATGCCAAATTGCACTTGCCAAAATGATAATTTGGATTTTAACATAATTGATACTTTACTCTTCATCCTGAATCTGATTTATCAGCAAGCTTTGCTGTTTCTCTGCTACTTAGCTTTTACTTAGTGACTGCTTCTGGGGTCTGCTAAAAAAGTCTTCATCTTGCTATGTTTCCTTGGCTTCCCTGCAATCCTTGTCTAATGAGGAGTCAGAGTGGTCCATTCCCTGGTGCTCAAAAGTGTGGCTGGATGGGTTCTGATGAGTTATTGAGTGGTTGGCTGAGAAGCTGCTCCTAAAAGACAGCCTGGCCTAAGAGCTGTAAACCCCTTGGATCACCAGTAGTTTTTTACAGTTAAACTCTAACTTTGTTGTAAACTCCCTGACCACACCATCCCAGGATAAGTGAATTGAGAAATGATTGCTAGACTGCACGGTAGTTGTTGAAGCACAGAGAGACCTCAGGTCAATGCACAGGCAAATCCATGTGACAAAGGTGGCAGCCACTCATGGACCCTCTCTTTACATGGGCTGCAGGTCTCCACAATCCCTTCCTACCAAGAGCACTTCAAGATGCAGGTTCTCAGTATGCTATCATTTAATTTAATTTAATTTTTTAAAAGATTTTATTTATTTCACAGAGGGAGAGAAAACACAAGTAGGCTGAGAGGCAGGCAGAGAGAGAGGAGGAATCAGGCTCCCTGCTGAGCAGAGAGCCCGATATGGGCCTTGATCTCAGGACCCTGAGATCATGACCTGAGCCAAAGGCAGGGGCCTAACCCACTGAGCCACCAGGTGCCCAGCCTATCATTTAATTTTAAAATGTTTTTTACAGTTAAATATAGTAAAGTATAAGAGAGAAAATAACAAATGCCCGTAATCCTATCACCCAGAATTAACTGTTAATATCCCATTTAACCATCATTTCCCCTCCCATTTCCCTTTCCAGCACCTCCAAAGGGAAACACCATCAGTAGTTTCATATGGGGCATTATACACCTCTATAAAAACTCTCTCTCTCCATATCTGTAACCAATGTGGAATATTATTTTGTGAGTGCTTTCTAAAGTGTACATAAATGACATCAAATTTTATCAGTCTTCCTGAGCATTGCTCCTTTCCCTTCAGCATTATGCTTTTGAGATCCAGCTATGCTGATAGGCCCAGTTCATTCCTCAGTTTCATTTAACAGTAGTAGAGCTTTCAGTCTTGGAAATAGACTACATTTTCTTTTTAGGATTTGTAGGTTGTGGCTAATATCTAGCAGCCATCAGTGGATCTGTGAACTTACTGGGCATTTCTGTTCCAGCCCTAATGGTTTGCTTGTTTAACTAATGGCTGCTTGTCTTCATTAGAGATTAGCACATTAATTGAAACAGTACTTATCCCTCTTGGTAAAGTGATGAATTGTACGTTTTATTCTTTTGTCCTCAAGGCTGAAAGGCAATGTGAGCACCCTTTGGGGAACTCAGAAACCCTAAATAAAGGACAGCACATTAAACAACCCATTTGGTAAGAACAGGAGAGTCCCACTTCATGTGTCCTCTTCTATTTTGTTGGCTCTTGTTAGACACAGACTAGTGAATAGATTACTTCCATATTTAGGCCGGTCCAAGATTACTCCAGCCTTCACAGCTTGCCTCCCTTTTGGTGGCTAGTAAAGGAAGTTTCTGTGGCTTCTATGTGTCAAAAGTTCTTATTTATCCTTATTAACAAAGTCAACAGGTCATGGCACTGAGGTCTTTGAGGGAATCTTCATGCCACACTGAATGGCGCAGTTATTTGAGTGGAACATTATTCTCCATATAAACTGTTATTTCCTGGTTGCCTCAGGTCTCTTTTTCTTCTGACACCCTTTACTAAGAATGTATTCCGAATCATCAAATAAAAATACAGCTGTGTAAAGTTGTCCACTGAAGTGAAATGTAGTACAAAGTAGTTAATAACCCTAGATGTTGGATTAGGTTCTAACCTAATCAGGAAGAAGGAGCCTGTAAGCTGGACAGGAGTGTGTGTGAGTGTGTGTGTGCCCGTGGATTCCAGTCAGGTTTCCCTCCCCATTGCTCTACTGTAACCCTTCTGGTTAAGTCATCTGCAAACTCTGTATGGCCAAGTTTAGTAGTTAATTCTCAGTCTTCATCTCACTCTCCCTTAGAGTATTTGATACAGTTGTTCCCTTCCTCCCTGAAGCACTTTCTTCATTTGGTTTCCAGGGACAGCGCTTTGTTCCTTCCTTTCTCCCCTCTCCTTCCCTCCCTCCCTTCTTTCCTATTTTAAAAAATCTTTATTTATTTATTTGATAGAGAGAGCACAAGCAGGGGGAGCGGCAGGCAGAGGGCCCGAGCTGAAGGCAGATGCTTAATGACTGAGCCACCCAGGCATCCTAGCGTTTTTTTTTTTCTCTTGATTATTGCCTGTTTTCTAGTCTCTCTTGTGATATATGCTTCACCTTCCAGATTTTTGCATGTCAGTGTGTCCAAGTCTTTAGTTTTTCCATTTCTTTCCTCTTCTCTCTCCAAACCATTAGATGTGATTACATCTAGTCCATGCCTGTAAGTACCATTTGTAAGGTAACCATTCTCAAATTTACATCTGCAGGCCAGATTTCCTCCTTAATTTTCCAACTCATGTCTGTCTGCCTCCATGGCAACTTCTCTTGGACAAAGAATTGCAACGATTCCTTAAAAACTGTGAAACTGAAATCTTGAGTTCTATCCCCTATCTTTTGTGACTCTAGTATTCCCATTTCAATAAGTGATCCTTCTGCTTATCTAATTGCTCAGGACACAAACCAGGGGGTCATTCCTGGCTCTTTTTCCTTTGTACTTCACATAAATTCTGTCGGCAAATCTGTTGTTTTCACCTTAAAACCATGTAGTGACCATCTGTCATCATCATCTCTACTGCTGTCACTCTAGTCCAAGTTGCTAAAGTCTCTGGCATGCACTGTGCCAATAGCTTTTACTCTTGTCAGTTAATTAGAATGATTTTTTTAAAAACATAAATCCAACTGGAATGAAATAGAAAGTCCTCATAGTAGTCTATCAAGCCATATTAGATCTGGCCTTTCTGAGAGCCTTTGTACTTGCTATTTTCTCAGCCTGGGGTACTCTTTGAAGATATTTTCATGGTTTACTCCCTCACTGCACTCAGGTTTCTGTGCAAATGCCACTTCATTAGTGAAGCCTTTCCCGACCACCCTGTCTACAGAACATAATCCTTCCACTTCTCTCTTTCCCTTTAACCTGCTTCATTTTCTGCCTGCTTTTTCATGCAGTGTCTGTCATCTTCCACTAGAACATAAGGTCCCAGTGGGCAGGGACCCCTTTATTCACTGTTGCATCCCCAGGCCTGATAATAATGCCTGCCGCATGCATTTGTTGAATGGATTAATGCAGGGAAATTCTATTTCATTCTGTTTCCCTCCTCTATATTTTGTTATAGTTGTAATTAATAGAAAATGTATCATTTTAGAGAATGATTAAGGTTGAGCATCTAGTTCTCTTGTTCTTATCCCTGTCCTATCCTTGACTCATACACATTTTCACAGATATTAAGAAATTTGCTCAAGAAACATTGTTTTACAGACATTTTGAAAGCCATGGTACTCATTCATTTCTCAGATTCCAGTCTTTCTCTTAAATGTTTTTTTTTAAGATTTTATTTATTTATTTGAGACAGAGATAGAGAGAGATCATAAGTAGGCAGAGAGGCAGAGAGAGAGGAGGAAGCAGGCTCCCTGCCGAGCAGAGAGAAGCCCAATGCGGGCCTTGATCCCAGGACCCTGAGATCATGACCTGAGCCGAAGGCAGAGGCTTTAACCCACTGAGCCACCCAGGCGCCCTCTCTTAAATGTTTTGTGTAGCTTCAATGACTTGTGGATGACAAAGACATAAACTCAGCAGAAATGTTATACGTAGGATACCTTTGCTTGTTTGAATACTAAGAAATGAGGAAAGACCGTCTAAATTAGTAAAAGCATTCTTAATCTTGCATAATCACATAATCACATATACATACATGTTTTGAAGTATGTGGTTCTTGGTGCAAATACATACTGAAGTTTGCCAAGTAAAGTTTCTCTTGGATCTTTTTTAGTGTTTATATATGTAATATCCGTAATTTGAATATTACCTGTATGCAAATGAACATAAAAGTAATTTTAAGAGTGATTGAAAACAGATGAATTTCTTTGTAAGTGATAAGTTTATTTTTTTCTACTTGGTATGTAATAAAAGGGGCAAACATTAGTCTTGTGTATTTAAATCCTGAATGTTGAACTAAAATTTTCCAAATTGAGAAAGAGTTACTATAATTTGAACAGTTAAAAGGAGGAACTAAGACTCCGGTTTTCTTGGTTCAGATACGAGAGAAAACTTTAGGTGACTTCATCTTGATGCTTGGAAGGATTTCTGTTTCTTCATAGAAGCCACAGAAGCCAATGTAATTCCCTAAATTAGAAAGGTCATTACTTACAATTGGCACTTCAGGTAATTCCAGAGTAACCCATTTCTTTACTCACCCTGATTGGTTCTAGAACCTGTGGGAGAGATGGATGGGGTAATTTAAAGTTGAAAAGAACACCCTTTCCAATTGTAGATGTCTCGGCTTACCTAACTTATCCCCTAGTGGCAAAGGAAGAATGGTGAAGTGGTAAATACCACAATTATGCAAGCAAAAATATTAGTATGGAATCAAATCAGATGAACTTTGATGGTGCATATTGCAAGAGTGCCACAAGAGACTAAGATAGTAGTTTCTTCGTCATGACCACTGGTAGGGATGGGTTAGTAACTTTGGGATACCTCTGATTCTGGCTGAGAGTACCCCCCTGAATGTTCTCCCTGGATTCTCTTTCTCCTCTACAACTCTGCAGTGTCTTCAGCCTTCTACCAACAAGAGCAGCCAAGGATGACATCAGGAGAGCTCACATATCCAAATAGTGCCATATCTGTCTTCTGGGTGGCCTCCAGAGTCGAGGCTCCTACCTACTAAGGTTGGAGCCTATAGACAGGGCCTGGCAATGGAGGTAGAGGGCTGGTGCTTTTTTTTGTTTTGTTTTAGATTTTATTTATTTATTTGAGAGAGAGAGAGAGAGAGAGAGAGAGAGCGAGCAAACAAGCAAAGGGAGGAGCAAAGGGAGAGGGAGAGAATCTCCAGCTGACTCTGTGCTGAGTACAGAATCCAATGTGGGGTTTGATTTCACAACCCTGAGATTAAGACCCCAGCTGAAACTGAGAGTTGGATGCTTAACTGACTGAGCCACCCAGGTGCTCAGGTCTGGTGCTTTTGACTGGTAGGAGAACCGATGAAAAAATGCCTAATGGTCTGACAATTGATCTTTTGATCATGTGTGAAACAGAAAGATTCTTGCTTTCATAAATTTTCATAATAAGCCCAGCAACTCTCATGTTCACACATTGACTTAAAAATTATTAAACAGATCTGCTTTGGAGCATATATAGAGAAGCTTCTATCTCTACTTAGGCCCATCCACTTTGAAATTTCTTTTTCTTTGGTCATTGTCTCCAATGTTGTTGTTATTGTTTTATTTATTTATTTATTTTCTTTTTTCTTTTTTCCCCCTCTTTTCTCTGGTTTTTCTCTGAGAGTCAGGGTAAGAGTAGAGGGATAGAAAAGGCCTTTATGGGGTCTGACTTGATAGTGAAACCTGAAAACAGTAGTCAGGCGTCCTGCACTCTGAAGATTTATGTACCACTAGGATATCTCCTGAACTTTGTTAAAATTATAGTGTCTATCTCCTTCCTAGTGATATTACAGAAAACCTCTTATTATACACTTGGAACATGCCTGCAACCAACCAGGCAGTTAGGGGTGATAGGGTGAGGAACGTATCCAGTCATGTTGAATGAAGAAGGTGACTATTACATTAGGTACTAGATTCCTTCAAAAAGGAAGGCAGAAGAGTGGAGGGATTTAGCAAAGCACGAATAAATTGGTGCTCAGGAACGAAGTGATGTTTGTGCACAGTAAAATCTACTCAGCCGCTAACAAGAGCAGACATGTCCAACTCTACGAGTTCCATGAAATGTCATGGGATTCCTTCCTTCCTTATTTTACATACAAGATTTACCATGCTATACAGACTCTTCCGAACCTTGCTTTTAAACTCATTATTTTATTTTGAAGGCTGTTTCAAAATATTCTGTATAGAGCAGCTTTGGTCTTTTCAGTGGTTCTATAACATTTTGTTATTTTCATGTACTAGAATAATTTAAAACATAATCCTCTATCACTGAACATTTGAATTACTTCTGATATGCATATATAGCCTCTTTTGGGGGAATGCTCTAAATAAATTTTTTGTGCATGTATCTTTGTGTTTATTTGTAAGTGTATTTGTAGTGTATTTCTTGTGTATTTCTTGGAAATGGAACTGCTGGGTCGAGGGTCTATGAATATTTTAATTGGGAAAAACAATGCCAAACCATCTTTCATTAAGAATGTGCCAGTTTACACTTCGTCTGCGTACACAGGGATGCCTGTTTCCTCAATCCTTTTGCCCCGTTGCATGTTACCAAGTGTTTTGATCTTTGCCAGTAGGATAGCTAAACCATGGAATCTTGTTACAGTTGTTACTTGTATTTCTCTTATTAGTAATGATATTTAATATCTTTTCAAACATTTAAAAGTCATTTTTAACTTCCCTTTTCTTGAACTATCTTTTCATGTCTTCTGTCAATTTGTGTTTTATCCCTTAAAAAATGATCAATTAATAGTTTATTTTGTTTGTTCAAAGAACCAAATCTTGAATGTAATTATTAGTAATACATTCTTTTTCTGATTTCTAAGACATTGATTGCTGTTTTCAGCTGCATTATTTGTTCCTTCTGTGTTGTTGATTTTTTAAAAAATATTCAATGAAGCAAAACTGCCAAAAATGATGAAAATAACTGGTGGTGGGGGATGAATATATGGGAATTTATTATAACATTTTTATACTTTTGTGTTTGTTAAAAACATTATAGAATAAATGAATGCCCAGATCAAGTTCTGTGCAAATTAATTTAAAAACCTAACAAAGTAAGTGATTTTCTTGAAAAAAATATAAATTAACAAAAGACTGTTGCTTTCTTTTTCCTGTCCTTTTTCCTTTTTTTTAAAAGAAGGTATTTACTGTGTTTAAAAAATAAATTTTTAATTTAAAAATTTACATTTACAGAGAAGTTGCAAAGGTGGTACAGAGACCTTGTCTACCCTTTACTCACTAGCTCCCAGTGTTAACATCTTACACTTCTACGGTGTATTTGTCAAAACAAAGAAACCCTCACTGGAACATTGCTACTAATTAAATAGCAGACTTTATTTGGATTTTACCAGTCTTTCCATTAATACCCTCTTTTGGCTCCAGGACTCAGTCCAGAGTGCTACATTGCATATGGTTGTCCTGACTCCTTAGTCTCCTCTGGTCACTGACAGCTTCTCAGTCTTTCTTATTTCTCATGACCTTCTCAGTCATGAGGGGGTACTGGCCAGATATCCTGTAGAAGCTTCCCTAATCTGGTTTTGTTTGATCTTTTCCCCACGATTCAAAGGGGCTTATGGGATTTTGGAAAGAAGAGCAGAAAGGAGAAATGCCCTTCTTGCCATATTTTATCAAGGCATTCATGATATTCCCATAACATCTACCAAGAACGTGAACCTTCACTGATTGGTTAAGGTAGTGTCTGCCGGGTATCTCCATTGCCCATTTCCCCTTTCCCTATTCTGTTCTCTGGAAGGGAGTCACTAAGTCTAGGTCCGCAGCCCCTTATGGGAGGAAAGTAGTGGGAAATTAAGCTCTATTTCCCAGCATTTCAAGACCTCACGTGGCCCTTGCACCACTTGTCAGGTGCATGAGCAAAACTCCTCCCAGTTTTAGCTGCTCTTCCCAGACTGGAGCAGCTCATTTTCCAGTGTATACTTGTTGGCTGTTTTGGGGTTCTCCTGTTCTCAGGTCTTTAGATGCCCTTTTGCTTAGACAGATTTTGTGGCTTTGGTGGTACATCCCTACCCATTTATATTTTGGTATTCATGATTTGTTGTAATTGTTGCCCCTCGAGCGTTTGGTTTGTCGTCTTGTGCCTTGGTTTTCACGTGGAGATTCTGAGAGATCCAAAACAGGTGCTGCTGCTTTCCTGTGCTTTAGTTTTCTGAAGTCCTTTACTTAGGGCTTTAAATGATGCTGTGTTGGGCGCCTGGGTGGCTCAGTGGGTTAAAGCCTCTGCCTTCAGCTCTGGTCATGATCTCAGGGTCCTGGGATCGAGGCCCATATTGGGCTCTCTGCTCAGTGGGGGGCCTGCTTCCTCCTCTCTCTCTGCCTGCCTCTCTGCCTACTTGTGATCTCTCTCTCTCTCTGTCAAATAAATAAATAAAAATATTTAAAAAAAAATGATGCTGTGTTATTTTGTGTGGATATTCTACCTAGTAGATCTTTATATATTGTAACTTTTACATGAGAAACTTTTTAATGTGAATCCATTTTTAAAAATATTGAGATCATAACCTCTTCTTTTCCTCCCTTACCTCCTCCTTTCCTCTCGCCCTCCTTTTTTTCTTTTTCTTCTTTTTTATTTTTTTATTTTTATTTATTTATTATTTTTTTTTAAAGATTTTATTTATTNGCAGACAGGCAGGCAGAGAGAGAGGAGGAAGCAGGCTCCCTGCTGAGCAGAGAGCCTAATGCGGGCCTTGATCCCAGGACCCTGAGATCATGACCTGAGCCGAAGGCAGAGGCTTTAACCCACTGAGCCACCCAGGCGCCCTTTTTCTTCTTTTTTAAAGATTTTATTTGTCAGAGAGAGAGAGAGCGTGCGCACAAGCAGGGGCAGCAGCAGGCAGAAGGGGAGGGAGAAGCAGGCTCCCTGCTGAGCAAGGATTCCCAATGACTCTGGGCTTGATCCCAGGACCCTGGGAGCATGACCTGAGTCAAAGGCAGACGCTTAACGGGCTGAGCCACCGAGGTGCCCCCTTTTCTTTCTTTTCCTTTCTTCCTTCTGCCACTTACCTCTTTCTCATTTTCCAACTTTGGTTTTGCCCGCTTGGCAACACTGTGTTTAGTGGTAGGTCTTGTATAATGCTTGTAATTGGGTTTTGTCCTTGTTATGAGTAACTGGGTGTATTTTGAGTATATGTGATTATTCCATTTGTAATTATTAATGACAATTTCTTTGGGCTTATGGGATTATATGTTATAAAATGTTAAAATTTTCTTTATTGATTTGATTCTCCTTTACTTTCTGGTCTGTTTACTCTTTGCTTGGTGTATATTCATATGAGGATAATTTGGAAGTTTTGTATTATTTTCCTTTATATCATGATT
Organism: Ailurus styani; assembly: GCA_002007465.1. Taxonomy (NCBI): domain Eukaryota; kingdom Metazoa; phylum Chordata; class Mammalia; order Carnivora; family Ailuridae; genus Ailurus; species Ailurus styani. The sequence continues at coordinate 280,251 of LNAC01001110.1, forward strand.
ACCACCTTAGAGTTATAGTCTTATGTAATGTTTTTAATCCTTGCTAGTGTGAGCAGTGAAAAATCATTTTTCCTGAGATTTTTGTCTAGACCTTTCTTGTTTTTGCCTCCTCTGGTTTTAGCTGATTGTATTATCTTTTTTTGTTTTCCAAGGAAGTGTTTACTTTAACCTTTTTGTTTTTAAAGATTTTATTTATTTATTTGACAGAGAGAGAGAGAGAGATCACAAGTAGGCAGAGATGCAGACAGAGAGAGAGGGGGAAGCAGGCTCCTGGCTGTCCAGGGAGCCCGATGCGGGACCCTGAGATCATGACCTGACCCGAAGGCAGAGGCTTAACCCACTCCCACTGAGCCACCCAGGCGCCCTACTTTAAACTTTTCAATACACTTATAATTCTGTTACTGGATTCATCAGAATTAAATGATATATTTTAATTTCTGTCAATGTAATTGCATTCCATTCTCATTTTTTCCAGCTGTTATCTCTAAACTTTTGTTATTGAATGGAATCAGAAGAAATTGATATTTTTATTTTTATTTTATTTATTTATTTATTTATTTTTAAAGATTTTATTTTATTTATTTCACAGAGGGAGAGAGATCACAAGGAGGCAGAGAGGCAGGCAGAGAGAGAGAGGGGGAAGCAGGCTCCTTGCTGAGCAGGGAGCCTGATGCGGGCCTCGATCCCAGGACCCTGGGATCATGACCTGAGCCGAAAGCAGAGGCTTTAACCCACTGAGCCACCCAGGCGCCCGAAATTGATATTTTTAATAGGTTAAAATGACAGAATATTGGCTGTTTCCTGGTGGATATTATTAAATGACTACCCAAAGAACTATTTCTTTTTTTTTTGCTATTTGACCAAAAAAGACAGGTTTTATTTTTAAATTTTATTTATTTTTATTTATTATTCAAGTATCGTTGACATACAATGGAATATTAGTTTCAGATGCACAGCATAGTGATCTGACAATTCTATAATTATTCAGTGTTTGCCATGGTAAGTGTAGTTACCATCTATTGCCATACGATGTTATTACAATTTTATTGACTATATTCCCTGTGCTATACTTTACACCTCTGTGACTTTTTTATTTTATAACTGGAAGTTTGTACCTCTTAATCCCCTTCCTCTATTTCACTCATCTCTCCAGTCACCTCCCCTCTAGTAACCATGAGGTTGTTTTCTGTATTTAAGAGTCTGTATTTTTTTTTTTTTAAGATTCCACATGTAAGTGAAATCATATAGTATTTGCCTGACTTATTTCACTTAGCATAATACACACTAGGTCCATCTATGTTGTTAGAAATGACAAGATTTCATTATTTTTATGGCTTTTTCATACCGTTGTGTGTATGTATATATGTGTGTATATATGTGTATGTATACACACAGATATACACCCACACACATGCCACATCTTTTAAACCCATTCATCTGTTGATGGACACTTGGGTTTCTTCCATATCTTGGCTGTTGTAAATAATCCTGCAATAATCATAGGGGTGCATATATATTTTCAAATAAGTATTTTTGTTTTACCCGGTAGTGTATATACCCAGTAGCATGACTGCTGGATCATAGGGTAGTTCTATTTTTGATTTTTTGAGGACCCTCCATACTGTTTTTCAGGATCTGTACCGATTTATATTCCCATCTACAGTTCTTAAGGGTTCTTTTCTCCACATCCTTAACAACACTTCTTTCTTGTTAAAAACTATTTCTTTAACTTAAAATGTAATTACTTACCTGAAATATGTCTTGATTTTTATCTCTGTGATTCATTACTTCATGGCATGTGGTATAAACTTTCAATCTGTAGTTTTAAATCTGCCTTTATTTAGGATAGCTATCTTGAATCATAGCTTTGATTTTTTCTCTTCTTTTCCTGAACTGATTCTCCTTTTTAAGGAAAAAAATGATTTGATTTAGAATCTTTTTTGTTTTATACCTGAATCTTCTATTTCCTCTGTAATCCTGTAATCTTTATTCATATTAATTTTATTTCATTCCCTTTTTATCAGTCCCATGTTATCTGCAGTGTCTGTTATCTTTTTTGATGTTTCTATACTAGCCTTAATTTAATGTGATTGTTTCATTTTCCTCTTCCATTTCTTCCCTGAGCACTGGATGTTTCCAATTTAATTTTGTTCTTAAATCTCACCATTTTTTTCCCCTCTTGAATGTTTGTATCTTTTCTTTGTGCTCTTGTTTTAAAAAGACATTTTTTAATCCTCTGAGATCCTGGATATGTGTTTGATATTTCCATCTGCATCACTGTAGCATTTTTTATGATGTACTTTTTTTTGCCATTATTTTTTCTGCTGCTTTTGTTTTTTACTATAGTATCTTTGACTAATTTTTTTGCTACTTCTTTATATTATCCCAGTGTTTGAATAAAGAATGAGGTTTGGAGGTGTTTTATGTTGGCAGTGTTCTGGGGTAACAGAAGGCCTTGCTGGTGTATATTGAAGCTCGTTGTGACTTACGGTTTTGAGTGTCAGCTAGTTGACTCTCCCATCTCTGAGAATGACAGAGTTTAACATCTCCTCAAACTTCAGAATCTCTTCTCTTCTGTATCAGCAACATACTAATTGAGGAATGACAGCAAGTCTGTGTATTTCTTTTTCTATCCTGGCCTCTTGTTATTCCTCATTGCTAGAAAGGATCCAGGGAATCTCCCACCATCACTGCATGTTTTATCCTGTAGCTTCTACCTTTGAGGGCACCACCTGCTTTCGGTCTGTGCCCTCCAGGTGCAGTTGTTAGCATTCTTCTGTGCTGTCTTGTCTGATATTCACAAAATTTGGGAACTCTTCTTTCTTGTATAATTTGGTTCTCAGTTAGAGATGTATCCTGGTTTCATCCAAGTTGAGGTTTGCTTTTCTGCCTGTCCAGTGCCTTGTTGTTTTTAGGTAATTTCAAAGAGGGAAAGAGGGTAGAGACATCTTAATTTTGCCATTTTAAAATTGGAAGTCTGCATCATTCACTTTTGAAATTTGTTATGTGAATTTAAAATGGGCTTGAGAGGAAATTCGGAACCATTCTCCTAAACTACTTCAGACAGAGGTAGCCATTCAGAATTAGAGGTATCAGTAAAGGAGGTCATGTAATTTTTAACCTAAATATGGCCTGTTGGCTAATTCTGGGATAGCCTAGCACACTTGAATTAATGAAAGGTGTAAGGAAATATTAGGTTTTTTTTTTAACTTTCAGAATAAGCTCATTTTGGGAAGTCATAGATTATTTACATTTATGATCAAGTTAAATTTAGAAGATTTCTGAAAGACTCTAATTTTTTAAATTTATTATTTGCCCAGGGGTACAGTTCTGTGAATCATCAGGCTTACACCTTTCACAGCACTCACCATAGAATACTTTAATTTTTAAAAACTGTATCATACCAAGATACCTAAGAGACTGCTTGTTACGGTGCTGATACTTTTAAAATTTGTTCATGAACAGCTTTTAAAAATGAAGCAGCACTAGAGTTGTGAGAGTATTTAAGAATGTCCAGCTTAGCTCTCATATTTTATAGATGAGGGAATTGAAGCTTAGAGAGCTTCACATCTCATGCCTATCAGAGCGAGCTTTATTTTTTTTATTTTATTTTATTTATTTTTTTTTTTAAAGATTTTATTTATTTATTTAACACAGAGTGAGAGATTACAAGTAGGCAGAGAGGCAGGCAGAGAGACAGGGAGAGGAGGAAGCAGGCTCCCTGCTGAGCAGAGAGCCCGATGCGGGCCTCGATCCCAGGACGCTGAGATCATGACCTGAGCCGAAAGCAGAGGCTTTAACCCACTGAGCCACCCAGGCGCCCCAGAGCGAGCTTTAGAGGAGCAGTGTTCGTAAATTCAGTTGCATGTAATGGCTTAATGTTTTTTGCTATATCTGCATGTTATTTTAAATATTTTTTATACAATATTTTTTTTACTCTTAGTCATCTGTTTTATCAAAATAAACTTACTTAAAGATGAAATTTTGTGTAAATATTGGTACAGATCCCAAGTATTTGGTAAATATTAACTTGTAACCCCATGCTGTTTCTTTTGTATCCAACTCCTTGAAAATCTATTCTCTAATTTAGAGTTTCACTATTCTAGCCTTTGGCCACTTGACTTCTTAGTTCTTATATGTCCAGAGATGAGATTTTGTGGGCAGAAATGCTTTAGAACCTCTCTATGAAACTGGATTATCTTTAATTTTTTCTTTGTCTAATAAATCATCTCATTTCTTTTTTTCTATTGAGATACACCTTTTTCTCTTCAGCAGTCTTCAGTCCTTTTACTGTGGAGCTGGAAAGGCATGTTAGAATTCAGTGCCCTTCATTTTACTTGTCAAAGCAAACTTTTCAGAAGGTTGACTTGGCAACAGAGTATCTCACAGCCTTGGACTAAGACCTGGGTTCAAATCTCATCATCTTACAAGTCTGTGACTGTCAAGAATTTATTAAGCCTCTTTATAAATCTTAGTTGGCCTATTAAATGAGGATAGTAATATTTGCTTTAGAGGAGTTGGTAAGGATTGAAGAATATAATGAATATGAAAATGCTATGTTGGGTATATCACAACTGATGTGTTGATGTACTATATGTTGACTAATTAAATTTAAAAAAACTCGCTAAGCATGATGCTTGGTAGATAACAGCTGGTCAACATGGTACTATTATGACTCATTACTATTGTTATTATTATTAGTGGTAGTATTTGTATTTAAGGTGGTACTACTACTGCTACTCTCAGGGTTAGGGTGAATCATTTAACCACACCAGGTAAGCAATCCCTCAGGTCAAAATACCATTTTAAGAGGTTTATGCCCTCTATTTGACAATGGGTTCTGTAGCTGTAAGTACCAAAAGTGACCAAAAAGAACTACCTGTTTACTCAATCTGAAACATACCAAAGTCAATATTGCATAATGTGCATTTGTTAAATGGTGTGGTTCAAGTGTCTACAAATATATCTTCAACACTCTGCACCAGCTTGGAAATTGTCACAGACTCTAGAGAGGTAGTCAAGTATATAGCAGTTAAGATTAGGCTCTGGAGCTAGACTGCGTGATTTCAAAACCTCTTAACTAGCTGTATTACTATAGGCAAGTTACTGGAATCCTTCCGTGTCTCAGTTTCCCCATCTCTAAATTAGGGTCAATAACATTTGCTTCATTAGGTCTGAAAGATTAAGTGAGTTACTATATATAAAGCATGCACATTAGGTTCTGGCTCTGTTTTTGCTTGTCTCTTCTCCAGTCTTGGAGGCAGTGGTTTGCCCTGTGTCCTCCCCTCTCTTATGGATCCAAGAAGAGTTATTGAATTTTCTTTCTTTTCAGCTTTTTTACTTGCTGTTAGGGTGGAGTGGCAAGTCCAACTCCTTCCTTACATGTGGATCTTGAAACTTAATAACTATTGAATATTTAAATAATATAATATTATATTCTCACACACACCTAAACACACACACACACATACAAAGCATCCAGGCACATCTCTGATCTTAATGAAGTCACTCTGATTGCAACAATGTAAAACCAGTGTTAGGAGTGGTATGCTCTGATGAAGTGTCCAGGGGTCAGGAAGGGCCTAGAGAGGAGACAACTCAGACATCTCAGGAAAGGCACATGAGGCCAGGAGCCAGTCTCAACACCCCGGTTAGGATACAGTCAGGTAGGTGACATGAAAAGAAGAATGAGAATGAAGTACCAAAGGTAATAATAAAATTAATAATTCCTTCCATTTGTAAAGGATGTTATCCTTTTCCCAGCACTTCATCTCCATTTAAATCTTACAGTGATACTAGAGGTGGAGACAGTGGGCAAAAGGAAAGTGGGCAGGGGATGGGACATGGAAGGAAAAACTCTTCTCCCTCACCATTTTCTTGGGTCTCTGCTGATAACATCAAGGAGATTGGGGCCTGGGCGATTATGTTTGAACTTTTCTTAAGTACTGGACATTTATGAAACACCCAGTGTGGTTTCAGGAAGGCAAATTTGAGCTGTCTTAAGGTTTTCATATTTTATTTTCTATCCGTGATCATCGACTTGCCATTTTCAGAGAGCAAATCACTTTATTTGAATTTCTGCATAAGGGGGTATCACATGAGCATTAAGACTCTGCATTCCCCATTGTGTGAATCCATTAAAATAACCCTCATCCATCTGAACCCTGTTGCCTGCCCTATTGTTAGCTTATCCAAAGATAGATCATAACATATGTGAGAAGGGCAAATCTTTAGGGAAAATTGAGGTTGTGGTCTCATACACAGAGGTATAGCTGACCTTTTCTCCATTTGATATTCTCAGCCGGGAGCCATATGGTAAGAAATGGCACGGCTTTGGGCCAATTAAGCCATTCTCTGGATCTTAGTAGTCCTAGTGGCCTCACTGCAGAGGTTAGCAAATTAAATCTGCTGTTTTAATATCAAGTATTTAAAAAATGTTGATAGAGTATCCTATCTGCCTTGGTGTTCAAAAATCCCTTAGTAAGTGGTCATTAAGCCTACTTCTCTGCCTTTCCCACTCTCTTCTTTTCCAGGACATTCTCTTGGCACTAGATAATAGAAATATCCCAAAACCTTTGTACACTTCAGAAATATGCTGTACCCTGAATAAGTCTCACAAAGAAAATGTTGATAGACTGTGCATCAGGCCCATAAAATTCAAACCTAAAAAAAAATTATGGGCCTGGGTCAAAGAAGCTATTTCCAAGAAAACAGTTGGACTCTGTGCAAAGGATTTTTGACACAGAATCTACTCTTCTTTTAGACAATCAGTGGGAGACTAGCTGGTCTCCAGCCATGCATAAATCTGTCCATGTGCAATTGGTAGCAGTTCCTAATTGAGGAAAAGGAGGGTGGGAATGGACTGGGCAGAGACTGGCAGGCGGGGCAGAGCCAGGAAGAAGAAGCCCAGAGCTTACTGCTGTCCTTCCTGAAAGCCTCCACCATGGGACTGCGCTGAGAATAAATCACCACCTTTTCTGGAGCTCAGGAAAATAAGACCATAAATAACGAATAGATGCACCTGAGTGCATTGTGGAATGGCTGGATATTGAGAGAAAAGCAGGAAGAGCATGTCCAGGCCTGGAGAAGGGCAAATGGAGCAGAATTTGCTGAATACAGTGAAAAGCTGAGTGGCCCAATTAATTTTTATGAAAACTCTTCCCTGTGTTCTGGTATTCCAGCCTGTGCTCTCCAAGAGGGAGTAAAATCAATGTTCTTGATTCCTGGTGGGTAATAAATTGTAAATAGACTTGGATGGGGGCATTCATAGCTGTCTGAAAGGCTAATTTCCAGGGAGAGGTTCACTCTCCAGATTTTTCCCCCTGAACTTTCTTCCTCTGGGTTGGAACACTTAGTGCCACCATTGGAAAGCCTCTTTTATAAATTTTTACTCCATTATGTTGTAATTTTAACATCTCATGCATTTGGCACTTACAACATTTTTATAATGGTCCTTGGTTTATTTTTGGCTCAGTTTTACGGCTTTCTGCCAGGCCCAAACTTCTGCTATGTAGCTGACCCAAAATAGTTTCCAAGGCTCAGATGCAACTTGATATCAAAATTTTATCCTCACGTGTTTAAGTTAGCCCTGTAAAATTTGAAGCCTCTGCAAAAGTTTTCTTGGTTAATTATTAGACTCATAGGATGTGTTGTACCTTTGCTACATGATGTGAAAAAGGTAGGTGTCCATATCACTTGCAGGTAAATCCAAATTAAAGAAGATTCTGCAGTAAGGTGCTTTCTACAAGTCCAGAAAAGTTCCAGATGTCTAGAAGTAGAAATCAGGCTGACATTTTAAGGAACCTCAATGTGCTACATAGCTAGCTAGGCTGGTGAGAGTCTTCGTGAATCTTTATTATCTGATCCCTCATGACTGTGTACACTACTTCCACCACCACCAACTAACTGTGGTAACTGCTATGTGCCAGATCCTGTAGCATTTGTGATCTTATTCAATATTTCTTTTCTTTTTTTTCCCCCAAGTAGTTCATTAACTCTTTATAACTGGGACTGTTTTCACCACTGTTTTATAGACAAGGGAGTGTGTTGTTTGGAGCAATGACTTCCAAACTTAGCTGTAGGATCCCTTGGAGGGCTTTCAAAAATCCCAGTGCTAAGGCAGCAACCCATACCGATTACATCAGAATGCCTGAGGGTAGAGTCAGCATTAGTGTTTTTAAAAAATATTAACAAAAATGGCAGGTGATTCCAGTGTTCAGCCATGTTTGGGAATCATTGACTTAGAGAGATTTAAGAGATTGGCCAAGGGTCATCCAGTTAACAAATGATAAAGAGAAGGGGTCGTTTCAATCCGTACTTTGTGCCTTTTTAAAAAATACCAGGCTGCCGTTCATCCCCCTGCTGGGAATATTGTAAAATATGTACAAAATGGAATCTATGGACCTTGCTCACATGGTCTGAGGAAGAAAAATGATAATAATTGAAGACCAAATCAGTGTTAAACTCTGTGGTCTTGGTTATGAAGTCATTAAAAGTTTAGGCTATTGGGCTAGCCAAGCAAATGAGTCTTCTTTGATTTGGCTGCCCTTAAAAAAAAACAAACAAAAAACATAAAACAAGGGCGCCTGGGTGGCTCAGTGGGTTAAAGCCTCTGCCTTCGGCTCAGGTCATGATCTCAGGGTCCTGGGATCGAGGCCCATATCGGGCTCTCTGCTCAGCGGGGAGCCTGCTTCCCCCTCTCTCTCGGCCTGCCTCTCTGCCTCCTTGTGATCTCTCTCTCTCTGTGTCAAATAAATAAATAAAATCTTTAAAAAAAAACATAAAACAAAACTGAAAAAACTCACTCTAACCAATAAAAGTTGAGGAGATTAAAAAAAATCAAATGTTGAAGCTGGAGAACATTGAGACTGTTATCTTAGTACCAGGGAAACTGGATCCTTTAGGAAATTGCATCATGTCTTTATTCATCAAAAAATAATTTAAGTGTTATTACATGCAGGGTACTTTAGACATATTGGTCTCAGTAACCCAGAGAGGTGTTATCACTCTTATTTTACAGATTGGGAAACTGAAGCTCAGTGAAGATAATACCTTGAGCTTCCATAACTAACAAGTGTCAGCCTGGGGATTTACATTCAAATTTACCTAACTAATATAACTCAAACCCCTACTAGTGCCAAGGAATGGGATAGTTGCTACTGATATATTGATGAATAAAAATATAGTCCTTGACCTCACTGACTTTAAGTTTAGTGGAGAAGACAGACATTAACCAAATCTCATAAAACAAGTAGAAGTACAAATGTGCTCTAGTGTATAAAACAAGATGCATAGGTGCTAACTAGGCAATTAAAGGGGGGAAACAGGCAAAGGGAACAGCCAATGAAATTTTCCTATGATAGGAAGAAATATGGAAATCAGAAGGAGCCCAGAAAAAGAGGGTGAATGTGTTCCAGATTGGGTTGTGGCTAGAGAGATGGCCTTCCTTGGTGGTTGTTAGTGGGAGGCACTGTGGGAAATGACATCAGATCTAAGTATTGGAAGAATCACTCCAGTTGCCTTTTAGAAAATATTTTATAGGAAGACCAGAATGGATTGTGTCAGGCTGTCAGACATTTTTTGCAGGTGATTCTTTGTTAATTTCTTAATACATTTCTTAATACATGTTATCTTATGATCCAGTATATTCCCCCCACCCCAGACACAGACACAGACACACAGACACACACACACACACAACTAAAGTGTCAGAAGAAGATTTAACCCTCCTTCTGAGTGGCATACTCTCATATTTTCTATTTTGGCTAGAATAGTCTGTTTCATTAAAAAGAGTACTAGTTACCATCTACTACATTTATTATTTATTTATTATTATCAGTTAAAAAGATACTGATTGAGGTATAATACTACCAGTTTATTTAGTCTCAGTAAGAGGTTGATAGAGATAGAAGTTGACAGACTAAAATATAGTGGATAAAATTGATAAGTTATTGAAGAGGAAATGAGGTCTATCAAGGGTGACTTTGGGGGCGCCTGGGTGGCTCAGTCATTAAGTGTCTGCCTTCAGCTCCAGTTATAATCCCAGGGTCCTGGGATGGAGCCCCGCCTCAGGTTCCCTGCTCAGCAGGAAGCCTGCCTCTCCCTCTCCCACTCCCCCTGCTTGTGTTCTCTCTCTTGATATGTTTCTCTCTGTCAAATAAATAAATAAAATCTTAAAAAAAAAAGGGTGACTTTGTTTTCTGGCTTGAGAAACTATACAGATGGTGGTTTCATAAATGGAGGAATGATATAGTATACTTATAGACCATACTTTGTGGAGGAAGATCATGTATTCAACTTTGGACATTTTGGGTTTATAGTGCCTTTGATGTCGACACCTAGCAGGAAATGTCCATCGGATGGGTCTGGACTAGAGTGCATTTTTCTGTAATTAACAGGCCATTGAGGGAGAGTCATGGATGAGAGTACTGGGAGATATTGACTGTGGAGTGAAAGAGGAGAAGACCCAGAACCAAGATTTGAGGAACTCCATAATTTAATTCTCAGGTATAGGAGGATAAACCTGTGAAGAGATTCAGATGGAGCAGTTGATATGAGGAAAAACATGTGTTTTGTGTCACTTAAAGCCAAGGAAAGAGTGTTTCAAAAAGGAAGGAGAAATCAACAGTGTTAAATGCTGCTGCACAGGGTCAAGTGAGATGAGGAGCAAAACGCCTGTTGTTTTTGTGGATGTGTGTGTCATTGGTGGCATTAGAGAGTGCTGTTCTGATGGACTATTGGTTATAAAGCCCAGATGGAAATAGTTTGAAGCAATGGAGAGGGGGAAGTAGACATCAACTCTCATCAGACCATCCTATCATCTGGGAGAGGCAGGAAACCTGTATAGTTCAGGAGAGGCAGTTCTGGATGGGCTTTTGGTAGCAACAGGAAAGCTCCCTGCTTCCTCACAGCGTTCTTGGGTCCCTGGATGCTCCTTTGCTCCTGGAGGCTTAGATTTCTCAAGTTGTTTTCAGGATAAGTTAGTTAATTCTCTAATCCAAAGTTAGGTCATGCTATTGTTATGAATGTACTTAAGGGAACAGGAAGTTTAAAGTGAAGAATGGATACAAAATCTGGGACACTGTGTAGTTATGACCATTGACACAGATAGGTTCTGAAAAAAGGGCTTTTGAGCATCTTCATTTCCCATACTTCATACCATAAACCCCTGTGTTGAAGAAACAGAGGTGCAGAGAGGTAAGGAACTTTCTTATGTAGCAAGTTTCAGAGGTGGAATTTCAACTCAAGTTCTCTTCCCTAAAACTCTGTTTTCTGGTCTACAGTGTCTTGTTTATGACCCAGGGAAGAGTCTGTCTATCTCTGCAGGAGGTCAGTTCTCCTCTTTGTCTATAGAAGAAAGTGTGGCATACACAGGCCATTTACAACAATAGGGCTTTCTTTCTAAATGTCTTCTCCTACCACTAGGGCATTCCTCATCCCCCCGCAGATTGTAGTACAGTTCCATCATAATGGCTTGTTTTACTATAAGGAATGGATATTAGATTTATCCATGCCATGAAAACAATACAAGGCTAATAATAACAGGAACAAATCAATAGGGAACCATAGAATAGGAACACTTATTTACATTATATTATATTTTGTATTATATTGTATCTGTCAGTCATATGTTGATATCTCTGGAAAGTTTTATTCTGTTATTGCCTTTCATATCAGTAAGACCAAGATTTGATCATGGGAATTTTACATGTTCTCTTGTTCAGTCTTCCTCAGTAATGAAGGCTACTATTTAAAATGCCATGTAAGTGTCAAGTATTTTACAAACACTTTATCTAATCTTCAGAAAAGTCATATGATATAGGATTTGTTGGCCTTATTTCACAGATGAGGAAACTGAGTCTGTGGTGGATTAAAAATGTCTGCAAACTCTTTGCCACCCTTCCATTAAGAGGCTGGATATTTTTCTCCCTTTGCTTCAGTCTGCATTGACCCTTGAGACTGACTTGATCAATAGCATGTGGCAGAAGTGGCATCGAATGCTCTGGGTCTAATCTTGAAGACACCTGATAGCTTTTGCTTTTGTTCCAGCTGCCATGTAAGGAATTCAAGTATCTGGAGACTGTATTGCTTTGAGTAAGCTCATGGTAGCCATGTGGAGAGGCTATGTGGGAAGTGAGGGAGGGAGAGAGGGGTTGGGGGGAGGGGAATGGAGAGAGAGAGAGAAAGAGACAGATTGAGAGAGAGGATACTTGGCCAGTACCAACCAGCTCTTCTAGCTGTCTTAACTCAGGGATTATCTTGGACATTCCAGCACTGTTAGATACTCTTTGGAAAAGAACCAAAAAGATTAACTAACCAGAATCTAGGCCCCCAAATATGTGCAGAGTTGGGTCATCCCAGCCATTCCCAGCCCCCTGTACTACCGAGCCTGAGGCCACAGACATTGTGGAGCAGAGACAATCCATCCCTACTCTATACTTTCTAGACCCACAAAATCGTGACTGTGGTAAGATGGTTGTTGTTTTAAACCACTAAGTTTTAAGCTGGTTTGTTATACAGCAATAAGTAACTAAAACAGCATGACATTAAGCAATTTTGTCTGATGACAGAGGAAGGAACAGAGTCTGGATTGAAACCCTCATGTATCTGACTATAGAGCCAGGGCACTTTCTGCTACTTTGTGTGTTCTTGTCTTTGAGACTTCCAGATTGGTGTTTAACTTCCCACTGGGTCTCTTGCTAAATTTCTTTTAGCTTAAATCCTGAGCATATAGGAAGGGGAAAGAAAGGTTTGTTTTTCTTCAACGTTACAACAAAAAATTAAATAATAGGCAAATACGTTCTGAGGCTAATTCTCAGCCTGCTACTAATTCTTCTGCCTCCACTTTAAGATATAATTTGGTAGAAGAAGTAGAAGTACCAAAAACCAACCCTAGCCATATATTCATCCCTACTCACTCCCGATATTTTCCATACCTCTTGATTTTTTTTAATTTAAAAATAAAATACAATGAAGGTAATTCTGCCAGAAGAAGGAAGCAAAAGAAGAGCGTGCTTGATGAATGCATCCCCCTAGTTCCAAATTACCATGGAGTAGGAGCGCATACAGCTATTTTGTGGGAACTTTAGGAAATGGCAGGAATTTAGCTTACAGTGTGGGTATGGGATGTTCCTGTAGAAGAGGTTCTGTGTTCCTTTGGTTGCAAATGTACCATGTGGTGATAGCCCTGTGAATAGCTGTGTTTATCAAATTCCAAAGCAAATACTCAAGCGAAACTCCACATAACAGGCCACATCACAAGCTGGAGGTTCCCCATGGCACTGGCAAATTTGCAAAAATGTCTTCGGTTTGTGAGTATGTGTGTGTGTTTAAATGACACATCATTTATACATGCATCTATTTCTAGTGACTGCTTCACACAACTAGCAGAAAGGCTTTAGTCCGTATCTCTTAACTAATGCTGAATAGGCAATGATGTTAAAGTTGTGGTAGACAACCTCTGTATTCATAGACGTATCATGTTACCTAACTTCCAATTCTGGGCAAGGAAGACATCCATATTGAGAAATGTTGATGTATAGGGAACAAATAGCTGGCATGTACATTGGTGTTGTGGATTCGATCATTGTTAAGCAAATGTTCATTTTCTCCCCACTACCTCCACAGGAAGAGTATATCTCCTGACCCTACTAATGTGGGCTTGGTGTTGTGAGTTTGGTTAATGGAATGTAGTAGGAAATGACAGTGTGTGGGCTCTGTTCCTAGGCCTTTATTTTTTTATTTATTTTTATTTTTGGTTTTTTTAAAAGATTTTATTTATTTATTTTGACAGAGAGAGAGATTACAAGTAGGCAGAGAGGCAGGCAGAGAGAGAGGAGGAAGCAGGCTCCCTGCCGAGCAGGGAGCCCGATGCGGGCCTCGATCCCAGGACCCTGAGATCATGACCTGAGCCGAAGGCAGAGGCTTTAACCCACTGAGCCACCCAGGCGCCCATGTTCCTAGGCCTTTAGATGCTTTGTGTGTTCACACACATCTCTGGGAGAACTCTGATCTCTTCCCGTGATAAGGGCTGCTGCCTCTTTAGTCAGGGACCAGGGTAAGCACATGTGAAATAGAGCTGTCCCATCTGGCTTACAGCCTGAAGCAGAGCCTTTTGGTATGGTTGTTAAGTTCTAGGTTGGTTTGTTACTTAGCATTATTGTGACAATTGCTAATTGATACAAGAGTGTATCAACTTTTGTGCAAATTTTTTTCCTTAAGCTTGTGCTTATGAGTTGAGGCTGCTTTGGGTGTTGCAAATTAAGTTAAACTTTAGAAGAACTATTAAAATCATACCTGTGGTTTATTCAGAGCAGCAAGTTTGTGATTAGAAAGGATGGTTGTCATCTGAGGGCAGGTCAGGGGACTATGTGTAAGGCTACAGAAAGGCTACTGATTAGCAGTTGGGCAACTGGGCATTCATTGCAAGGGAAATGGGGCAGTTCTTACAATGTGAGGGATTTGTAGCTGTTCTTTGAATTATGTAAGTAAACTAGTTGGATGTGTGCAATTAAAGAAGAATGCTCTAAGGATGCCAAGTGAAGGGGAAGGAGAAGAGGATGGAGTTGCTGCTGCCGTAGGAAGCACAAGACCTACTGTTTTAACATCTTGTGTGAAGGGAGAACTGAGTTTTCTTTTTTTTTTTTTTTAAGATTTATTTATTTATTTGACACTCAGAGAGAGATCACAAGTAGGCAGAGAGGCAGGCAGAGAGAGAGGAGGAAGCAGGCTCTCTGCTGAGCAGGGAGCCCGACGTGGGCCTCGATCCCAGGACCCTGAGATCATGAACTGAGCCGAAGGCAGAGGCTTTAACCCACTGAGCCACTCAGGTGCCCCGAGAACTGAGTTTTCTTTAGAACTGACTGTATTCACCTGTTTGAGGACATGCTCTGTGGCTGGCCCTCTTTGCAAGCTTCAACCAACAGAATGAAATATTTTCTGAGATGCCAGTGTTTTCCCTGGCCATCAGAGAAAGGCTAACCTGGGCAGATGGTCAACTATGACCACAAAACAGCTCTGCCATTTTATTCAGATCATATGTTCTGGAGGGAAACAACTTTGCCTTTTATTATGGGATGCATCAGCATCTCAGGAAAAACATTCAGAATTCAGTCACAGATAAGAAATACATCTTCACATGGGGTGGCTGGGTGGCTCAGTCGGTTGAGCATCTGACTCTGGTTTTGGCTCAGGTCATGATCTCAGGGTTGTGAGATCCAGCCCTGAGTTGGGCTTGGTGCTGGGTGTGGAGTCTGCTTAAGATTCTCTATCTCCTCTCCCTCTACTCCTGCCCCCGCTCATGCTCTCTCTCAAAATAAAGAAAATACATATTCATGGCCTTTCTGACTGCTGCTGGATTCCTTGCCCTTGCTGAGTACCCTTTGTAAAATGCCAAGCAAATATGTAGGGCTTCTTTGTGAGGTTGAATTACAATGTGAAAGAACAACTACAACTAATATTTATTGAATGACTAACATATCCTGGGATGGATGTTTTAAGTGGCTTACTTCATTTACTCCTTATGCAGTATCCCTATGAGGTAAATACTATTAGAACTATTTTACAGATGAAGAGTTAATTAACTTACTTCTGGCCACATAGAATTACCTTGTTGACCTAGAGTTTTGGTTCTTAACCTAGTCTTCTTTCCATTATGCCTGAGACTTTCCGAAATTTAATTTTTGGCTTTGAAGATAGAATTTGGTGGAGAATGGTGGCTGTCTCTGTTAGACATACCTTAGGCTTGGGGCTCCTGGATGGCTCAGTTGATCAAGCATCTGACTCTTGATCATGAGGTCATGATCTCAGAGTTCTAGGATCCAGTCTGGCATTGGGCTCCATGCTCAGTGGGGGAGCCTGCTTCTCTCCCTCTGCCCCTCCCCCCTCAAATGCATAAATCTTTTTAAAAAAAGAAACACATTAGGTCAAATAATTATGCTATACATCTTAAACTTATACAGTGTCAATTATATATCAATGTCAATTATATATGTCAATTATATATCAACAAAATGGGAAGAAAAAAAAAGAAACAATGCAGGAGAAGGCAGCTCAGACTGTCTCATGGAGTGGGAGAAAGAGAGGGGGATAGCTGAATTTGGGACTTCTTCCTATACCTCAGGCTTTCTGCAGGGCCTTGAAACTGAATTAGGATGGATATTTGCAGCAGGCAGAGAGAGGGCAAAGTCTCCTTAATCTGCAAGCCTCTCTCTACCACCTGGTTTCTGCTGCCAAGAAGACTCCACATATCTGGCCTATGGTGACTTTTGTGTAATTGCTGAGAACCCATAAAACTGCAGAGGCCATTCTACCTTGAGTATATATCTATTTTTCCACTGGCACCTCTGATAGCCTCTCAGTCAAGGGGATCATAAGAACTGGGTTCAAACGTCTGTTCTGGTATGTGATCATAGGCAAGTTTCTTAGCATTTTTCAACTCTTCTGCCTTTCTGTAACATGAGGGGGTTAGACAATATCAATGCTGCCTTCTTTTTAGCAGCAAAAATACTTTTTAAAAATAACATCTGATATGGAATCCTAATATATAATATAGATTAAACTTTTCTGGGTGAAGCAAGGATTAGGGACCCAAATCCATGTCCCTTCTGAAAAAGCCCCTGAGCCACCTTTGAGAAACCAGGTGTTCTGTGGATCAGGCTGCTATTCTGGGAGATCTCTAGGGTTTTTCCCAGAATTCGTAGTATAGGATTACAGAACATAGTAGTCTAAATTGCTTTCTCACTGTCCTCCTATGTTACGTTCTTGTATATTCTTTTAATAGTCAAATGAACTGGCTCAAGCTTCCTATCTTAAGATTCTCCTCTACCTCATATCTGAGGATCCACATCCCCCAGTCTTATGTTGCTCCAGTTCTAATGAACACACATCTCTTTTGTAGTTCTCTTCCTTCTGCCCACATTCATTCAGCATGAAGAACTGCTGCCTTCCCTTTGGTTCTCCTCCAAGAACCACACACAGATGGCTTGTGGGCAGTTTCTTTTACTTATGGCTAGCAACAGTGGAGGGTTGTGGTGGTCGTATCACCTTATAGCACAGCAGATAATTCAAAACTGAAGTTTAGCCATCCCTACTCTAAATACCTCCAAAGCCATGTTAGCACTGAAAATTTTATGAACAACCTTTTTGCCTTGGAAGGACTTTACTCCAGCATGCTGGGTTCCCTCACTGTCCGTACATTCTCCACCCTCCCACCACTTTCTTTTGAGGCCACTCACCTCTCTGTGCACCATCCAAAATCTTCTCATTTATGAAAAATATAAAAAGGCATTTATTTCTTGCTTTTACTTTCTTCTAGACTACCACCATTGTTCCACCTAAATCGCTCATCAAGGTATTTTCTTTAACAAAGGACAATTCTGTTCCTAGGAGAAATTTTGCCCAAGTCCTTTAAAACAACATTCCTCTGCTTTCCAACTTTTGGTTATGAAATTCCACTAAGTACTTGTATTAAGAGATAGAAAGATGAAACAGGCAAAAGGTTTACATAACTGTTCCTAGGTTGGTCAGAAAATTAATATTGGACTCACTCTGGAAAACCAGTCTTTTAAATCCATGGGCTGAAAAGTAAGTTCTGATGGCCTGCCCAGCATTGCCAAACTTAGCTTGGCCACAGCCCCATGGTTTCTCTCTACTTAGCTCTGAAATAGTCACATGGTTTTTTCCAACATATATATTTTAAGTTTTTTATTTTAATTCCAGTTAGTTAACATACAGTGTAATATTAGTTTCATGTGTATAATATAGTAATTCAACACTTCATTACATTACCCAGTGCTTATCACAAGTACACTCTTAGTCCCCATCACCTATTTAACCCATTCCCCCACCCCTCTCCCCTCTGGTAACCATCAGTTTGTTCTCTATAATTTAGAGTCTGTTTCTTGATTTGTCTCTCCCTTTTTTTCCCTTTGCTTATTTGTTTTATTTCTTAAATTCCACATAAGAGTGAAATCATATGGTGTTTTTTTTCTCTCTCTGACTGACATTTCACTTAGCATAATTCTCTCAGGCTCCATCTATGTCGTTGAAAATGACAAGATTTCATTCTTTTTTTTGGCTGAATAATATTCCATTGTGTATTTCTACCACATTTTCTTTTTCCATTCATCAATTGATGGACACTTGGGCTGCTTCCATATCTTGGCTGTTATAAATAATGCTGCTTTAAACATAAGGGGTGCATGTATCCCTTTGAACTAGTGTTCTTGCATTCTTTAGGTAAATACCCAGTGGTGCAATTGCTGGATCATATGGTAGTTCTATTTTTAACTTTATGAGGAACCTCCATTCTGTTTTCCAGGGTGGCTGCACCAGTTTGCATTCCCACCAACAGTGCATGAGTGTTCCTTTTTCTCCTTATCCTTGCCAATACCTGTTGTTTTTTGTGTTGTTGATTTTAGCCATTCTGACAAGTATGAAGTGATATATCATTGTAGTTTTGATTTGTATTTCCCTGATGATAAGTGATGATGAGCATCTTTTCATGTGTCTGTTGGCTATCTGTATGTCTTCTTTGGAGAAGTGTCTGTTTATGTCTTCTGCCCATTTTTATTGGTTTTTGGGTGTTGAGTTTTATAAGTTCTTTGTATATTTTGGATACTAACCGTTTGTCAGGTATGTCATTTGCAAATACCCTCTCCCATTCCATAGGTTGCCTTTTAGTTTTGTTGATTGCTTCCTTTGCTGTGCAGAAGCTTTTTATTTTGATGTAGTCTCAATAGTTTATTTTTGCTAAGCCTTAATATTCACCCAGAGAAAGAAGTTACTTTTAAATGTTAGGTGGATACTCAGAGGATAATTGTAAATTTTCTAGAATTTTAAACTTTTTATTATCTTTATACCAATGGATGAAGAAATAGTACAAAGAAGACCCATATTCCTGTTGCCTCTCTTGATCAATTTTTAACTCATGGCAAATCCTGTTTTTGCCCACAGATGGATCATTTTGAAGCAAATCCAAGACATTGAATCATTCTATTCATAATATTTTAGTATGTATGTCTAAAAAGTAAGACCACTTTTAAGACAACATAATCATATAACCATTATCAAACCTGAAAGAATAATAATAATAATACCTTTGTATCATCTAATAGGTAGTCAGTGATCACATTTCCCAGATTGTCTAAAACAGTTCTTTTTTTTAAAACAATTGTTCAAATCAGGATCCAAATAAAATTTGTATAATGGAATTAGTTGATATGTCTTTTAATTAATTTATAGGCTCTCCTCTTCCCCTATTCATTGGAGAAGCTGGGTCATTTTTTTCTCTATAGTTGTCCATATTCTTGATTTTGCAGATTGTATCCTCAAACTAATGAGAGATCATCTTTCCCCATCATTAAAATGATCTTAATGAGATCATCTTTCCCTGTATCTATTAGAAACTGAAAGTTAGATCTGGAGTCTTCTCTTTATAAGTGATGGTATCTACTTCCAGTAGCAGGTACATATCTGGTTATTACTCTCAGTGATATGAGGAGCCATTATGATAATTTCCTCTATTCATTAGGTTACCAGGGCTTGCATACTGATAACAATTTAACACTATAATTTCTCCAATTTATAAGCTAGAATATTTCTATACAGTTAACATAGGAAAGACAAATACATTACTGATTATTTTTTGTTTGCCCGTTTTCAAAATTTGAACTCATTCCCTGGCATTCTTCAAAGGTAGCCAATGAGTAATGATTTTAGCATCATAACAATCTAATGCATTTAAACATACATGATGTATTTTAGTCCATTGCAGTCGTTATTAATATTAATATTCAGATTATTTCATCTTTGGCTGTATAATCTTTTTCAAATTGTCTCCTGGGCCCTTTTGAAAGTTTTGATAGTCTTCAGTAGGTTCCTTGCTTTCTAATTTCACAAAATGTTCCAGGTTCATCTGGCATATTTCGTGCCATAGGCTTAGAATGAGCTGGTTCTTTTTAGTGGGAAAAGGTATTTGGAAATCACAATCTGAGTGACAGAATGCTCATTGTTACTGGAATGGTGATTATTTCTAAGCCTTTTTAATGGATTATAATTTACAAAATTAAACTATTATAAAGTTAAAAGCAGCATATTATTTTTGACCTGATGCTGAATAAAAGTACATGTATGTGGAAGCTCTAACAAATTGCTATTACTGTTCTGTTTTCTTATATTTTTCCCTGTGTCCATTTCTCTTACAGAGAGAACATGGTCCCACATGACTTTCCCACTAGAGGTATTTGATTTGTAAGGAACAATTGAGTGGTGTTTGCTGATTTGTAAGGAACAATGGAGTGACTAAGAAGATGAACAGAGATTTAAGCAGTTTCATGAGGCTGGGATGAAATAATCGGAAACAAGGGCCTGCCAAGGAGAAAGGGTCTTAGTAGTCACCTCAGGCTTTCATTTGTGATCCTAAAGGTCCAAATCATAAAAATAAATGACCTGAAAATAGACCACCCACCATAGGGGACTGTATTTTAGCTCTAATTATCTCTTTCCATGATACATTAAGATGATCTGCTTCCCACCCTGACAGATGCACACACCTGGAAGAGAGAATACATTTGTAGTAAATATCTCTGTTAAAAAACTTGTATCTGAAATATATTAAAAAAAGCTCCACACACCTACAAATCAATAAGGAAATATACAGACAACCCGATAGAAGAGTGGGCAAAATACTTGAACAAGCATTTCACAAAAGATAGATAGCTAGGACACATATGAAAAGTTCATAGTCTTATTATATTTCATCATAGAAATGCAAATTAAAATCACAATGATATAACATGTAGTACTGATACCAGATGGAATGGCTAAAATTAAAAAGCTGGAAAATACCAAGAGTTGGTAGGAATGTGGAGCAAGTAGAACTTCATCTTACGGAGCTGGTGGGAATGCAAATTGGTATAACAACTTTGTAATACTGTTTGGCAATATCTCCTATGGCTAAATATCCAATTACCCTATGACCCAATAATTCACTCCCAAGTATACACCAAACAGAAGTGCATAATATGGTCTTCTAAAAAACAAAATAAATATGTCCATTGTAGCATCCTCAAGCTGTAAACAACCCAGATATACACCAACAGTAGGATAGATAAATTGTGGTATATTTATACGCTAGGATATTATAAAACAATAAAAATGAAACTACTGTCACATGCAACACAAATAGACTTGACAAACTTTATGTTACATGAAAGAAGCCAGAGACACAAGTGTCTATACTGTATGATTCATCTATATAATGTTTAAAAACAGGCAAACCTGGTCTGTGGTGCTGAAGATCAAGATGGTGGTTAACCTTGGAGAGGAGGGTGGAGAGAGGATTTGGAGAAGGCATGTGGGGGTCTTCTGGCTGCTAATCATAGTCTGTTTCATTACTTGGGTGGCAGTTTCACTTGTATTCATTTTGTGAATGATATGTACTCCTGTTTTTTTTAAAAAAGATTTTATTTATTCATTGGACAGCAAGAGAGAGAGAGCACAAGTAGGGGGAGCAGCAGCCAGAGGGAAAGGAAGAAGCAGGCTCCCCACTGAGCAGGGAGCCTGACGTGGGGTTTGATCCCAAGACCCTGGGATCATGACCTGAGCCAAAGGCAGACACTTAACAGACTGAGCCAGCCAGGTGCCCCTGATATGTACCCTTTTGATTTATCATTCTTCTCTATGTATATTATACTTCAACACAAAGTTCTGTAAAAGAATATTTTGTTGATTTCTTTCATTGGACTCTGTTTCATTTCCTAATTATTATTTTCTAGACTTACATACTACTTAATTGACCTTTAACATCTTCCAGAAAATGTCTGGTAATTATAAAAGATACAAAAGATGTCTAAAGTTAAGGAGCTACTGTTGAGAAAGCAATAGCCAGAAAGATGTAAACCAGCTGGAGACAGGTAAAGAGATGAGGAAATAGAACAGTCAAGACAGCAATTTTCTTGAGCTTCCATATACATGTACTTTTATTTAATATATTTTATTTTCATGTATTTTATTTAATATAAGGTTAAAAATAATATTATTTTTTTCTTTTATAACAAAAAATAAATATATACTTACTGCAGTAAATTCAGAAATACTGGAATACATAAAAGAAGGAAAGGAAAAATAGCTACGTATCACCAATAATCTTGTCATCTTAAAACAGTCTTTGTAAACATGTTGTTGAATGATCTTCCATTCAACCCTCTCTTACAATATATTTACAGAACTTGAGTTCTACCTGTAGATATTCTTGTTTCCTTTTATGTCCACTCACATGTGTACTTAGTCAATGCATTCTGCTTATCTAAGTTGTCTAAACAGAGAACAGAGATAATCAGCTGTGCTGAACTATGAATAGGAAGACCTGGCTGCTGTTAAACCCATAGAGAGCAGCCACAGAGAAATGAACCGAAGGACAGATTCTATAATCAGAAGATAAATTACCCTTAGAGAAATGTATTTTTCTCTACTGTTCAAGTCTCATAGCTGAATACTTTGGAGGCTAGTAATTAGGTAGTTCAAGAAAATAGCGCCTTTATTTTTAATTTTTAAAATTTTTCTGCATCGTAGATGTGGAATAAGACAGAGTTAGGTGGCATAATGGAGTAGCAGGCAGTTTTGTGTCTTTGTGGGGATGCTGTAAGGATGTAGGTGGTACCTGTTCAGAGGGAAGTTTTCTGTGGCATTTCATCTACTTTGGAATCCCCCATTCTTTTGGGTTGAGTTTAAATTGCAGGGTGCATACTGCAGTCATTGCCTGCCAATCCATAAAGTTTCCAGAGAGTAAGCAAGGTTTAGCCATGTAAAGTTCAGTGACATTTAGGGACCCACACTGTTCAAATGTTATTACCAATTTCCTTTACTCATCTCCTTATCCAGGGCACAGGGTAACCTGAGATGCTGCATTTGACCTGTGTTTCCTGTTCACACCTGTTCAGTACTGTCTGTGAATTCAACGTAGAAAGAAGGACATGAGCTGCAGAAGCACCACCAGGCCCATAGGAAGCTCACTGGTGAGTGCGTTTCTTCAGAATTCTTATAAGAGGGAGCAGAGTTTGAATAAAACGTAGCATGGTTATAAAGCACTTAAAAAATTGTGAAAGGACCAGGGGGCGTGATATTATGCTAAGTGAAATGAGTCAGACACCAAAAGACAAATACCAAATGATTTCACTTATATGTGGTATCTAAAAAACAAATGAACAAACAAAACAAAACAGAAACCGACTCATAAATACAGAAAATAGATTGATGGTTGCCAAAGGGGTGAGGAGTAGGAGGAGGAATGAAATAGATAAAGGGAATTAAGAAGTACAAAATTCCAGGTATAAAATAAATGAGACACAGGGATGTAATGTACAGCATGGGTAATATGGTCAGTAGTATTGTAGCAACTTTGTATAGTGACAGATGGTAACTAGACTAATCATGGGAACCATTTTATAGTGTATACAAGTATCAAATCACTATGTTGTATACCTGAAACTAATATAACATTGTGTGTCAGTTATTCCTCAATAAAAATTGGAGTAAAATATACATACCATAATTTCAGTGGCATTAAGTACATTTACACTATTGTGCAAACATGACCACTGTCTAGTTCTAAAATTTTTTTTTATCACCCCAGAAGGAAATCCCATACACAGTAGCATCACTTCCCATTCCCATGCATCCCCAGCTCCCTCCCCAGTCCTGTGTAGTTACTATACCTGATTTCTGTCTCTATGGATTTGGCTATAATGGATTTTTAAAATAAATGGAATCATATAATACATAGCCTTTTGCATCTGGCTTCTTTCACCCAGCAAAATGTTTAAAATGTTCATCCATGTTTTGCTTGTATCATACTTCATGCCTTTTTAGGACTGAAAGATACTGTGTTGTATGGATATACTACATTTATTATTCATTGCTTGGTTGATGGGTGTTTTGGTGGTTTCTACCCTTTGGCTACTGTGGATTGTGCTGCTTTAAACATTTGTGTACAAATATTTGAACATCCATTCTCAGTTCTTTGGGGTATCTATCTAGGAGTAGAATTTCTGTGTCAGTTGATAATTTTATGATTAACTTTTTTGAGGAACCGCCAACTGTTTATCATAGTTATAAAGAAGTTAAGTCTGGAAATTTCAGTACTGGAGTCCTGTTTAAACTATGTCAAATTAGGAAGTAGTTTCAAAACTTCTCTTCCATTTACTTATCCCAATCCCTTTCACTTCTAAGGTCCAGTTTCTTCATGCTGTCCCCTGGATTCCTAGAGCTTTTTTTTTTCCTCCCTGAAGCAAACTGTTCTGGCCTACTTTTTTCCTTCCTAACTGCCATCTCACCCTCAAACTTACCTATTCATTTTCTTCTTCTTTCATGGCCCTTAAAAAAGAAAAATTCTATTGTGTTTGGATGCTTACTGAGGGATTACTTCAGTGTATCAAAGCTGGGATGAACATCATAGTGGCCTAGGATGCTTTTGTTTCAACATGCCTTTACCCCTGGCCTCACCTACTGAGCCACATATGCTAGAAGGTGAGGCTCAGTATGTTTTTGAAAAACTCCACCAGAGGATTCTGTTGCACGTGTCTGCTTAGTAATCAATAGATTAATGTGTTGCCTTCATAAATTTAAATTTAATAGTGTTTAGGGTGTAGTACTTCACCCCAAAGTTTAGGACTGATGATAATGTTTCCGGCACTAAAGCAGGTAGGTGAAAAAGACATTTGGACATTTTTGAGTAGTGGGGAGGCTTGAGGTACCTGAATTTACATTGAATAGGAAGCTGGTGGATTATGGGCTATTCATCATGATTCTAGGTGCATTTTGTTGGTTGTGGTCGAAAAAAAGCTGCCCCCATTAGAAAAGCAGTTTCCTGAATCTTGCAGAGTTGGCATAAAAGGAATGCATGAATTGATGGGGAACTGCTGGATTTGTTTAGTATAAAACAAATTAGAGATTTGAAAAGACTAGTTTCTTGAGTGTGCTTCTAGAAGGGAGAACAGAGGTAAGTGGAAATGGAGTGTGCTGAGAAACAAGAAATGTGGTATGAAGGCTTGAATGTGTGATGGCTCTTTTACTTGTAGACCAGTTGATGAGGCATCTGAACATGGGAATTGGCTGACGGATTAAGACAGCACTGTTAGCAGTCAAAAGATGGGATAGAAACCTACAATTTTTAAATTCAGCCATTTGTATTATTTGTTATGACTTGGATTCTATATTTATGCTAGATAAGTACATTTAATAATGTGTTTTAAGATATTTATCTTCATATAAACACTAATGTAATACTTCCCATT
Source organism: Ailurus styani (assembly GCA_002007465.1). Taxonomy (NCBI): domain Eukaryota; kingdom Metazoa; phylum Chordata; class Mammalia; order Carnivora; family Ailuridae; genus Ailurus; species Ailurus styani. The sequence continues at coordinate 305,543 of LNAC01001110.1, forward strand.
AATTTTTCCAACCCTAAAATTGTTCAGTCTTAAATTGTCATGCATGTTCTACCACTTGCTGGAACCACTTCCTGTGAGGGTTTTATTTGTGGAGGAAATTAAGAATGTGATGATCCAAAGAGTCTTACAGCTTTGGACATTCTGACCCTTGTTCCCAAATCTATATAAAAGAAATAGTGTGTTTAATATCTCATGGAGGTTGTTTAAAGATGACTTAACTAACATTTGTGAAGCTCACGGGAAATTACACATTTCTTTATATGATACTAGCAATGAGAAAAAAATCTCCATGCTTTGAAAACTTGACAGAAATACTACTAAATATATTTAACATAACTCAGGATATCAGTCAGTTGTTGCTCAGTTGATACCCTGGGCGAGGACAACAGGTGTGTTATGCTGACAGTGCTGCCAGACTCACACATGGGCTGAGATATGAATAGTGGTGCTAATTACACTTAGCAGAACTGGTAGCCAATTAATGTAACAGAGAATCCCACTAAACCTCACTTCATAGCGACCATACTAAAAATAACATAATCCTAGTGCTGACTGGTATGCTGATTTTATTTGCCTGTTCAGCTACCATAATGATATATATTATTTTATATTTTCTGACTGTCTACTATTGGAATCAAGATGGAATAAAAACAAAATTAAAAATTACTGGAGAATTTCTTCTATAATAGATATTTTTAAAATCTAGGTTCAGTTGCTTTACTTTATAGGCTGGAAAGGAAGAGTTATCTGATTAAATCACATAGTAAATAAACTAGTTCAATGCCACAAATAGGTTCTGAGTACTACCTTTTATTGTGTATATTAATTTGGAAGTTCATGGCTTGAAAAATGGGCAGGCTTCACTCTTAAAATATTAATTTAAGTGTCCTCTTTGCTGTGCAGTTTAAGCATATAGTAACCATGTCTCTACTATAAGAGCAAGCCACAAGCCAAAATGCATGTTTCCCCAACATTAGTAATATATAGGCTCACTTTAATGAAAAAATATTCACTCATTCTTCCCATACCAAATTAACTGATACTGTTTTAAGATAATGGTACTTATGTCCATGCAAATGTAATTAAGTATAAGATCATTATGGCTATAGATGATAAATAATTATAAGATCAAAATAATTTACAAATTAAATATCAAGAAAATTACCAAACCAATGAAATCCAGATTTGACACTGATTTAAGAAAATTTAGATGCCGAGGGAAAAAAAAGAAAAGAAAACTTAGTTGTTAATTATAATGGACTTTGAGCCTTTATTTAATTTTGTCTAGTTCTGGTATCAGGGAGTAAATTTTCCCATTGCTTTAGTTGAACAATTGAGAACTCATTGTTCACTTAGTTAACCAGGATTTCATTTGGCCTTCAACTGGCACAGGATGTCGTTTCTATATTAATTCCTCCTCTGCTTTCTCTGCATTAACCCATGCAAATTACAATAGTGTCAGTTTCTTGGTGTCAGTGCAATAGGAAAATGCAAGCACAGGCACTAAAATAGAGTAGAAGCACTCATTAATAGGTTAGTTATCCACGTGGCTCAAAATATGCTTTCACAAATTTTTTAATCGTCAAAAAGAAAACACAAAATTAAAAAACTCCATTCTAGGCAGTCCAACAGGACTCTTTTCCTACCCTCAAATTTCTCTGGACTGCCTTGGTTTGTGCTTGTCCTTATTTTTCTGGTTCTAGAAGTTTAGCTCTGTAGCTTGACTTCAGCACTCACCTCTGACCTTCAGATACAGTAGTTCCCTAGAATTCACATCTAGTATTTTGGATTGATGAACCCTTCCATGGATTCTAGCTTTTCTCACTCCTATTACCAGAAAGGGGGAAAAATACGTTGAGTGAAAGGTGGCACACAGAAAAATCCCTGCTGCTTTTTTGAGACTTCTCTGCTCATTGCAGTCTGTTGGGAAGCCCACTAGCCATCTTATCTATGAAAGACATGAACCACTCCTACCCTGCCTTCTTATTTCCCCCTCTATTCCACATTGCACTGCTGGATCAATTGCTCCAAAAGGCATTCTAATAAGGATGATCACTTTTTCCTCAACTGCTCTCCAAAGAGTTTATTCTCTTTTACATGCATTCAAAACCCTTCACAATTTAACCTCAACTTACCTTTACTCCCAAGCACCACCACCCCCTGTAGTACACCATGGTCCAGCCAAATTGGATCACTGTTTGTTCCCTGTACTTTTCTACTTCTGTCCTTGCTCATGCCATTCCGTCTGCTTGCAATGCCTCATCCCCCCATCTGTGCCTTCTGAAATCTGACTCGTGGCTTAATGCCCAACTCAGATGCCTCCTCCTCTGTGGTGAAAGCATTCCCTGATCATAGGTGCTGGAAGTGAGGCTTCCTCTGAATTCTCAGGGTACTTGGTCCTTCTTTCCATGACCCTAATTTCATGCTGCTCACATTAGAGCCATGTATGTGCATGTTTCACCTATTGCTCCTTGTAGAGTGTCAGATTCCTGGAGGCCTGATTTGCTTTCATATTTTCCCCACTGTCTAGCCCACTGCCTTTGGCATAAAAGAAACTAAATGCTATTTTCTGTATAAAGAGGAATTTAAAAATCACAATTCTTGAAGAGGTGTGAATAGTTTAATACAGCTCTAAGTAATAGATGTTATTTTACCTTCAAAAATAGCATTAACTAGTAAAGTCTGATAAATTTTTCCAGGTTTCAGGCCAGATAGTTATTTTCATGCATGATCAGTAACAAATTTAACAATTTGTTCAAAGATAAAAAATGATCATTATGAAGAATAGTCAGCCAATTCACACTCACTAAAATGAGAAGAGACATTTTATGCACATGCAGGAGTTCTTTTTTTTTTTTTTAAAGATTTTATTTTATTTATTTGACACAGAGAGAGAGATTACAAGTAGGCAGAGAGGCAGGGAGAGGAGGAAGCAGGCTCCCTGCTGAGCAGAGAGCCCGATGCGGGCCTCGATCCCAGGACGCTGAGATCATGACCTGATCCGAAAGCAGAGGCTTTAACCCACTGAGCCACCCAGGCGCCCACATGCAGGAGTTCTAATGGGAAAACAGAGCAATGGCCCAAAACTCTGGTCCAAGGATATGTTATAAACCGTCTAAAAGCTATGTTTATAGAAAACAGCTGACTTTGGGTATCTATGAGCCCCTAAACTTTCTGGCAATCATTTTTTTGCTGCCAGCTTTGACACATAAATAACTAATTCACATCAATTCATTGACTTCACTGACTTGACTTAGTTTTTTCTTATTTATTTTCTCTAAGTGTAGCATATGTTAATGGGAAAATGAAAATACATAGGGATACATTCTTCTACTAAACTCTGACATGAAACTGAGGTCAAACTTATCATTCAGAGAAATGTTTCGGATTTTAAATAAATAATTTTCTTCTCTTGGGGCCTATTAGTATAAACAGCTTTATGAATGGGGACATTTTTCCCCTGGTAGAGTTTATTTTCGGTCAAGTCCAAACACGTTGCTTTCTCATCACTATTGGTTACCAAAGTTATAATAATACATTTATCAGAAAGAGGTGTTTACCATGCTGATGTTCTTGGTTATGAGGAAGACTGCATGGTAGAAATGTCTTAGTAATGAGGAGGGCCATCTCTTGAGATGTCTCCTGACTAGCAGTAGTTGACCAAGGACTCTATAGATGTGTAGATGGCTGCCGGACTCCTGAGAATATGACCACTGTCAGTCAAAGGTTATTGCAGTTCTAGAGGCAGTAGAAGCAATACATTGTTTCTGGAACTTGGGTGGGAGGGGGTACAGTGTGGTACCCTGAAGAAGCTGTAAAAAAAAAAAAAGGACTTCCTTTAGAAAATTAAACATTAAGCTAACAGGCCAGAATCTTGAGACAGAAATCTTTCCCTCGCAGACTGACTGAAACCTAATTCAGTGTTGTAACTACATAGAAAGAAAACAAAAAGAAAGGGGAGATGCTTTATTATCCAGGGATGTACCAAGAAGAATCAGTGACATGCACACATTGGCTGTACCTTTCCAAACACTGTGTAGGAAGAGGGCCTCCTAGTTCAGTTTGCTGGTCACATTGGTACAGCTCTTGTTGAAAATATATCTAATATGGAGATGGATCCAAAGCTAGAGTACTGTAGGTCCCATTGGTAAAATCACTTCTACTGTCAGTTATACACATCTGACCTTCTTAACCTGATGCCATCTGCTTTTGATTCATTTGATGGGTGCTTTTTTTCTGATTATAACTTGTCTTTCCATATAATTTTGCTTATGACAAGGAAATGTGCTGATTGTTGTTTGTATAGAGAATTCTGGTTTCTGTGACACTTTTTTGAGTCGAAGTAATAAAATTGATAACTTTGTGACTTGGGTTAAAGTAAATCAATCTGTCCTCAGTGCTGTCAGGATCTCCTTTCTGAGGTTGTAAGGCTGAGAATCAGACTCTGCACTGTACAAACATTCACCAAGGAACTGTGAGGCTGTTGGGGCCACTGCCCAGTTTAACCAGATGGAGGCAGGAGGCGTGATTGCTCTGAGCATGTTCTTTGAAAGTGGCACAAGCGGGGCCCACGCATTTGGATACTTGTGCACTTTGTTCCCTGCGTAAGGGTATCTGCTGAGGGGTGAGTAGCAATCTGGCCCCTGCTCAGTTCTCAAAGTTGTACTCCCTGAGTAGGTCCACCTGAAAAAAGGGCTCATGTTTTGAATTTGCAGAAAGTCACAGTTTGGTTCTGAATCAGAGGCTTTGCAGTGGTTGTAATACCCATGAAAAGTATTTTAGGGCAAGTCAGTTTATATATATATTTAAGACATCACTGGTCATACCCTGAGACTCTGAGGAGGGGTCTCCAAATATGTGGATTATTTATCATTATCAGGAAAAAATTGTAAATATTATCAGGAAAATATTATAAGTATATAAGTATACTATACACATATGTTTATAATATATATAATTATATTTTATTTTTCTAAATTAGATATTTCAGTGTACTATGTTCATCATTAAATATATACAGTAATTAAAGGAAGAAATAAAAATAAATGAAAGCAAGATTTTTTGAACTCTGGAGATCAGTAATTAAGGAAGATGATCACAGTGGGCTCTTCCTTGCCCTAATACCACTCATACATCTAAAAAAATTGTGGGGAACTGCTCCTCTTCCCCCAGAGATTCATCTTTTCTACTCCCTGTACTACCAAATCACCCTAAGTTCAGAAAGCCTTTTGCTTCTCTATCTCAAATTCTAGTCACATAAACTTAACATTTTCAAAGACACTCTAGAAATTCTTCACAAAGTGAATTGTAACAGTTGGTATTAGTCTTAACCATCTTTATTTTTTTTTTTAAAGATGTTTATTTATTTATTTGACAGAGAGAGAGAGATCACAAGTAGACAGAGAAGCAGGCAGAGAGAGAGGAGGAAGCAGGCTCCCTGCTGAGCAGAGAGCCTGATGCGGGCCTCGATCCCAGGACCCTGAGATCATGACCTGAGCCGAAGGCAGAGGCTTTAACCCACTGAGCCACCCAGGCGCCTTAGTCTTAACCATCTTTAAATAAGCAATTAAATTAACTAAATATGAAAAAAAATTATAAGCTTAATTTAATAAATATAACATTTTTATTTTTAATATTTTGAGTTTTATGTTTTCTGGATGGCATCCTCAGAGTGTATGGTAAAGACAAAGAAGAACAAGTTTCTGAAAATGTCACCACCACTACCAACAATAGCTGCAATAATACATTTTATCTTTTAACTGGTTCTTAAAAGGAACCCAATTAACCAAATCTGTTGTAGAAATTGGTCATGGAGATAAACATTTCCTGCTGCCATGACAGATCTCCAGAAGTTTTGCTTCATTATCACTGATCACTTTATCTGGTTGTCAGTTTAGGGTATTTGGTGATAAAACTACAGTACCTTTCTTGTCTATCTCTATAGTTTTTTCTTCGTATTAGCACCAGACTCTGTCTGCCAGAGCGATTCCATGGAGAGGATTAATTATCCTGGTTATGACTCCAGAAGGTCTGTTCAAAGAGACAGAGCCTTGTATAAATAGGGTTAACCCAACCCCTCAAGAAGTTACTGGAACTTCAGCATTCACTTTGCATCTTACTGGAAGTGTGTTCTTCAGAGGCCAGAGGAGTGTTCTTTATGTCTACAGGAACTTATAATAGGAAAATGCTCTTTGTTTCTACTTGGAGAAAATTATTCCTTGGGTTAATATGATAAGGAAAGTGATATATAAAGAAGAGTATCTTTCTATAGATTTTTCTTATCTCTTAAAGTGAGTCCTTTCCCTTGAATACTTAATATTTACTGTTATTTGACATGAGCTGATGGTGACCGTTGTTTGGCTATTAATTTGGTTCTTACCCTCCCCCCCCCAATGCTCAGCACTACTGTTTATATTCACCTTTTAAATCTCCTTGGAAATAACCAGGTATTTTTTGGGAACAGAGATGTAGAAATCATAATCTAGAGCCAGTTCACATTGTAGATTTCCAAAGGAAGAATTTCTCAATGGTTTAACTTTTAGGGACTGGTATAATTACTGTGATCTATGAGAGCCATGTGTGAGTATTGCTGGTAGGGACTCAAGTGTAAAAAACTGGTTTTTAATTGAAATACTGAATATTATTCATACATACAATACCTATACATTCAATGTATGTGTTTATAAAGTACTTACCCACATATTATTTCATTTTGATCCTTACAATAATTTGATGATTTAAGAAGGTAGATATTATTATCTCCATTTTATTTATGAAAAAACTCTTCAAGAGGTTAAGTGCTTTATAATAATAATATAATATGATGATGATGATAATGAAGAAGATAATGGTAGTAAATGGGTAGGATCTTTTCACTGATGGCTAAGTGTGTACATTTAGCTGCTTATTTGACATATTTTCCAGTATGTCTCTTAAGCAACTTAATTTGTCCAAAATGAATTATTGCTTCCATCCCAAAGCTTTTCCTTCTCATTCACTAGTCTTCAAAAGTAAATGGCATCACCATCCTTCTGTTGTGTGTGTTAGAAAGGCAAATATCATTCTTGATTTTTCTTTCCTTTTCAACAATCTTTCACATCCAGACCATAATCAATATATCAGATATATGTCATCACTTCCAAAACACATCTTCTTTCCACTGCTACCACACCAGTACCCTAACTGAACTACCACTATTTCTTGCTATGCTACAGCATTGCCTCCTACACATCTCCTGTATATTACTCTACCTTCTGTCAGTTTTCCATGCAACAACTAGTGAGAGCCAATATGTAAAGTGGGTAATGTTCCACTCCTGTTTAAAAACTTTCCATGGCTTCCCGTTGTTCTTGGGTTGTAAAATTTTTATTCTTTATTCTGATTTACATGATCTGGATCTTTCCAACCTCATTTTGTACCTCTGTACAGCTTGCTCATTATACCTTATCTACTGTAATCTTTCTTAAAGTTTCCTAAACCTGCTAAGATTACTCCAGAACCTTTGCAGAGTCTGTTCCTTCTGTCTGGAATGTTTTTTACATGGTTGACTCCTTACTATCTTTAGGTCTCAGCTTCAGTATTACATTTTTGTAGATGCCTTCCATAAAAATTTAATCTAAAATAGCTCCTTTCCATTATTTTATATTTCCTCATCTTTTGTTTCCTTCATAGCATTTATCAAAAATTCACATTTTTGAACTTATTTGTGTTTTCTTCTTTGTTAGATCATGAGCTCTGCCAGGGAATTGGCTCTGTTTTTCTTGTTTATCACCCTATCCTGAACTCTTAGCACACCGCCTGACACATAGTAGGTACTCAGGTACCCAAGTATTCAAGTTCTTGAATAAATGAGCCATTTAAGGTGTGTGTTTAGCCCAGCACAACGGGAGGATTTAGTGACTAGCTCCATACCTTCCTATGCCTGGCATTGGAATAAGTTGGAGAGTGATATAAAGGTGTTGGAAATAGTTTCTTGGGCCTTTCATTCAGGTATGGAGTGAGGCTATCTTCATTTTAAGCTAAACATTTGATTTAGATAAGTAAAATGTTATGACTGCAGCTGGAATTTAATCAAGATCTTTTAGCTTGTTTCTGAATATTAGGACTTATTTACATATCATCACACATTCCTGATGACTTGACTAATAAGAATAATATTAATATAAACCATGAAGGAAGTTTATCAGTAAAAGTCACAATTTTTTGAAGGATCATTCTATATGATCAGTTTATGAAGGCATAATTCTTTAAAAATGGCTGAGCACGGCCCTTTCTTTTAGAGAATACTTCTCTTTTAGAGAAGTGTTCTTCCAAAAGCAACAGAGTTTATTCTCAAGGGATATCCCATGACAGGGCCAAACCCTTAATAGTGAACGTAGAATAGATGTGGGGATATGGGAGAGCACTGAGGCAATGTTTGTTGTGATCCTGTCTTACACTTACATTTCTTGCCTGCGTGGTACTTTGCACATGGTATTTGCTCTGTGTAGTCAGTGCCATTGGCCTCATTGAAAATTCCCTTTAGGGGGCCAGTGTGTCTGACTGCCACTGCTGTGAGAGTGGGCTGCAAACAATTCATAGCTGTAGCTGTTCTTGGCCTAGGAAGCTACATCATCTAAAAATGTTTGGGAGGTATGCTTCCTGTCACCCCCACTCCAAAACAAAGGGCATCCCACAGCCAGTAACTGATAGATATGGGGATGAAAAAGCCTAGGGTCCTTGCTTAAGGTGGGACAACTCTGTGGTGCTATTCAAGTTCCAGAGTTCCCCATGGGAGCAGACAAAGGGTGGACTTCGGCTCCACCCACATCTTTCTTCTCCTGTGTCATTCATTCTTGATCCCTCCCTTATAGATTTTACCTGTGAGCATGCCCTCTATATTGCTTGCACAGTACACCCTGTCTCAGACAGTTTCTAGGGAACCTGACCAAGAGCATGTAGTATTTGGGAGCGGTTGTGAATGAAATGATTGAGGAATTCTCTTGATGTCTTAGAATATAAATCTCCCCATTACCACCCCCCCGAGTACTAAAGGACAGTCCCCAGGGGGACCCCATGGGGTAGACCGTAAAGTTCTTGTTTTGGATTTCAGCCTGATGCATCCCAGCTGTTAAAGGAATTGGTACTACGTGTTTGACAGCATGTCAGTTTCCAGGGCCAAAGTGGAAGCAGAGTGGTCTTTTGAGTACTAAGTCATCCCAAGTGCCTGTTAATCTCAACATTCCTATTTCATTTATCTTCAAAGAAGTCCATCTTGTAAGAAAATAATATATTCAGTGCCCATTTGCATGCTATATCTTCAGTTCTTCTTTTCTTCCTACCTTCTTCTGGGACCAGACTCATTTCTTATCTTTTATTTTGCGAGTCTGGGCAAATTTAGTCCTAGAAATCCTGACTTAACCCAGAAGAACTCAAAGAAGCAGTGAATGTTCCTTGACCCAGAGACTTCTTAGGAAGTATAGTGATGAAGCCTTGTCCCAGGTTGAGCTGCCCAGGAAGGAGATTTAGTGGAAATGAACATGCATGAGGTTGATTTGGGAGTGCTTTGGGCATCTGAAACTGTGAATGGGAAGAGTAAAAAGCAGGATTGGGCAGAGGGTGAAGTTGAACAGCATCGCATTCTCAGTGGAAGCCTCAGCCAACCCATGGGGAACTCTGAAGCTGGAGTGATTGTTCAGAATCATTTTGGCTTGGGCAAAGGAACAGGGTTTTCATAACCACCACAGCAGTTATTCATTGATATGGGCCACCTAGAAAGGCTGGTGATCTTGAGCATGGAGCTCTTCAACAGAGGCAGTCCTTGCATGGGACTTTCAGTTAAGAGCTGTCTGCCTTCAACATTACTAGTATTGGTGAGCTGGGTCCCTCATTTCTAGAGGGAAATCTAGATGGTGCAGGTACATACATTCACTTTTGCATGGAGGGAATCCTAGGACAGATAGATACATGGTCTACTGCTCTAGGATTTACTGTATGTGGCCTGCAGCCTCTCAAGACACCCTTGCCCAAAAACTATCTCCAAGAATGTAATTGGAAAGCTCATTCAGGTGGGATAGATGCTGGCTCTTATTGCTTCTAAGTTATCGTGGTTAGTTGGGGCTGGATTTGAGCATAGGCTTATTTCTCTGGTGCCTTCTAGCAGCTGGTCCAAGAAGAAAATAGAGTTGTTTGAAGTCCTGCAAGGTCTACTAGAGGATGGTGTTTTTGTAACATAAGATCATGAATTCTGTTCCTAGTATCATATGATTTAAATTTAGCTGGAAGCTTGGATTGGCTGTGTGTCTTGACCACATATCTATTAAAAGAAAGCCCTGGGCTACAAGAGAAAGGCTTATCACATCTTCCCCCAGTGTTTTGGAAACCTTGAAAGAAGGAAGAATATTTGGGAAGTGAGAAACTTAATAGAAATTTGAGTAGACATGGGACAACTAGACTTAGGAAAGTTTGAATAAGGTTAAAAATATCAACTAATTTATTTGATCAAATATAAGACTTGAAACACTTTGTATTTTTATTTTCATTTTAAAAAACATAAATTTTTCCTTCTGGGTCTTATGTTTTTTCTGATAAAACAATGTCTAGAGTTAGTACCTCTTTCTAGAAGTGGAAATGATAGATGAACCAGCTATGACATTTTATAATTAGGGGTTGTAAAGCATTTTACAAATTAGTACTCTTACAAACAGTGCTTGGATAAATGGTGCATATTTTGAGTAGCCCATCAAATTCAGTGGGATTTAATTTAATCTCCAGGCTTCTCTAATCCTCTAACTAAATGTCTGATAGACCAGCACAGATATGAAAATGGGCAGTATGTTGCCAAAAACCTGAAAGGGAGTGTGTGTGCTCACTGTAAGTGGGTAGCACATTTAGCCTTAAGGTGTTCACCGTCTTATCATTTCATCTGTTTGGGAGAAACAAAGCCTCTTCACTTTAATTTAGACAGTACCTTAATAGTCAGTGACTCTGGTAGAACTTTAATCTTATCATGGCTTACACCCCTGCTACTGAAACATGGTAGGAAGCCCTCAACCCCAAGAATGGAGTTCCAGAAGGACCTGGAAAACTCTGGACTTCAGGGTACCCTTGTTGGTGATCTTGTATCAGCTGAAAAATGCAGTTGTAGAAAAGATAGTCTTGCCTTTTTGCATACCCATGTGGAGAACCAAATAAAATACTAAAGACCTAATAAGATTTAGCTTTCCAGCAATATAAATAATTTAATCAGATTAATGACATTGTTCTACCTGAGGGGTTCCATAATTAGTGGATTATTGAAGCCACATGAAAGTTACCTGCCATTAGCACCTGGAGGAATTCCTGTTGTCTTAGACTGTGGAATTGAACGATATGAATATTCCTGTCATGCAAACTGTAAAGATAATAAGCCCCTGGCATTTTGTAAGCTATATAAATCCACAGATTTCACATTAAATATTTAAGGCACAGGAGGTGTTATTTGTTAGGATATAGATAAAGGGAGTTCAACTGCCTCAGCCCTTATTTTCCCTTTTGGGAAATCTCTTTCTTTGTTGAAGGTGCTTTCATGCCTTTATTATTGTGTATTTCCCTCCTTTTCATCTGTATATTGTTTCAGTTCTCTGGAAGTATTCTTTTGATTTTGTATGAGAAACATTCAAAATATTTTTACAAAGATTTTTCCTTTTCACATAGAAAGGAAATTCATACCAAGGGTGCAAACAGCAACCAATCAAGTGGTATCTCAGTATATGGCAAATGCTAGAATTCTGTGGGAAGACCGTCTTATTACTTTGTCCCTAAAATATTTGAAAGCCAAGGTTTTTCAGCTTTGTGTGCTCTGTTCCTCTCATTTATGTGTTATTTAGCTGTGGGAAAAAAGACTGGCCTGGAAATGTGGACCTTTTATTTCATGTTCTATATCTTCGTAAGACCTTTCAGGTGAGCGGGATTCATAGATCAGAAATTTAAAGTACTGGTGTGAGGCCATGTGCCTAAAAACACTGTAACCATAGTTTATAGAGAGTTGACCAAGCCTCTTTGGTTGTAGTAAGATATGCTGCTGACATGACATGTTTCTAGATTAGAGCACTTCTCATTCAGTAGAGGTGCTGCTTTCTGAATTCGGTTCTATTCACTTAAGATAAAATATCAGGTTCCGTCATACTGAAATGGGTAAGTTGAAGAGAGATGAATGAATGGACTATTTGTAGACACATAGGCACAGGGAGTTAAGGGAGCCAGTAAGAAGCAGTGACACATCCCAAGGTAGCAACAGTGGAGAGCCCTTACCACACACAGGCCTGTAGGTGAGAGGGGAGGAAGTGGTTATCTGTCTCCTACAGCTGTAGAAGAGCAGTGCCCAACAAGAATTAACGTGAATTAACGCTGTCAGCAGTGGACCCAAGCTGCTGCCAACCCAAAGCTTGGCAGGGAAGTAGCTGGTGGAATAAATACCCCAAACCTCCTTCCTCTTGCTTTCCATGCCGTTACTTCCCATTGACTGAACCTAATTGGAAGCTGGAGGACTCCCTGAGGATAGCCTGTTGTTGCTATCCATGGATGTCAGGCTCCCAGGCCACAAAGCAGGGTGGAGAATTGATCAGAGTGGCAAATAAGAATATTCAATGTAGGGCGCCTGGGTGGCTCAGTGGGTTAAAGCCTCTGCTTTCGGCTCAGGTCATGATCTCAGGGTCCTGGGATCGAGGCCCGCATCGGGCTCCCTGCTCAGCGGGGAGCCTGCTTCCCCCCCCCCTGCCTGCCTCTCTGTCTACTTGTGATCTCTCTCCCTCTGTGAAATAAATAAATAAAATCTTTAAAAAAAAAGAATATTCAATGTAGTCATATTTATAAATATTTGGCGCAGTTCTTCTGATACGAGGCTTTATGTAGACAATGAAAGCATTTATGAAAATGATAGAATCTAATTTTAATTGAAGCACGCTTGACATATAATATATTAGTTTCAGGTGTACAGTGTAGTGACCCAAAATTTGTATACATTACAAAATGGTCACCATGATAAGTGTAGTTACCATCTGTCACCATACAAAGATATTATAAGTTTTATTAACCATATTCCCTGTGTTGTACTTTACATCTCTGTGACTTACTCATTTTACAACTCTCAGTTTGTGCCCCTTAATTCCCTTCACCTATATTGCCAATTTCCTCAGAGAATGACAATTTTATAAATAATAACATGTACTGTATGAATTTACAATATTATTATGTGTGAATATATACATATACATTCATGTATATGTGTGTGTATGTGTATAGTAATTGCATATACCATGAAATATTGCTCCTGTTACCTTAGAGAATTTATAAAACTATAGTCAGTTAGTGGTAAGGGAATGTTTCTGTCATAAATGCATTCAGATTCCTGTTTCCTTAGGCTGGTTCTGTATTACCTGCTGATGTGATGTAATGTGGTAGGTTGTATTCCATAATAGCCTGTGTTGGAGTGAACATGACCTTAGATCAGAGTGTTTATATTAATTAACAAAAATTCATAGTCCCTATTTCTGTGGTTGCCCAAAGTTCATAGATCAAATACAGAGTTCTCATCAATATTTTTATAGCCCTGGCTTTGTTTTTAATGTGTTACCGTACACATCAGTACAGTCCAATTATTCAGTGAAATTTGCTCTTCACTTCCTTATATACATCTCCTGATCTTCTTTTTTACACTCCTTATAAACTTAACATAGTATATGTATAGCATCTTTTAGTTTGCCCTTAGTCTATTTCATGCCCTCCTTTACATGGGCAATGCATTGATACAGACTTTTTTTTTTGGGAAGGAGGGAAAGAAGTTACTTATTTGCACAATAGTTAAGGATTATTGTACTTATTTTATACTATCATCAATAGGTTTCCTTGTATGGGAGTATAAACACAGAAAGCTGAGGGTTAGCATTTGGGCTGTAGTTTCTTCTATGCAATTAAATTCATACCTTTGATATCATTTGAAAATTGTTCCATGGAGTTAGCCAACACAGGCAACATGGAGAAGTAAAATGCCCTTGGAAGATTAGTACACTCTATATGGGTCATAGGAACAGTAGGAGACCTTCTGAAACTCCTAAAATTGCTGAGATATGTTAACTGAAGAACTTTAAGATTGCCACATCATGTTAAAACTTTAATGGAGATGACCAATGACCTTGACATATTTAAGATGAATTGTAGTTTGTGTGTTTAGAAGGACAGTGCAATTACAAATATTTATGTAACTGCTCTTCAGAGAGCCCTGGACGTTAGCATGAAGTTATAAGTTACCAGAACTTTCGAAAAAGCAGGGAGGGGGGGAATTCTCAATGGGGTGGTCCTGGAATTTATCTACAGAATTGTTACATCTTTGGCAAGTATGAAGTAACTATGAGGGCACTCCAGGTAACTGGGAAGTTAATTGGTGGGCTGCTAAAGCAATTGAGTTATAATATGGATCTAATTCTTCCCTCACCTCCTTTTTCAAGAGACCCTTTATCTAAATAACTAGCAAATGTTGTCTTTACTCTTCCTGGCATCAGTGGTGGTCTATATAAATCATTTTTAAACAAATATGCTTAAAACCTTTTACCCTATTTAAAACAAGGGGCTTGGCTAAGTAAGTCTTTATCAAATTAAAGTGGTGCCTTTGCCCTATCTCTGTCTCCATTAGAAACCAGTATTTTTAGAGATTTGTAACTCAGATTTCCTTAAGGAAGGAACCTTGGCATTCAAGTTAATGAGAGAGGATGACAGTTGGTCATTGTTGCTTCTGGTTTGTTTGTTTGTTTGTTTGTTTGTTTGTTTTTTTAAGTACTTTATTTCCAAACTGAACTATAGGAAAGCAAACAAAAGCCTGAAATAAGTTTAGGGTGGCAATTTTTTTTTAAACCAGTAGCTTGACCTTCAATTATATAATTGAAGGATAAAAATTATATACTACTGAGAAAACATATCCAGTCTGTGCTGGACATGGAAATATTTTCTAATCCTTTATCCTTATAATCAACCAAATTTCTGTCTTCCCCCAACAAGATCTGAAATCTTTATAATTCTAATTTGACTTAAATCCTCCAATTCCCTATTATTTGTGTTTTTAGATCCTTTTAAAACTCTTTAATACCATGTGAATAGAATGTTTCTATTTAATACATTTTAGATAACTTATAGCAAATAGTAATTTTGAGTTGAACATTGAATCATGTGAGCCCTACATAATGTGGAAATTGTATACAAATGTTTATCTCCTGTCCCTTGGGCAGCACTGTATAGGGGTCATGGATTTAGTAAGCCTATTTAACTAATGGAGCCAAGTAGAATTGTAGCTGTGAGATGATTCTATCCAAGATTATAGAACTGGATCAGAGGGAACATGCCAGAGGTGTAGTGGAAAAGGTGTTGATATGAGAATGGGTCCAAGGGTAGTTGCGAATCAAGGGGATTGGTTACAAAAACTGGAGTGAAGGGACATATACAAATGGGTGAAGCTGAGGAAGGGGCAGCAAGCAAAAACAGTGTGGGAATAGGCAAATACATTGTAGGGATGAATTTTGGAGATATGGGCCAATGCTTATGACTTGTTTTTTATATGTGTCAGTGTGTGTTTGCACACAAGTGAGCAAGATTCCTGTAGAACCATTAGTATGAGCTAGGCACTCCTTATTTTATCCAAAACTTAAAATTTCTAGTTTTTATTGGTACTACCACTTTCTTTAGATGTTGAGTTGCTATGCTTATAATGAGTCCTATCACTCTGTGTGTGTGTGGGGGGGTATGTGTATGTGTGTGTTTTCTGAGTTTGTGGAAAAAAGAACCTATAATATATCATTAGATTTTGACTGAATTTGTCAGGTAGTATCACAGGCTTGTGGCAGGATCAGGGATACCAAGAGAGTGATTTGGAAGGTATTCACAAATTTAAGAGTTAGGGCAGAGCTGAATTACTAATCCAATTCTTTTAATCAGGGCAACTGGAAAAATTAATTATTAAAAAAAATCTGCTTGTAGCCAAAGGATAAAACAAAACAGTAAAGAACAACTGCAATAGAAGATGGGAGAGTTCAAAGGCCCAGGGAAAAGTTTTTGGCTGCTTTACATCTGGGGCCATTCTATTCTGAAGGGTGTGACTGAGAGTCTTAATGGTGTTTTGACAGTGTCACATGAGGGGGAGGAACTGGAGTCTAGGGTCACCAAAGGGTGATTTGGGGCCCTGGTGAGTTCTTAACACTTTGGATTAGGAATCCAACCAAAGTTCTAAGCGCTAAATAAAGGTAACTTGAAGAAGGCATGCCTTCTGGGGACTGTAGCTCAGTTGTAAATCATTTTAGTCTCTGAAATTAGAATGAAATGAACTCATACTGGTAGTTCCTCTGACTGCATGTTAAGTTGAATTTAAATCATCTCTGGTGGAAAATATCATCATTGTATACCTCAAATTATTTCTAAAAACAATTTTGTAAATAAAGTGCTTGGAAAACAATAAAAAGTAACCAGACAACTAAATAAAATATTAGCAAAAACAGCAGGAAAAAAAACAACAACAACAGATAATATAAACAAACCCACTGTGGCTTAATATATTGGAGTTAGCAGACAGAGATTTAAGAATAACTGTTCTTGTTACATTTAAGATGGAGAATTTTTACAGAAAGCTGGAAACTATTAAAAAAGAAAAGAACCAAATGGGAATTCTAGAACTTAAAATTATAAAGCCAAATTTATGGATCTGAGGTTTGGGGTACTGAATGTATTAGACCTAAATGAAGAGAGAATTCACAAACTGGAAAGTAGATTAGAAGGAAATATTCAGACAGAAGTACTGAGTGACCCAAAGATGAAAAATGCAGAAAACAGATAAATGGCATAGCTGATATAGTGAAGATCTAATATAAGATCTAATATTTGAAGTCTTGAAAGAAAGGAAAGTCTTTTCCAGAAAACTGGAAAAAGCAATATTTGAAGAGATAATGGTTGACAAATTTTCCAATTTGATTAAGACTTCAAGTTGCATATTGAAGAAGTGCTAGTTTAGTAGCCTAAATAAAAAGAATACATCTGTAGTCACAAAGACAAGAAATCTTATAAACAGAGAATAAGAGAGTTGGGTCAAAGGAGCAATAATTAAGCTGATAACTGACTTCTTAGCCAATCAGTTATGAAATTGGAAAATAAATAAGGAATCAAATCAGCATATAAGATTGGAGTTAATGTCCATGGAGCAGAAATCAATAGGGATAGCTAAAGTAATTCTTCTGTGGAAGATGATAGAAACCGCAAAACAAAATCATCCAGTGGTACAAAAGGTGGAGTTGTATATGTGTAAGTGACTGCATTTGTGGACTCTTCCTAGCATCCTCAACAGCTAAGCATGTGTATATTGGTCACAGATTTCTGGAAATGGCTTTTTATCCTAGTTTTCATTGCTTTTCGTTATTCAAGATTGGGAGAGATGTTATTACAGCACTATTCCTAATAATGCTGATGTTATATATAGCATTATTCCCTTTCACAGGTTATATTGGTTTAGATGGCTCTTTTAATACTTAATAATGGAGAAAGTAGCATGAATCCAGGCCTTGCCTTACTTCTTGCAAACAAACATGACCAGGGGCATTTGGCTGGATCAGTCTGTAGAGCATACAACTCTTGATCTTGGGGTCATGATTTCAAGCTCCCCCCATTAGGCATAGAGTTTATTTAAAAAAAAAAGAAAAAGGAAAAAAAAAAAAAGAACATGGCTCGGTACTGTCTTCTATAAAGCTGGTCCAAAGCAGTCTTGATAGTATGTGCTAACACTATAACATGTGTTTCTATTTAAGAAAGTAGAAGGGAAACTCATTTGAAAGATCTTAGTCAAGGGTACCTGGGTGGCTCAGTGGGTTAAAGCCTCTCTGCTTTCGGCTCAGGTCATGATCTCAGCGTCCTGGGATCAAGGCCCACATCGGGCTCTCTGCTCAGCAGGGAGCCTGCTTCCTCCTCTCCCTGTCTCTCTGCCTGCCTCTCTGCCTACTTGTAATCTCTCTCTCTGTGTCAAATAAATAAATAAAATATTTAAAAAAAAAGAAAGATCTTAGTCAAAATATTTAGGATGAACAAATATTTTAAAAATATTGTGATTTGTATATTACCACTGAGAAACATATCTTCAGTTCAATAATCCTTCAAGTCAAGAATTGGTCCTGTGCCAATATTTTTCTCCAAAAATGGAAATGTTCCCCTCTCCTCTTAATAAAACCAAGGACTTGTAACTATATTCTAAAGAAAGTTTTCTCAGCTGTCAAAGTGCTAAAGGCAGTCTCTCACTACTTACAACAAGCATTGTAAGAACAAGTATGTTATATTTTAAAATGTATCCCAATATCTTGCCTGCTTCAGATCTTTTGACAACTCTCAACTGCATCTAATCTCATCATATTGCCTGTACAATCTACTTGATTTGGCCCTGTCTGTTTGATATTAAGATAAAGAAAGCAAGCTAAGGAAAAGATTTTGGCAGATAAAAGGCCATGATTAATGAAAGTATTTATGTTGAGACTTCAGGCAACAGTTCTGCCAAAAGTTGTATCTGAAATTTGAGATACCCTGAAATAAAGATAGACTCTGTGAGCATTTTCCAAATAGATCCAGTTCAGACAAGGACAAATGAATAATGCCTGAACCAGTTGCAGAAAAAAGATCAAGAATTAGTATGACTATGTGACACTGACCTAGTCATGAGGAAATGTATGTCTTAGTTAAAGAACAGATTCAGGACCCAGTGCCTTTCTTTGGGCTTTGCTTCCAAAGGCCTGAGATGAAGACTTCCCTACCTTTTGAAGAGCATGCAACTTTGCCTGAAAACACTTGGCAGAAATAAAAATGGGCTCATATGAGTGTCTTAATTCTTAGAGTTAATTAAGAAAAAGAATGAATTACTGAAGCAGATGACCCATTTAATATAGCATGGTGTGACCAATGTTTCCTTTCTCTAAATCTTTAATGCTAAAGAGATCAACATTAGAAACTTTTCTATATTGATCATTAAACTAAATGATATCTTTATAATCCCTTGGAATATAAATTCTGTGAGACATAGGGTGATGGGAAGCAGAGAGGAAAAGAAATTTAAGTACTCTTTGCAGGCTTTGGCTTTTTACCATCTGCTTGTTGAGTCATTGGTCCCATTTCTTCCTTATCTGTTTATTTGCATAGCAGCACCAGCTGCCCCCTCAAATTTGAATTGCCTGACTTAATCAGACAGGCCCCTGATTGAGAACTGAGTTACAAATTGGCAGATGAATACCAAATTGTTTTTAATAAGACACAGAGTTCTGGGTGCTTTGTGCCCATGCTATAACTGTTTGCTGGCAGCCACAAAAACCAGCAGCATTCCTTTCATCTTAAAGAGAAAGGCAAAAGGCATTCAAAGGAAGCCTTTGGATTTTGTACGCAGAATTTCCACTCATCTGCCTAATGTTCTTTTTTTTAATTAGAAGGATACACAAATGACTTAATTAATCAAGCCTGTCTTAGGGAATTATGCATTTATTAATGGTTTTTGCACTCAAGCACATTATTAAGGGATTTGTGCTAAGCACCTGACATAAAGCAGACTAATTTTGCTTGCTTTGCTTAATGTATTGAGAAACGGCATGTTGATCAGATTTCAAAACATTCAAGCTATGAACTAATGTCCTATTTAGAGGGTTTAAAAATTCAGTGCATTGGCAGTCCAGCCTTATAATACTTTTTTTTTATAAGGCACTCTACAACAGGAAAGGAAGAATAATTTGATGGGAGGAAAAAACATTAAAAGGTGAAATAAAAGGGAAGAGTAGAGGGGGAAGATCTTGAGGGCAAGGCAGGGCCATTCGATATTGAATCTGTGGTTCCTTGCTTTGGTTTTTCGTAATTTTGTATAGTCTTTCCATTCTTAGTTTTTGGTGACCATATCTGAATAGCTCTTGCAAAGCCTCCCCACTGGGTATATGGATGGCTGAAGCAACTGGATTACATCTACTGTAGACCTTGTCAGGATTGAGTGTGAATTGTATTCGAATGGCTGACCTAATTGTATTCTGAGCTCCTTAGGTTACTGACCATTTTAATTATTTTTAATCATGACTGTGATTAAAAACAAAGTATCTGGTGTGGTTAATGTCATTATTAAAAAGACATTATATGTTGAACCAGAAATTCCTCCACATAGACCATAAAAATTTAATGCTTCAGGGGCATGTGGGTGGCTCAGTCAGTTAAGTGTCAGATTCTTGCTTTTGGCTCAGGTCATGGTCTCAGGGTCATGAGATTGAGCCCCCCACTAGCCCCCCCCCCACTGGGTATGGGGCCTGCTTAAGATTCTCTCTCTCCCTGTGCTCCTTCTCCCTGCTCACTTGCATTTTCTCTCTCTCAAATAAATAAATCTTTAAAAATTTAATTCATCAAAGGTCTCCTTCTCATGGCTTCAATAACCAAAAAATAACATGGGAAACATATGTGTAGAGAATTGTCTTTACACATCAGTAGTGAAAAGGAATCTGGTTTGATCAAATAGAGACAAGCTTTGTGAATTCAGGGTATTTTTCAAGTGTCTCATTTGTACCAACAGTGGCTAGATGATGTCATAGAAAAGAAGTGCTCCACAGGCTACAAATATTCAAGTCCTACAATTCAGCACAATCCTAGTAAAGCAGAGAACACAGATGACCTGAGTTCACTGTACCATTGTGGTACACAAAGAAGAATTCAGAGAAAGGTCTTTTGAGCCAAATGGCTGGCCTGGATTGGAGTCTTGGCTCTTCTACTTAACCATTATAGCAACCATGCACAACTCATGTAGCCTCTCTAAACCTCACCTCTAAGATGGGGATAATAATAGTATTACTAGACTAGTGACTGAATAAGATAAGACAAGTAAGCATTCCAATTATATTAACATTATTATTATTATTAATCAGTCATCAGCCATGTGCTATGGAATTCACCTTGAACTATGTCCCCTTTTTAAACAAAAGGGACAACCACTACCACCACTCTTGCTTTATCCTGTTTTTCAAGATATTGTGTCTCATCATGAAAATATTTCTTGAAAGAATAAATTACCTGTATTATTTTTTTCTCAATCCTCAGTGATTCCTTAAACAACTTAGTTTTACCTTCCTCAGATATCATTGCATCATTTAAACTACTCTCAGGAGGGTGGTCAATAGCTGATTTGGTGGTCAGGGGACACATTTTAGAACTTGTTTTACTTGATTTTCAAATCTGTTTTTCTGAATAGACCACCTTTTCCCTCACCTCTAGATTGGTGTACCTAAGAGTCTAATATATGTGTCACCATGAGGCAGGCACTGCAGAGAAATGGAATAGACAGTCCGGAATGGAATCTGGGCTTCCACATCTTAAGGTGAATTCAAGAATGGTAGACAACACTGAAAATCTTCTCTAGGCTACCTTAGTATCTTAAGCTTCTATTAGTCATTAATTTGGGTTCTGGCAAGGATATATGCCCTTCGAAGGAAATCCATTTATGGCATTATCAATCATTATTAGCACTTCAGAGAGCTAAGTTATCCCAAGAGAATGGGACATAGAAAAGATACATTTTGGATAAATAAGGATAAAAAATACAGGAACGACTGGAGCATGTTTCTGATAGTGGGATGTCAGTACAAAGTAAGGTCACTTGGGAAGCACAATCAGAGAAGTAGATTATTTCATGTATTTTACCCTGCCATCTATTAATAAAAGAAAAATAGAATAAGTAATATAGAAACCCCTGCTTATTGAAATCTTTGTCAGGCACCTTAGCATATGTATTATATGCACAACCCAATTTAATCCTTACAACTGTGTAAAGTAAATAAAATTAAACTCTTCAGAAGAAACTGAAGATTAAGTGATTAAGCAATTGGCTGAAGTCATGGAACAGATAAATAATGAAGTTTAGGTTTGATTCATTCATTTATTCATTCATTCAACAAATACTTGGTAGTATTATATGACAGGTACTTTTCTGGCTTTGAGGTATAACAGCAAGCAAAATGTATGCTGTCATGGGGCATATATTCCGGTGGGTCGGATAAAAAAGAGTTTTCGTAGCATTTAGAAAAGATTGATTGTTCATAACATCAGACCAGTTTGCAAGCCAACCTGTTACAGCTTCTTGCTTTTGAAAATCAGCCAGTTATAAACAGACTCACTCTGTTAAACACACTGCGAGTACCAACTAAGCACCAATCTCACCTGAGCTCCCATGCTTTATAGATGATGTCAGCTTTTTTTTTTTTAAGATTTTATTATTTATTTGAAAGAGAGAAAGAACAAGCAGGGGCAGGAGCAGAGGGAGAAGCAGACTCCCCGCTAAGCAGAGAGTCCTGTTGCTCAGTCCTGGAACCCTGAGATCATGATCCAACCCGAAGGCATACACCTAACCGACTGAATTGCCCAGGCACTATGACATCAGCTTTTTTTAACATCTAATAATCTGCCAATCCCTGAACTCTGCACTTCTCAAAAATCAGATCTAAAATCAGCATATGATTTGCTGAGAGAGATTGGGCCGGGCAGTATAGATGTCTTGTTTTCAGGAAAGGAATAATTGCATTGCTGAATATGAAGACAGATATATAGAAGTTAACTTAAAATACTGGTTTAGAGCTGCAGTAAAGCTATAATGAAATATTTTTTTCTAAACATCAAGAATACAGACAAGTAAGTGTTTATTGCAGGATTCAGCATTTTTTAGATACTTCTAAATACCATATTTTGAATAACAGATTTGTTTCAACTAGTTAATTCACTGTTAGTCTTTCAATCAAGGAGAAAATGGATAAAAGAAGCAAGAAGGAAAAGGCCAAGAGAAGATTTAAATAACCAAATTGTACATAACTGAAGTAAAAAACAAATATAAAATACATTACATAAGTCCATGTTAGAAGCTTTTTTCTTAGGCAATGATTAGTCAAAAATGTAAAATTATAAATACATAAAATAGAGACAAATAAATAGGTGAGTTTAAAATGGACTTAAGGAAATTTTCAAATGAGATTCTGGAGTAGGTTGTACAGCTGGAGTAAAAGAAACCTTGTCCTTTGTTTTCATAAATGGGCACAGGCTGAAATAGTCAGAAAAGGAAATTGGAAATGGAAATTGCCAGTTTAGAAGGTCTTTAATATGTGGTAAACATTTTCAAAGAATATGAAAAACAAACAAGTGAGAAATAAAAAGTTTGAGATAAAACCACTAGTCCCTGAAATAAAAAAAAAAAAAGAACAAAAAGACTTCTATTGTCTAAGAATGAAGAGCTCATAAATAAGACATCTATTAGATATTGTAAGGAAAGTAGTTTTTGGAAGAACCAATGTCCCATATTATTCAAGAAACAAAAAGTCAACTCTCTAAAATATGTCCAGTGATGCTATTTCAAGGAAAACATTCGTGTCCAGCAATTCCCTGTCCTTCTGAACTCAAAAGGTGTATGATCTAGAAATATAGATGACTAACACTATAGTTCCTCATTGATTTGGTCCACTCTAGTTATCATTACTCTCACTACCAGAGGCTATCAGTCCCCTTCGAGTATTGAAACCTTTTGAGTAGTGGAGACTTGTAACAATCCTAAGGCTTTTCCCCTAACTAAACTTTTAAGTATTGCTTTGGGACCATTATCAGAGGAACACTCTTTTCTTCTTTGTGACCCTCCTTATATACATATAGTACAGATT
The DNA here is from genome assembly GCA_002007465.1 of Ailurus styani. Lineage (NCBI taxonomy): Eukaryota > Metazoa > Chordata > Mammalia > Carnivora > Ailuridae > Ailurus > Ailurus styani. Next base: position 329,221 of record LNAC01001110.1, read on the forward strand.
TACTTTGCAAAAAGAACTGCCAGATAGATTGTGCTCCAGAGGGATTTTTGTGATAGTTCCAGACATTTCCTCCCCACACAATTAAATTATGGCTGATCTGAATTTACAGGTAATACACGTATTATGCGTGATTCAAGAGAGAGCTGCAGAATTAACTATAGTACTAGAATCTCTATGGAAAAATGACTCTGTGGACCTAGCCAAAGTAATTGGAGCACAACTCGTATGATTTCAGATGGATTCTTCTGACCCTTTACCTAAAAATTGTCAGTATCCCCTTAAAACTGAAGCCAAGGAAGGATGTAGGCCATTTGTGAGTAGCTTTAATAGAGAAAGGACTAATTATTATTTGTATCAGTTCTTGTCACCCTTAAATTTTAGAAAAGTGGAAAGAACAAATAGAATATTAAACCTGAAGTTATCTAAATTATCAGATACTCTTGCACTCCTATGACCTAAATCCTTAGCTCTTAGCACTGTGCTTTTCCCCCTCAAGAAGTTATAGATTGTCGGGCGCCTGGGTGNTTCCTATGAACTACTCTCTGACAGGCTTATGAGACTAGGAAGAGTTCCAGTCTAGGGTTTTTTTTTATTGTGGTAAAATTTACATAAAATGATGTTTACATTTAGCCATTTTAAAGTGTATAATTCAACAGGGTACTAAAGATTATAAGGGAACACACTGAACAATTTTATGTTAACATATTAGGTAACCTGAATGAAATGAACAGAATCATTCAAAGACATAAACTACTGAAATTGACTCAGGAAGAAATAGAAAATGTGAATAAACCTATGGCAAGTAGAGATTGAAACTCATGGAAGGAGCATTGTGATTAGAAAGAACAGCAAAGCCCTAAGTGGGGAGAATAGTCGGTGTGTTCAGAGAATGACAGGCTGCCATGGCTACACAGCATGAATGAATGGAATCATGTTGGGGGGCACAGTCAGAAAGGTAAGGAGATGAAGTATAGATTAGGTTAAATTTTTATAACATCTCTAACTTTATATTGTAGTAGATTAACAGAACAACAGTTTATTTCATGCTGTTGCCATTTTGGGTTTTCAGTGACTCTGTTCTACATGGTTTCTTAAGGACCTACACAGATAGATCACTGACATCTTGGAACACATGGACTCCTTGATGGTTGTAGAAGAGAAGTAGATAGATATTATACCATAGCTCTTTTATATCTTGGCTCCACCTAACTTCAAGGAGTCTGAGGAATGTGGTGGAGCAGTAGACTTTTTGATGAGTCTTATTTTCTTTACCATAGGAAGCAAGATCTTTGAAGGCCATCATAAAGAGTGATTGTGATTGGCAGCCCCTGGATGATTTTAACTTAATGTGTTAACAGGATCATTCTGGCTGCTATGCTATATGGAGAATGACAGAGGAACTTAAGAGTGGAAGCAGAGAGAGTTAAGTTCCAAGCCAATTGCTGTAACCTGGACATGAGATGGTGATCCTAGGGACCAGCATGGTAATGGTGGAGATGATCAGAATTGGTCTGATTCTCTGTGCATTTGGGTGTGGTCCTAATATATTCTGTTAATTAGCAGAATGTCATATGAGGAACTCATATTGGCATCCTTAAACTATTATTAGGATCACTGATCTTAAGAATTTGAATGTAGGTCCTTTCAGTTCAAAAGCCCAGACTCTTAACCACGTTTATAATTTTATGGCAAAAAACTAAGGAAGGAAAATTCTTCTAAATCTTGCACTTAATAAAAATATCATTGACATAATTCTATAATCAACCTGAATGCATACTTAATTAATCTAAAATAATAATATCATAGCATTAACCAACCGAGAATTAGCTCTATTTTGTGGTAAGTTTTATTTAGCAGTGATGCCTCATATATGACGGTCTGTATATTTTATTTTTTAATCTTAAGGTTAAGAAATTGAGCAAAGTATCTTTATTTCTTCTCAAGGCAAAAAGTAATTTCTGAGGCACTAAATACAAATGATTGGCAATAAATCACTTAAAGAAGAGGAACCTCCCGTATTAGATTTTATAATCACATGGTTTTTTTTAAGATATCTATTTAAAGAAACACTTTCCTGTTAATATCAAAGGTTCAAGAATCCTTAGATATGAAATGAAGTCCTGAATGGTTTGGCTAGAATTATTTAAATAATCATTTGCTCTTAAATCAATAGCACATACTTTTAACAAAGGAAAAAAAACAGAGAAAGGTCCATGAAGACAAGCAAATACTGGACATTGTTTTACCTGTTACAGAAAAGTGTATGCATTTGAAAGCAATTTCAAAAGATGGCTGTCAGTGGCTGTCAGACATTTTATGGACTTGGAACTTAAATTTTCGTAGCATTTCATTTCATAGGATTATTATGTCAGGGCCAACCAAAAATAGGGCTATAAATCCTCTGGTCTGTATCATTAGAAATCTTTTTTAAGACATATGCTTATAAGATGATTAAAATTTTGAATCATGATACAAAATTGGTGATTCATAAATTACACATGTATCTGCATTTTTATAAAATTATATTGCACTTTCTATGTACATAATGCATTCTCAGTGTCCATAACCTACATTTCATTTTCAAAAGAAGCCAAAGTTTCAAAAAGAAACCATGCATACCCTATCTTCATAGAGAGTTCATATGCATCCATTTATGTCTGCAATAAAGAAGGTGATAACAAATGAAAAAAAAAACAGATAAAGAAAGCTACAGCTTTCTTATTTCCTTCAGGCCCCATGCAGTTACCCAGGTAAAGGGCTTTGTATAGCAGCAAGAATTGAATTCAATAGCCCTGTGTACTGTGAAATTTAGGATTGGAAATGAATTTAGGAAGACATCTGCTTTCAAGAGAATCTCATCCCTTCACTGTCCTAAACTTACGGCTTTTTCTAGCTGGCATGTTCACCCTGTTTTTTCCCTGAGGACATTATTACTTTTCCTTCATACCTGAAAAAGGAGAATGGGCCACCGATTCTTTTTTTTTTTTTTTTAAAGATTTATTTATTTATTTATTTGACAGAGAGAGAGAGAGAGAGAGATCACAAGTAGGCAGAGGCAGGCAGAGGGAGAGGAGGAAGCAGGCTCCCTGCTTAGCGGGGAGACTGATGCGGGCCTTGATCCCAGGACCCTGAGATCATGACCTGAGCTGAAGGCAGAGGCTTTAACCCACTGAGCCACCCAGGCGCCCTGGGCCACCGATTCTTGATGTAAGCATTCCTGTTTGAGAATCAGCTGAAGTCTGTGGTCACTTTCCCTAACAAAAGTATATGTAATTAAAGATATAATTGTTTATAAATGATATTATGGTTCACATCTGTGGATCTCAAATTTCAACTTCAGGTAGATCACACTGAGTCTTGGTCTGTGTCAGTATTTGTATTATTTAGAAGAGAAAAGTAGATCTAAATGGAGTGATTTCAACCAAATTACAAAAAACTTGAGTTTTTTGGTATATGTATATGTAATTTCATTATACACAGAATTTCACTATATATAAACTCTCATTATATTTATAATTTCAGTGCACTGGAGGTTTCAGTGAGCTCATTGAATTGTAGCTTGAGGGTCGTCGAGCAGGTTAGGTGAAAGTATGGATTATGGTAGACATAATGCAGTTGTTTGACATGGATATTTTGAAGGTGGTGATGAAAAGTTCTAGGGTTTGGTCATGAGATGGGTAGCTGAAGAGGAGTGGAGGATAGTATTGTTTTAGGTTAGAAAATCAAGAAACTGAGGTCAGGGTATCACTTTGTTCATCCATATGGATGTTGAAGTGACTGAGAAGTGCTGACAGGTGTAGTGGTTGAGAGCCAGGGGAATGACAAGATGTTGGTTGATGGCAGCTGCAGGGTGAGGTAGTGGGTGGTAGAACCAGATGGTATAGGCTTTAAAGATCGGTGGGGCTTTTTGTTTTTGTTTTTTTGTTTTGTTTTGTTTATTTGTTTCTGATGGAGAAAAAAAAGAAATCGTTTGGAAGTGGCAATGGGGAAGAAGAACAACTACTAAATTTCCTGTGGCCAAGGTATATGGGTTATGAAAGTAAAGTATTTCTGCTCAAGAGCAATGTTCTTAGGGAACAGCCAGGTTTCAGTTAACAAAACAACAATGACTCACATTTATCGAGTAGTTAAGATGTGTCAAGCTTTGTTCTCAGTGTTTTATAAGAAGATTAAAGGCGGGCGCCTGGGTGGCTCAGTGGGTTGAAGCCTCTGCTTTCGGCTCAGGTCATGATCTCAGCATCCTGGGATCGAGGCCCATATCGGGCTCTCTGCTCGGCAGGGAGCCTGCTTCCCCCTCTCTCTCTCTGCCTGCCTCTCTGCCTCCTTGTGATCTCTCTCCCGCTGTGAAATAAATAAATAAAATCTTTAAAAAAAAAAAAGAAGATTAAAGGCATGCTCAGTAGGTTTTAAAATGAAAGGGATTTGTAGTTCTCACATTAGGACTCAGTGAAAGGGTTTGAGAGGGAGCAAGGATGATTAGATTATATTGGGTAGTATATGCCTATGGGGATAAAAGCCAATGACTTGTACTTGCTACTCAAAGTGGGGTTCGTGGAACTGCAGAGTCAACATCACCTAGGAAAATATTAGAAGTGTAGAATTTTATGTCTCTTCTTAGACTGACTGAACCACAGCTGCATTCATAAAATGTATCCCCCAGTGATGATTATGGACATTAAAGTTTGGGAGGCACTGCTTTAGAGGGCTATTCAGTCTTTCAATTAAGGCGAATAACCTAGTAAGAATTAGGAATTTAGAGGATGAGATTTTAGGGAGAATATGAGAATACATGTCCACTTTTAGGAAACTTGTAAGTAAATCTTTGTGCACATGATGTCAGTATGTGCTGGGTACAAAGGCATAACAGAAGCATATTACAGTAAGTTGACTCAAACATAGGCTGCCATTCCAAGGAAACCACTGATTCCCAGGTAGCTGGCATTTGTATGGACGTCTCCACCAGCTACAACAACACTGCTCATTTGCTTTTTGGTTTGAGTGAGTGAGTGTGCTAGGCTTGTATAGAAATTTCCAAAATAAAAGAAAACTGCCTATATGAAACTGTGATAATAATTAAAGGCTTGAAAATATTATGATAAATATTATGTTTCTCTTCTCTATTTATCTCATCATTTAGATTTATTTTAGGAAGAGACCTCTGAGCCCAGACAACAGAATAAGGATTTTCCTTAGATTAACTTTTGTTTTTAGGGTATCTAACGTAGTTTTTAGCCATTATGGATACTTGATGGGTATTTGCTTATAAGAACAGAAAAAAAGAAATTGTAGAAAGCTTTTCTATCTGTGCCAAAAGCATACCTCAAAAGCTTTATCTATAATCTGATAGCATAGCTAATAAAAATGAAATAATTCTGATTTCTTTGCAAGGAATTATATCCTGATGAGATATTACATGAGGTTCTTAAGATGAGGATAACAAACCCACTACTGTATTAGGAAGTACTTTTAGACCTTAGGAAAATGCCAAATTGACTTTTAATTACTTGGATAATTACTGAAACTGATATAATCTTTGATTATCTTGTATTATGAATGATACTCTCAGGTTTTTTAGAAGCAAGATAATTTAAGATTTGGAAGGTGGCACATTTTCAGAGGCTAATCCATTTTATATAGAATTGAGTAAGAACGTAGAAAAATGGAAATCTCTTGGTTACTTACAGCTACTAGAATTTAAATTATTTGAAAATAAATACATGTGACCCAGTGACACAAATGCACTCCTCCTTTTCAAGAAAGAAACATATGCCAAATTAAAAATCCTAGTGATGATGAGACAATGAAAGGTACTTTAATCCAAGAGATGGAATTTCTAAATTTATTAAATAGTTTGATAGATTGCATCAGTGGCCCCAGTAAATAGCTTCCCTCTCACATGCTATTTGTCCTGTATTTTTGTGGTCCCTCCTACTCTGACTCTGGGCTTGGCTAAATGCCTTGCTTTGGTCAGTGGGATGCTATGCCACACAACACATAGAAATGTGTGTGATTGGGCTTGCTTTCTCTTGATCTTCTGCCTGGGGTAGCGTGATGGATGAGACATGGAATAGAGTTGAGTCAGCCCAGTTGTCCCTGCTGAGGCCTAGACATGTGAGAGAACCTAGCCAAGTTTAGCAGTGCTGCCTGTTCAACCCAAAGCTGGCTACTGACTATAGGTGAGTTCTGCTATGCACAGCTCAGATGAGCAGAATACCTAACCGATTAAAAGAATCATGAGAAAAAATAAATATTTATTTTTATATGCTCCTGACATTTTGTGGTTGTTTGTTATGCAGTATTGTCATGGCAATAGACAGCTGATACAAAGAAAGGATTAGCATCCTACAGTTTACTTGCATGATATTACACTCTTGCTTTAGTTTGTGTTCAAAAATTGTACACACACACACATACACACACATACACACACACACACAAATGCAAGCACATAGTTTCAGGCTGAGTAAAATTCCATTAGAATATTTTTAAATGTGTGAAAATAAAGAATAATAGAAAGCATGATAGAAGTAGGAAAGTGGTTTCAATGCATGCATAAAAGAGATGCCTATTTTCAGTGATACTTTGGGCTTCAACATTTGCTTACATTTGTGTTGATATACACCTCTCCCAATAGCATTATTTCTACCATACATGACATATATGTATGCTAAAGGAGTCCAGCTTATAATGAGTCCATTGTGTTCAATCTGTAGTAAGATTATTTGGTAATTATTGTTACTGATGTTATAAAATTTTACCTTAATGCTTATAATGATGAAAACAATGATAGCTAATACATATAGCATTTATTATATGCCAGGTACCAGTCTAAGTTTTTTACATATATTAAGTCATGTCATCCTCACAGGAATCCATTGTAGTAGATACAGTGACTTTTACCATTGAGAGATGGAAACTGAGGCACAGAGTGGTTGAGTTACTTGCTCAGATTCATATAGGATAATAATTGATAGAGCTGGGATTTGAATCCAAGTAGTTTGGCTGTTGATCCCGCCTTTCAAATTTGTATTAGACAGGGATATCTTTTCATTTGTTAAAAGGAACACCCAAGTGAGGAGAGAGCATAAGTGGAGGAAGAGCAGTATCTATTATATTTGCTCAATATAAGACCATTCTTTTTTTCCTTCTAAGTAATTTAACTTAGAAAATGAGACAATTTTACATGCTTTTGTTAAGAGGTCACTGATTAGGTTTCTTCAGGGTAATAATTCTTTCTTCTGTTTTTCTCATTGCTGTAGTTAGATGTGCTAATTTATATGGTTCATTCGTAATGTGTGATATAACAGACTGGTTAGGAATAATAGGCAGGAATACAAGAGGAATAATGAAAAGGCATAAAGCAGTTAGGCATAAAGTCTGTGATGAGACTATGTTAGGGACCTCATTCTTTAAACCAGAAGTTCTCTATTTTTAGTACACATTAGACTCACCCTGCAGAAATCTGAATTTCACCTTCAGAGAGAGTCTAGTTCAACATGTCAGGATGGGTAAAGAAACCTACATTCACAAAGCACATCAGGCAATTCTTATGCATATAGTTTCTGGAGCAGCACTGTCCAATAAAACTCTCTGTGGTGATGGAAATGAAGTGTCTGTATCTGTGCCATCTACATTTAACACATGTTCAATTGAGGAATCAAAGTTTTAATTTTACTAAGTTTAATTTTAAATTTAAGTAATTTAAATTTCAATTATAATAACCACATGTTGCTAGTAGCTTTTGCATTGGACAACTTTAGAGTAGGGGTCAGAAAATAATGCCCATTTATTTACATATTGTTTATGGTTACTTTCACTGTACAAGAGCCAAATTGAGTAATTGTTGTTACAATTACTATTGATACCATATGGCTTGCAAGGCCAAGAATATTTACTATCTGGTCCTTTACAGAAAGGGTTTTCCATCTCCTGGTCTAGAGAGAAAGGAAACAATGCTCTGTAACCTGGGTTTTCTTTTGAAGGTAATAGGGAACCAGAGAGATGTTTTTATAGGAGATTGTGAATGGGTTGAATAATTGTATCTACTTTGCAAGGTGCTATCATGGACAGTTTTGGCATATTTTATTAGAATCACAATCATCAAGACTCCAAAATAACTGATATTTCAACATTGCTTTTTTCATATCTTGATATCTTTGGGCATATATATAAGATTTTTTAAAAAAAGATTTTACTTTTAAGTAATCTCTACACTGAACGTGGGGCTCAAACCCACAAATCTGAGAACAAGAGTCACACACTAGAACAGCTGAGGCAGCCAGGTGCCCCCATAAGATTTTGAAAATCATCTTAGGTCTTTGCTAATTCTATCATCTCCATCATTTGTGGATCTATTTATATTGGTTGATTTTTCTCCTGGATAGCAGTTGTATTTTCCTGCTTTTTTGTAACTCTAGTAATTTTTCGTTTGGAGTTGACACTGTGACTTTTACTTTTTTGAGTGCTTGATTTTGTTAGATTCCTTTGAAGAGTGTTGGGCTTTGTTTTGGCATTTAACTTGGGGTTAATTCTGTCCTTTTGAGGCTTACTGTTAAGCTTTATAATGTCAGTTCTGGTAATCTTTGTTCAAGGGCCAATTTAGCCCCACTAGTAAGGTAAGACACTTCTGAAGACTCTAACTTAGACCCTACATATTATGAAGTCTCTCCACTCTGGCTGGTGAGGTGGCAACTATTCTCCACCTTGTTTTGGCTCTGGGAATTGTTTGGCCTATTAATTTCCAGTGCTTTTTTCCTGAGGTCTCATCAAGTTTTCATCAACACATACATTGATCAGTACTCAGGCAGGGACTAGAAAGGAACTCTCTTCAGGTCTTTAGAGCCCTTTGAGCAGTTTCTTCCCCTCCAGCACTGTGTCCTACAAATTCTAGCTGCTTCAGTTGTTTTGAATTCTGATCTCTGTTTCCTTAATTCAGAAGACCTACCTGCTGGGCTCTGAGTTCCCCCATCTCTGCACTACAGACTGAGAAATGCCTCTAGATAGAAAGCTGGGAACAGTCATGGAGTTTGTTTAATTTGTTTCCCTTCACTCAGGAATCAATTTCCTGTACTGCTGATGTGTTGTTAATGTCTGAAAACAGTTATTTCAAGTGTTTTGTGTGTGTTTCTAAATGTTTATAGTGAGACAGCAGTTCCCATAAGTTAATTCTTCATGGGCAGAAATTAAAGAAAAATAATTAATATTTAAATGACTTAAAATATATTTTATAACAAAGTAAAATTACTTTAAAACAGGAACATGTATTTTAAGTGTTTTATTATTTAGTTAAAATATTAATATAAAATTTAAGTTATAAATTAAAAAAATTTATAAACCTTTTAACCAAGTCAATAAGAAATTTTACATGTACAACTTGTTCCTCATTTTCCTTTTCATATTTATTCATGATCTGGAGGAGGAATACATTCTCTATTAATTCAAACTGTTCCTCAGCTTGAACGATATGTCAAGGGAAAAAAATTCTTTCTATGGTTGTAGAAGGAACTATTCTTGTAAAACTAGCTGGTTCTCTGGCTGTTTTATAACAGTTCTTGAGTCTCTGGTGAATGTAGATGTTTTAGTAATTTCTTTTTATCAGTGAATCTCTTTAAAATCTCATCAGCAAATCTATATTTTCCTGAGTGACTCACCTTTAACCTTCAAATCAATTCTAGTTATCATAATGGATGAATTATTATTGGAGTTTTATGTCTTAGTTAGTCTGCCTTCATAGTTCAAGTTTAACCCTAGAAGCAAGTGTGAGAACTTTGGCAAGGCAGTGAGGTGTAGCATGCACTTCTCTTGCCAATTTTTCAAAAATTTCCAGAATATCTTCTCATATACCTTTTTATATCATTAACAGAAGCATAATTCCATAGTAATACTGTGACCTTTAATGTGTCTTAAAAACCCTTTTAATGTAACATTCAGTGTTTCAAGCATAATTAACATGTTCTCTAGATAAAAAAAAATGTTTAGTCATTATGTTTCAGCCACCCTGATTTATTTTCTCCTTGGCATTTTAAAGGAGAAAAAAAAAGATGAGATACATAATAAAAACAAATTTTTATTTTGTTGATTGATGGAGGCTTGTCAGTTTAAGGCCTGTCTCTTGGCCAACTGAAAAGGATGGAACCTTTTCTGAAAGGGATACTGAAGCTGAAATGGGTCAATGAATTGGAGAATAACGGTTCAATCAAGATGCTGAAGTCTGAGATTGGAGACCAATGTGAGGTTATAAATTTTATGGCAGCTATATTATTGCTGCAGGGTTGGAATGTTGAAGGAAGGGGGAAAATAATATACAATACGGGTACAGAATGGATCATGGAATGGTCTTGAAGAGTTTAAGAACCAAGAAGAATGACAGAAACCCACTTCAATCTAATTTAATTCACTTAAAGGCTCAGCTGACTTGAAATGACTATTGAGACAATGTATTTAATTTGAAACAATGCGTTTCACAGGATGGACATCTGATAGAATACTCTGTTAGATGTCATTTGTGGAACTAATGTTTATAATATGATAGCATTGTATATGATCACTTTTAGAGTTTTTGTCTTTTTGAGTAGGCTCCATGCTGGGCGTGGGCTGAGATCAAGCCCTGAGCTGAAACCAAGAGTTGCCTGCTTAATTGACTGAGCCACCCAGAAACCCTCCACTTTCATAGTTTTATATCTATCTATCACCTGTCTCTGTCTTTATGTCTATCTAGTGGGAAAGAAGGTGTCAGGGGGAAATTTTTATTCACTAGAGATCTCCTTCTCATAGTGCTTTGTATTCCTCAGAAGTGCTGTGGAAACATTATTTAAACATATCCTTTTTTTTTTTTTTAAGATTTTATTTATTTATTTGACACAGAGAGAGAGATCACAAGTAGGCAGAGAGGCAGGCAGAGAGACAGGGAGAGGAGGAAGCAGGCTCCCCGCTGAGCAGAGAGCCCGATGCGGGCCTTGATCCCAGGATGCTGAGATCATGACCTGAGCCGAAAGCAGAGGCTTTAACCCACTGAGCCACCCAGGCGCCCTAAACATATCCTTTAAAAGAGAAATTTACTTTTATAACTTAAAGCATACACATATGTGGATATATGTGAATGAAGGTATGAAATTGCTCATATTCAACCAGTTCTGACCTACAGAAACAGCACTTTCCTATGATTCAACCTGGTATTAAGCTCACATATGAAAATGCTTAAAAACAAAAATGTTTGCCATTTGCCAAAATGTTAAATGCATTTGAGTCCGAGTTAGTGCTATTTCTAGAGAAAGAGTCAATAGCGTAGCTACTGTGTCTTGTTTATGCTTTGAACTAAATTGAAGGGCTAAACAACCTCAAACAAATTATCCCTCCCCCAAATACAGAAGTTTCACAATCCACTTCCAAAAATCTTGGAGTTTCTGTGTGGATCATCCCAACTTGATTTCTAAAGAACTCCTTATGTTCTCTTTCTTTTTCCAGCTAAGAGTCAGATTTAAAAAGGAATAAAAAATTCCCATTATTCCCCACCATTTTTCTCTTTCATTGTTTTTTTTTTTTTGAAAAATAGACCTGTGAAGAAAAATAAATAACTTAAAATTTTCAGTTGTAATTGTTGATTTTTAAATTTCTTTTATTTTTTCTTTATTCTGTCAATTTTAAATTTGAGATTATGCTTTAAAAAAAAGATTTTATTTATTTATTTGAGAGAGAGGGAGAGCACAAGTGGGGGGGGTAGCTGCAGAGGGAGAGGGAGAAGCAGGCTTCTCACTGACCAGGGAACTCCACACGGGGCTCAATCCCAAAACCTTGGGATCATGACCTGAGCAGAAGGCAGATGCTTAACCAACTGAACCAGCCAGGCACCCTTGAAATTGTGTTATTAAGTGCACATGTTTAGTATTTCTATACTTCACTGTTGAATTAACCCTAAGTGATTATTATTTTTTCATTTTTGATAATACTGCTTGCCTTAAAGTCTGCTTAGTCTAATGGTAATATAGACATACCAGCATTCTTATTGAAGTATTTACAAAGCACATCCTTTCACTTTTATTTTCACTTACCTTGGTCCTTTTTTATAAAGTAAATAGAATATAGTTAAGTTTGTTTTTAAAAATCTAGTTTGAATAATCACTCTTTTAATTGGAGTATTTGGTCTATTTATATTTAAGGTAGTAATGTGGTTTGTTTTTCATCTACTGTCTTGCTCCTTGTTTATTTGAAGCATCAGTCCTTTTTTCCTTTTATCTTGCTTTCTGATCTTCAGAGAGTTTAAAAAGGGTGTTGTATGATCATGTTTATGTAGTGAAATGATGGTAGCCTAAGCAAAGGTACTGATTGTAGGTACGAGAGGAGGGATCATGTTTGAGACATATTTTATAGGGAGATCTACAAAACTTGGATGTTAATTGGAGATAGGGACTGAAAGGTAAGTCTAGAATGATTTGTTTTCTTCTTTCCTTCCCTTCCTTTGTTCATGTCTAGTGGTCTCAACATGTTGGTTTCAGTAAGTTGGGGGCTTTTCTACTTTTCAGTTGGATCTTATCCAGTTGTGTGGTAACTCCACCTAGTAGTTGATATCTACCCTACTCCCATAACCAAAATGTAGAATCCTGGCAGTTGACACCTTTTTCCTCATAGATCCACTGTGGCTATAGGACTGTTTGAGTTATCTCACTGCTTTTCTTCATAAGCATGGATGGCAGTGCTAAGGAGGTGGATTCCCCCAATGCCTCTGACAGTCAAATTGACTTTCTTAAGGAGCTTTCTCCCCCAAGGTTTTATTCATCAAGGTATCAAAGTATTTCATCAGAGGTAATTAAATGCAGCAACTCCACATTGCCTCAAGCGGGAGACATTTGATTGCAGTATACAGGTTTGTGGGTTCCTGGTGTAAGGATCCGAAGAGGAGAAAAGAAAGCCTAATCTGTCAGCATTAGTGGCAACAATTCTTGGTCCCAGAGACTCACATTAATCCAGTGGCTGCCTTTGGCCCAAACGTTTGGTTTTGTAAGAAGCCCTGGGGTGGGGGTGGGGTTAAATATATTTGCTCTTATGAAAATATTAGCAATTGGTTAAAAAGGTAAGGCTGGAGCCAGAAAAATTCATTTTAATTTTATTTGGAGATTTTATTTTAAAGTCTCTCAGTTTCTTAGAGCTGTCTGCCTCAGTATTTATTTAGGCTAATAAAATAATTTCTAATTTTTATCTAAAGGGATATCTCTGGAATTTTGTCCTATGAAGATACTTGGATTATTTTGGAGCATGGACTAAATGTTGCTGCTAAGAGGCTACTGTTTTGGTTTAAATTCATATGATTCCAAAGGAGTTGATAAGTTTCTGAGAAAAATGAATGGTGGAATGAGCCCATCTTCACACATGGGAATGTCATAAATTTTGTCTTCAGAAGAACAGTGGTATTGCTGTGATTCAGTGAAATAAATATCCAATGTGTTCCTCCCATGCTTGAGTGAGTATAGCTTGTTCATCTCTGTTTTGGTATAATACAGACAAAATATCTGCTACTTCAGAGTGAGAAAGAAAATAGTGGTTCAAGTTATAAGAATAAGTTGCACTAGTCCAGACACCTTGGTTGCAAGAAACAGGAATTTGCTACCTAAATTGCCCAAGTAAAATAGGGGTTTATTTAGAAAGATAAAGGAAACTCTCTTACCTCAAAGAGCAGGACCCATACCTGGTTGAGACTCACTGGCCTAGAGCTGCATTCATGGAGACTGTAGAGCCCAGTTGCTGCAGGTCATGAGATTTCATGCTGGTGTTTGGCTTTTAATAGGACTTTACATGCCCTCTCTATTTGTGTCCTTTTTGTTTCTCAGGCCTGGTGAAATCACATATGGGGTTGGAAGTAAGCAGGAGAGAAAAAGCTGTGACTGGTGACTGGGGGAGGGCTGAACACAGAACAGTTAAAGAGTTTCAGACTGGTTCTAATTGAGGCATATTGCTTTTGAAAAGAAGAGTTTTTTTATAATAATGCTAACATATACCTGAATGAGCCATAATGCTAAAAATTCTACCCATTTTTCTCTTATTTAATTTAATCCTGAAACAGTTATTTAAACTTGAAAGGCCTATACCTATTTAAAAGATGAAGAAACTGGAACTCAGAGATAGAAAGCAAATGATTGACCCAAAGTCACATTGCAATAAATGGTGGAACCAGGATTCAAATTCATGTCTGTCTGACTGTAGAGACTAAACTTCTTAACCTCTATGCAATATGGTGAGCTCGTCTTAATTAAAACTTACTCTTTGGAGGGAATTTTGTCTGATTACCCAAAGAGAAAAATGAAGAGTAATACAAGAGTCTCCAATTATAGTATTTTGGAATCTGAACTGACAGTGATGGGATAGTCAGGATAACAGGATAAGTTGTACCAGCTGCTATAACAAACAACTCTACCCCCATAGCATCATGGAAGTCATATAATAAACCTTTAGGCAAGGGTCTTGCTCTCTCTCTCTCTCTCTCTCTCTTTCTTATTGTATGCCAAGTTAGATGAAGACTTAACCTGCTTGCTTTATCTGTATCTTGTAATGTACATATTCATATAAATTGTATTTCATTATTCAAGGTGCATATTTTCTGTTCTGACCTTTGGTGTATATATAAGGTTTTTAAATCTCTTGGCATTCTTGATCTTTCTTGATGCTGGGGAATTTTGCCTGGGGTATGCTTTTAAGCTGAAAGGCATCTGCTAGAAATCATTTTCTCACTTAATTACTGAAATGGCCCTTCAAATGTAATTTGATATTAAATTCCTATACTATATTGTACGTTTCACTTTTTAAGAACACCAACACAATGGACAAATGTTTTCCATCAAATATGTTTGATGACTGATATTTTGGTTTGCCAGTATAATGAAATGAGATTAGTGCTGCCAGATTTGTTTCTCCTCCCCCCCCCTTCATTTTTGTTTAAAGAAATGACTGGTTAAATTACTAGGATTGGAGAAATGCAGCTGCTTTCTTTATGTGCTGCATAATTTTGCTCTCTTGATTTCCTGGTTTACTTGGCAAGGTTTCTAAGTCAATGTTTAAATAGGAAAATGTCCTGAACAACTGAAAAACCCTTGTGGTTCCTAAATACATTTATGAAGCAACAGTTGATAATTTCCCAAATAAGACAGTATTACAGTTGCTTGAAATATGTAACTTATGCTTCTCTTGGGATCAGGTAATTTTTAAATTTTGAATTATTTTCTTGGTTGGGGCTAATTGCTGGCACTACCTTTTAGAATTTAAAGTCTAAGTAATATCAGCTTAAGTTAGAGAAATGGCAGTTTTCAAGATAAGCAGTTTTTAAAGAAGGCTTTATATCAATTGGTTAGGAAGAGGCAGGATGTAGGGTGGAGGAAGTTTCTTAGAGTATTAAAGCTGATCATCTTTGACAGGCTAACATTTGTGAACTTTGTTCATTTCTGCCTCCTTAGGATCCACAATAATAAACTTTCAACCAACATACTGGCCAAGACATTTCCATTTTGACAGCCAAATCAATTGGTTGTGCTGATAGAGTTTCTTTTTAGATGGAAGTTAGCCAAAGTTTTCTTTTTAACTGTTGAAGCAGACAATCCTGACTAGCTTTAAAAAAGGAAGTTGTAACTACAAACTACTTGTTTTTCTCTACTGACACAGGAGGGACTGACTCTGCCCTCAACTCTGCTCATTAATTATGCCCCTTACCATGCTTGGCAATTGGATATTTGAGTTGTTCCCTCTCTTGGACCTTTCTGCTGTCACTGTCCTGATTAACTTGTGTCAAGGGGGAAATATGATCAGGTAATCTTGACTTTGGCTATGTGACTCATCTGGTGGTTGGACAGAATCAGGAACAAGTGAAAATGTCTGTTACTCTACTAGCTGTCTTTGCCAGGTTGCCTTAAGAGTGCTAGAAGGCTGTAAATAACCCTTGGCTCATACTTGAGTCCTCCTCCTTTTAGGTCAGACTCTTGGCTGATGTGCAGACCTTGCTGTCAACATAGAATCATGAGCCTCCCTCTAAACCCCTTGATACAAGAAGAGTTATGCTTGATGGTCTCAGTTTCACTGAAGGTGACATGACTGCCTGCTTAGGCCACAGGATGTTCTGCACTGATGAGCGTCTAGGCTTGTTATGTGTGTCAGCTGTGGGCTTAGATAGAGCTTAGCAATTAAATTCCAGGAGAGGATTCACTGTGGAAACTATGTTGAGTATGAATACTCTTGAAAGTCCCTTAAGTCAGGGTTTTATTATATGACACAGTGTCCATGTGAAAGAGTTCACGTTAGAGAAGGCAGAGCAAGAAGATATGTACAGTGAATGGTGGCATGTATGTGTTTAAAAAAAAAAAAAAGTTCGGTGTAGTCCTCGTTCCCAACTATGTTTGGAGGCTTTCAGGCTTTGTGTATGAGGGTTGATATCAGACCGCAGATATTGCATCTTGCTTTTTCACAACACAGTTGAATAAGCACTGAATAATTGGGTGGCTTGTGGTAAGCTGTAATTATAGACTATGATTCTACTTGCAAGAGGAAAATATTTGGACCTGATTAGATGCCTAAAGCATCCAATAAGTTACTAAAATATAAAAGTGACTTTAAAAGATGACTATTAAAACTTTAGTCCAGGTCACAATAGAGACTAAAAACCAACAGCCAACTTTTAAAATTTTTTGCTTGTTCTTGCATCCTCATTATTTACCTGTTCAGGTAAAGGTTAGTATTAGTAATATGAGAATTCAATGTTGAGTGAAGATATAGGCCTGTACTATTGCTGCATGATAATAGTTAAATTTCATGTTCTCATTAGGTGCTGTATAGAAGGATAGTTGTTGATTTATGAAACCTGTCAGTCATGAATCTTACATGCTTGTCCAACCTTCTCCCCTACACCGACTCCATCTCCTCTCATTGTGCTGCGCTAGTCCTCTGTCCCAGTTCTAACCTCTTATTCCTTAGCACCTTACCCCATCATGTGCGGGAATTCCTGCTTCTGGTCATGGGAATTCCTTCCTATCAGTAGGTTGGAACTAGAAGTCCTGACTAGGACTGCTACACTGCACAACTGCAGGAGGGAGCACTCATACAGGGTACAGTGTGAACGGTTTTCCCTGGAGCTGTACAAAACTCCTGGCCCTGCTCTCACTTCTGGTTTCCTTGGTAGCAGGGTGGCATGGAATGGGCCTAGTAGGGCCCAGTGTCACTGCTACAACTCAAGGAGGTGGTCGTGGTTTTCCTAGATGGAACTCAAATTTCCTGTTGAATAGGTTCTATAGAACTTATTGTACTCTATGGTCTGGAGACATTATTGGGTAAAAAGAATTATGTGGGAATCTATATGTATTTGTGTTTGGGCGGAGGAGATCCAAGTTTCAAGCAACAGATTTAGGATGGAAATTTTGGAATATCTCTCCTTGGTAATGTGGTTGTTTGCTGTGTAAAATGCATCCAGTTCCTCTTCTGTGTGTTTGCTTTTTTTCCTCTTTAACTGAATTTTATTACTACTCCTATACATAATAATATTTTACAGAAATGCATAAATGTGGGGCGCCTGGGTGGCTCAGTGGGTTAAGCCTCTGCCTTCGTCTCAGGTCATGATCTCAGGGTCCTGGGATCAAGCCCCACATCGGGCTCTTTGCTCATCAGGGAGCCTGCTTCCTCCTCTCTCTCTGCCTGCCTCTCTGCCTACTTGTGATCTCTCTCTCTCTGTCAAATAAATAAATAAAATCTTAAAAAAAAAGAAATGCGTAAATGTGATATTATCATATATACTGGTGTGTTGTGTTTTTTTGGGAGCATTTTCTTTCTTTTTCCTTCCCTTCCCTCCCCTCCCCTCCCTTCCCCTCCCCCTCCCTTCTTCCTTTTCCTTCCTCTCTCTCTCTCTCCCCCTGTCTCTCTCTTCCCCCCTCCCCCCTCCTTTGGCTTGGCTTCCCTCTCCCTCTATTCTGCCCCTACCCTGAGTGATTTACTCCTATCACTCCCTGAATCCCTTGAGAGCCCAAGCCAACAACCTTGTATGTGTTCTCTTGTGTGTCTATGCTTATATGATTATAGAGAAATATATGCTGCACACATACTCATACATCTGCTCATATAACCATATATAAATATAATACAGTTTTGGGTTAATATTTCTCTTTTAAAAATATTGTATTATATACCCTTCTTTGCATTTTGCTTTTTAAGTCCCTATTTGTTCTTAATGGCTGTATAATAGTTTTGTGGTGTAGATAGATGAAAGCTACCCTGTGGATAGACATTTTAACATATTTTTTAAAGATTTTATTTATTTATTTGACAGAGATTACAAGTAGGCAGAGAGGCAGGCAGAGAGAGAGGAGGAAGCAGGCTCCCCATGAGCAGGGAGCCCGATGCGGACCTCAATCCCAGGACCCTGAGATCATGACCTGAGCCGAAGGCAGAGGCTTTAACCTACTGAGCCACGCAGGCGCCCTGTGGATAGACATTTACTTTGTTTCCTGTTTTGACAGTGTTGCAACAAACACTTTTGCTCATCTTTGCTCATATTTCTTGTGTTTAATAGTACTCAGATAATGGTGCTTTCATTCACATAGGTTGGATCCCTAGCAGTGACTTGGCTCTGTTGAAATACATGAGGATTCTTAA
The DNA here is from genome assembly GCA_002007465.1 of Ailurus styani. Taxonomy (NCBI): domain Eukaryota; kingdom Metazoa; phylum Chordata; class Mammalia; order Carnivora; family Ailuridae; genus Ailurus; species Ailurus styani. Next base: position 347,833 of record LNAC01001110.1, read on the forward strand.
TTTAAATATGGATATTGCCAGGTTGTTTTCCTCAAAGTCTTTAATATTTAATTCACATTCTCACCAGCCATGGGGGGAATGTACTTTCCCCCCATATCCCTGGCAGCAATATGCATTATCAGACTTTTTCATTTTTGCCTAATATCTTCTTGTTATTTTATTTTGAATTTTCCAGACTGCTAGTTTATTGTAATATATTTTTCTTGGTTTTGCTTTTCTCTGAATTGCCTGTGTTTCCCATCTTGCCCATATTTCTATTGGGTTGTTTTTCTATACTGTAAATTTAGAAGACAATAAGTATATTATAGGTATAAATGCTCTGTTTCCCCCATTGCATGTGGTTTTTTTCTCACATTGGTTTTTTATTTAATAGATCATTTTGCTGTTTTCCTACACATTTGAAAAACATGGAGCCAAATAGATTTCTTTGTTTTTATAGTTTCTTAATGTCTAATTTCGGTTAAAAGGGTTTCCTCCACCTAGATTATATAGCCTGTAAATAGCTATATTTTCTTTTCTTTTTTAAAAGATTTTATTTATTTGAGAGAGAGAGAAAGGGAGGGGGAGAGCACGAGTGGCGGGGAGGGGCAGAGGGAGGGGGAGAAGCAGATTCCCTGCTGAGCAGGAAGCCCAACATAGGCATGATCCCAGGATCCTGAGATCATGACTTGAGCCAAAGCGGCTCTTAACCAACTGAGCCACCCAGGTGCCCCAGTAGCTATATTTTCTTATAAAACTGTACTGTGTTATTTTTTTCCCCTTATATTTTTAATAAAACTAGTATTTTAAAAACAACCTCCTTTTCAATTAACCTCCTTAATTGAATTAAAATAGTATATCTGTGCCATTAAATTTTCAAATATGTTGGCACCAATTTTGGTTCTCTATTCCATACCGGTGATCTTTTTGTCTATTCCAAGACCAATAGACTCAATCACAGTTGGCTTCATAGAAGCATATAATATCAGGTAGGGCAAGTCTCCCCTAGCCATTCTTCCATTTTAAAAACTTGATTATTTTCTGGAATTTATTTCTTCCTTACAAGTTTTAAGATAATTTTATCCAGTTACAAAAAACTCCTTAAATTATGTGTTTATATATGTATGTATGTGTACATACCTGTACATTTTTATGTGCATGCATGTATGTCTATATAAAACCTATAATATGTATTTCATATATTTTACCTATATAATCTATGATAACATTTTATGTGGGTTTTCTTATACAGTTTTTTAAGATTTTATTTATTTATTTGAGAGAGAGAGAGAGAATGAGCAGTAGGGAGGGACAAGGGGAGAGAAAGAGAGAAACAGATTCCCTGATGAGCAGGAAGCCTGACTCAGGGCTCCATCCTAGCCCTGGGAGATCATGACTTGAGCTGAAGGCAGATGCTGAACCCACTGAGCCACCCAGGCACCCCTTCTATTGGTTTTTGATAGTAGGCTTTGTTACTTTTAAATGGTGTCCTTTAATTCCCATTTTGCTTGAAATTCTTAAGAATAGCATTTGAATTTTAGGAAATCAGTTAGTATATTTGATATGATCATTTGCTTTTCCTCCTTTAATAATCAGTGCAATTAATTCTGTTGATCTGCATTCTATGATAATGATCTGCCCATGCAATTTTGAAATAAACCCTTCTTGGACATAGTGGCTTATTCATTTTCTCAAAATCTGGATTCTCTCTGATAGTATTTTATTTGGAAATTGTGCATTTATATTGAGAAGAAAGTTTTCTTTTTTTGTGTTATCTTTGCCAGGTTTTGAAGCAAAAGTTTTACAGGATTCATAAAATGAGTTGGAAGAACTCTATTTTTCTGTGACCTGGATTAGTTGAATTAACAGTGTTTTATTTAAAAAACTTAACACGTGGTGAGCTTAAGTTTTGGTGTACAGCCCTATGAATTATAGCACATGTAATTCATGTAGCCACAACTACAATCAGGGTCTGGGACAATTTAATCACTCCAAAAACTCTCTTGCAAATCCTTCTGCTAGCCCTTACTAGCCCTTAGTAAACACTGATTGTTCTCCATCTGCTAGCCCAACTGCTAGCCCCTGGTAAACACTGATTGTTCTCCATCACTGCAAGTGGAGTATTTTCAAGAATGTCATATAATGGAATCAATACAAGTGGAGTATTTTCAAGAATGTCATATAATGAAATCAGAATATATAATCTTTTGAGACTGGCTTCTCTGAGACTGGCTTCTTTTCCTCAGCATAATGCCTTGAAATTCATCCATGTTGTTGTGTGAATCAATAGCTTGCTTGTTTATTCATTCAGCTGCTGAAGGACTTTTGGGTTGTTTCCAATTGTTGATGACTATGAATAGAGCTGCTGTAAACATTCCTGTACAGGTTTTTTGTGTGAACTTAAGTTTTTATTTCTCTCAGATAAATACTTAAGTCTGGGAGATCAGAGTTGTAAGGGAAGTGTATGTGTAGTTACACGCACAGTTAAACACCAAGAAACAGTTTTCCAGAGGGGCTATGTCAGTTTGCATTTCCATAGCATTGTGTGAGAGCTCCAGTTGTTCAGTGTCCTTGCCAGGACTTGATATTCTCAGTATTTTAAATTTTAGTCAACCTAATAGGTATGCAGTACCATCTCATTGTAGTTTTAGTTTGTACTTCCCTAATGGCCATTGATGTTAACATCTTTTCATGGGCTTATTTGTCATTCATATATCCTCTTTGGCAAAGTGTCTGTTCAAGTCTTTTGCCCATTTTAGAATTGGGTTGTTTTCTTATGCTGAGTTTTTAGAGTTCTTTATATATTTTGGTTGGAAGTACTATTTGGATGAGGGGTTTGCCAATATCTCTGTCTATGGTTTGTCCTTTTAATCTCCTAACAATGTCTTTCAAAGAGCAAAAGTTTTAATTTTGACGAAGTCTGATTTATCAGCTTTTAATTTTATGGATGTGTTTTTGGTGTCATATCCATGAACTCTTTTTTTAGCTTCAGATCATTTTCTGTTATGTTTTATTCTAAAAATTTTATAGTTTTAAAAAATAATTTGATTCTCAGACCTCAATTCAAACTACTAGGTAAGAATTTGCTTTTTATCAGGAATTCCATGAGATTTCCCTGTACATAAAATTTTGAGAAGCCTGTGCTATTACATTTTCCCTATTCTTAAATCCATGTAGCCCTCTTGAATTCTCCCTCTTTTTTACTAGCATCTCTGAAGATTTTGTTAGTGATCCTGTCCTGATTTCAGTCTTGAGTATTTCCCTTATTGCTATTCTACCTTATCTCCCACAGTATATGAAGCTGCATGTAGGAAGATACTACTCTTTTCTTTCATCATAAGTGTACCTTTAATTTCCATCTCCTATTTCCCCCATCCCCTGACCCAGCTACCCTCTGGCAACTATCAGTCTTTTTCTTGATTTGTCTCTCTTTTTTTTTTCCTTTTGCTCATTCATTTTGTTTCTTATGTTCCACCTATGAATGAGATTATGTGGTATTTGTCTTTATCTGAGTGACTTATTTTGCTTAGCATAGTACTCTCTAGCTCCATCCAAGTAAATGGAAAGATTTCATTCTTTTATATATATATATATATATATATATACACACACATATAATATACATATTTTATATATATCTTTTATCTATTTATATACATACATATATATGTATATATACACACACACATATATATGTATATATATATATACACACACACACACACACACACATATACACACCACATTTTTTTTTGAATGGGCTCCATACCCAACATGGGGCTTGGGGCTTGAACTTCAAGATCAAAAATCCCATGTCTTACTGACTGAGCCAGCCAGGTACCCCATCACATTTTCTTTATCCATTCATTGATTGAGGGACACTTGGCTGCTGCCATAGATTGACTGTTGTAAAGAATGCTGCAGTAAACATAAGGGTGCACGTATCCCTTCAAATTAGCGTTTTTATATTTTTGGGGTAAATGCTCAGTAGTCAGATTCCTGGATCATTGGATAGTTCTATTTTTAACTTCTTTTTTTTTTTTTTAAAGATTTTATTTATTTATTTGACACAGAGAGAGAGATTACAAGTAGGCAGAGAGGCAGGCAGAGAGACAGGGAGAGGAGGAAGCAGGCTCCCTGCTGAGCAGAGAGCCCGATGCGGGCCTCGATCCCAGGACCCTGAGATCATGACCTGAGCCGAAAGCAGAGGCTTTAACCCACTGAGCCACCCAGGCGCCCTATTTTTAACTTCTTAAGGAACCTCCATACTGTTTTCCACAGTGACTACACCAGTTTCCATTCCTGCCAACAGTGTAAGAGGGTCCCTTTTTCTCCATCCTTGCCAAGACTTGTTTCCTGGGTTTTTTAGCCGTTCTGACAGGTGTGAGGTGATACCCTTATTGTAGCTTTGATTTGCATTTCTCTGATGATGAGTGATGTTGAGTTTCTTTTGATGTGTCTGTTGACCATCTGTATGTATTCTTTGAAGAAACATCTGTTCATATCTTCTGCCCATTCTTTAATTGAATTATCTGTTTTTTGGTTATTGACTTGTATCAGTTCTTTATATATTTGGGATAATAAACCTTCATCAGGTATGTCATTTGCAAAGATCTCCTCCCCATTCAGTAATTTTGCCTTTTCATTTTGTTGTTTGTTTCCTCTGCTGTGCAGAAACTTTTTATTTTAATGTGGTCCCAATAGTTTATTTTTGCTTTTATTTCCCTTGCCTCAGGAGATATATCTAGAAAATGTTGCTATGGCCAATGTCAGAGAGATTACTGCCTGTACTCTCTTGAAAGATATTTATTTTTTCAGGTCTCACATTTAGATCTTTAATCCATTTTGAATTTATTTTTGTTTATTCTGAAAAAAAAAAGAGTCCACTTTCTTTCTTTCTCTTTCTTTCT